>JAGFNQ010001085.1:549279-936295 GCA_024364735.1 Boesenbergia rotunda
AGTTTTTCTCGATCGGTGAAGCCTACAAGTGTCCGAACACTTGTTGCTTCGACTTCATGAGAAAAATACCCATAAATTCTATAAATTTCGAAAAATCACAGAATATTATTTGTCTTTAAATTTTGTATCTAATACAAAAAAAAACAAATTTAAACTCGTACAAGGTTCGCACGTGGCTCTGATACCACTGTTGGAAATTCTAGGCCGCAAAAACCGCTTTTTGCGTTGCGGAAACCCCAGAATCTCGGCCACGGATCCGTGCGAACTTATAAAACAAATACGAGTACGAGTTTAATATCTAAATCTACACTAGATCTACATGATAAGGTCATTACCCTTGACGCGTAGCCCTTCGCTTTCCCGCTTGTCCAAGAGGCCGCCGGATCTCGTAGAGTATCAAAGTAGACACTCCTCTATACGTATCCACGCGAACAGATAGATGGATCGAAAACTTAGGTGTGCTAGCACCCTCTGTGTTTCGGCCAAGAGGAGGAGAGGAAGAAGAAAAATCCACCAAAACTCAAGAGAGAAAAGAAAAGCCACACAAAAAGGGAACAAAATCCCTTTTTGTTCTCTCTTGTGGCCGGCCACTTAATGGCCATTAATGGCCATTAGTGGCCGGCCATAATGGCTACTAATTGCCATTAGGTGGCCTTCCATATCCCCTTTCAATTTGAATTCGAAATTCAAATGGGGGGGAAACCAAGTCATCACTCGGTCAAACAAAGGTGAGGTGGGTTTTGGTCAAGTCAAACTTGCCTTTTATGGACTTTCCATAAATAGTCAAGTCAAACTTGACTCCATTTCTTCTCCCATGTCAAGTCTAACTTGAAGTGGAACCAAGTCAAGTCAAACTTGATTTGGATTTAGGTCAAGTCAAACTTGCCTTTTATGGACTTTCCATATTTAGCCAAGTCAAACTTGACTTCAATTTTTCTCCATCTATTTGTTCTTTGCGTGTGACCCTATAGGTTCTTGTAACGTTGGCAATGCTTCTAACCTCTTAGAAACATAAGCAATGAGCGGTATCTAGCAACACATCATTGCTACCCAAGTTACAAGAATGTTGAGATCCAACATCACCTTGTGACTAATAATTGTGACTCTCACAATATATGATAATGTCCCTCTATCCTTGATATCTAGATTGACTCAATTGAGGCATAGACCGTGTCATCCTCGAGTCAATCTATATCTTGAACTCCAAGTAGACACACACTAATCAAATGAGCTCAATATCTCATATTGACTCACTTGGGCATGGCCATGCACTTTGTGGTCTAACTCTATCAAGAATACGATATCGCTCCCGTCATATAGGAGGGATAGATCCCATCTACATCACTCACATCTCTCTCCATAATTTGTTACATACCCAGTAATCGCCTTTATAGTCCACTCATTTACGGGTGACGTTTGACGAAGCCAAAGTACGTAACTCCTTATGTAGGAATCCATGGTGACTTCAGGTCCAAGGACTAATAGTCATACTAATAGCCACATGAGAAAGTATATGACACTCATATAACGATCCATGATACTTTCTCATGGCGGGGTCATTCAGTTATACATTCTCCAATGCATACCCATGTGTCAACTTGATATCTCTATATCCATGACTTGTGAGATCAAGTCATCATGTTGACTCACATGCTAGTCTCTACGTATTAACATTGTCCCTGAATGTTAATACTCGACTAGGAATTATTTAGAGTAGTGTTCTCTATATCATCTCACTATCGATTCAACCAATCGATTGATATAGATAAGAACCTTCTACTCAAGGACATTATTATACTTAGCTAATTGGCACAAATACACGTAAGTATAATAACCATAAAACATGCCTTTATTTATACATAGGAATATGATACAAATTAGTCCATACAATCATTACATGATCGGCTCTAGGGCTCTCACCAACACTATATTCACCCCCCTCTCTAGCCATCCGAGTTCCAACAAACTGCTCTTCCTAATCGGTCACGGGACCGATCAGGATCTCTTCTGATCGGATTAGGGACCGATCAGAAGCACCTCTGTCCGATCGCGGTGAACGATCAGTAGCTGAAAAACTCCACGATCTCCTCCTTCTTGAAACGCTGAGTGTTGATCTCGCTCAGACACTCTCAGATCACTTTGGAGAACCCCTCCAAATGATCTGATTGCTCATCTCGATGAGGAAACCAGCGATCAATGAAATCGGTCCATGGACAGAGCTCCGGGTGAAACCCTCTCCCGAGCTCCTTCGACTGCGAGATTTTGGTTAGCAAACTAAACAAGAAAACTACCTCAATGATCTGAAATCTTGCAAACAAACAAATCTGGTGTTGGCCGCGCGATCGGAGAAGAAACAGATACGAAAACGATGAAGAACTGAAGGAACTACGCTACTCTGCGACACGCGACGACAGAGCTTGGGGGAGAAGAAGTTTGATTTAAATTATCCCATTTGAATTTGAACGGGTATGATCATCCTCGCTTCATCCAACGGTCAGATCCAGTCAGATCAAGCCCAAACTCTCCAGATCTCCATCAAAGGTCAGGATCTTCCTCTCAGTAGCTCGGATCTTCCAGATCTGCAACGGATGGCTCAGATCTTCCTGCCTTTTGAATGGATGGTTTAGGCTCCTCTTAAGCTCGATCCAACGACTGGATGACCTCTGATTGGAACCAAAACTTCAGATCTTGATATGTGGCCATGATTAACTCTATCTTGAACTCGGATTGATCAGAAGTTGACAAATGGCTCAGATCTCTCCGTTTCTTGATCGGACGACCCATATTAATCCATCTCTTGATCCTCTTGATCAAGGCCAAAACTAACTCAAGTTTGATCCAATCTGATTTATGTCCATGATCATTCAATGCCTACAAAATTAGATTCAAATTTAATACCGAAAATATCTCAAATATACAAAGATTTGAATCAAATGCTAAAATAGAGATAATTCATGAAACCTAATGTTAATGCAAACTTAAGCATATAAAAAGGGATCAAAACATGGATTTGAAAGCCTAATTTAATCAACAAAATGGTAATTATCAGTGTGCATTCGGTCAAAACCAAAAACCGAATTAACCGAAAATCGAAATTTTAAATTTAATTTGATTTTTAATTAAAATAACCAGATTTTATTTAATTAATTATATTTTTAAATAAAAAATAATTAAATTAATATTTTTATTCGGTCTATTCGGTTTAACCGAATTACAAAATTCAAAACCAAAACCGAACCGATTTAATCGAAAACCCAAACCGAATTTTAAAAAAACGAAAATCGAATTAACCGAACCGAATTTCAAAATTCGGTTGGTTTGGTTCGGTTAATTTGATTTTTTCAAATTTTTGCTCACCCCTACTTGTATAGCATGTCCCTGTACAATTTGGAGCAATAGTCATGCTAGGTTTTCTTAAATTCCTCCTCTTGGCCCTCCGCCCAAATACATCTATTCTGTAAATATATATATATATATATATATATATATATTGAGTATCATGTTAGTTTTAACATTAAATAGATTTTATATCCAAACTACTTACCAAAAATTCACCATAATAAAAATTCTTCATATCCTGCTCTACATGACACCATATAGTAGTAGTCGAGGAAAAATCATTCTTTGAATAACTTTGTTATGTAAGCTGAGACCTGGTGACCGTCTGGGAGAAAGTTGTAGCAAAATTATCATACATTAGCAAAATTTGAACTGAAATACACAAAAAAAATACAATCCCAGACGACCTTTTGACTGTCTGGGATCCAACATTATGTTTCATGGATCCAGTGCTGGGGCCAGCATGCTCCGAGTTGCGATTGCCTCGAGCAATCGCAGCATCATCTTTCCAATGCTGGGCATTCCAGACGGCTCTCCATGCGATCCAAATTGTCTCAGGGACCTCAAAAGGCCTAATTTCCTTCTTTCTCTACTTGTATTGCATGTCCCTATATAATTTGGAGCAATAGCCATGCTAGATTTTCTTAAATTCCTCCTCTTGGCCATCCGCTCAAATATATCTCTTTTGTAATAAATATATATATTGAGTATCATGTTAGTTTTAACATTAAATAGATTTTATATCCAAACTACTTACCAAAAATTCATCATAGTAAAAATTCTTCATATCTTGCTCTACATGACACCATATAGTAGCAGTCGAGGAAAATCGTTCTTTGAATAACTTTGTTATGTAAGCTGAGACCTGGTGACCATTTGGGAGAAAGCTATAACAAAATTATTATACATTAGCAAAATTTGAACTGAAATACACAAAAAAATACATATTTACTTACCAGTCACCAACTAATCTCAAAGTAATCTAGTCACCACGTAGTCTCTGTCCTGAATGCATGACTATATAAATCCAAAATCATAATATTAGATATACACATTTGCAATATTTAATCCAACGAAGATGAAATACAAATAACTAGTAACAACGAAGATGAATTACAAATAACTAGTAATATGCAATATTTAATCACCTGATCTTATTCCAAATGAACTAAGAACATGTAAGTTTTCATCACTTGACTCCGTTAATACATTAACCTCTTCACTGCTAGATATCTCTCTATCATCTATTTCCTTATAAGTGACATTAACATCTATAAGTAACTGTGATGCAGATTATATTTCTGAATCAATTGGGTTTATTATCACTTCTTTATTTTGATAAGCATCCTAGTTTTGGACAATTTTCGTATTTGACATTTTAATGCTTGACCTAGGGTTAATTTGACATACAACTAGCCATTCACTTAGTTGTCTTCTCTTAGTTGGGTATTCAAGATAAAATATTTGATCAGCTTGCACCGCAAAGATAAAAGGTTCAAACTTATTGAATCTTTTGGTTGAATTAAACCTCAACTAAATTATCCAAATTAGTATCCTTAATTGCAATGTTCACATCCACTATACTCAGAGGTAGCCGCACGTGATCGGAGGCAACTGCAGCAGTCGCACAAGGCTGGAGGTGGCAGCTGCGACCGCACGCGGTCGCAGGAACGCCGGAAGAGACACTATATTAGGGTTGCCATACTTGCGTACCCGTGACCGGAGGAGGAGATCGTTGGAGGAGACACCGGACGAAGCAAATGCCTGAGGAGTAAGACAGCACGCGTGCGACCGGGGGAAAATGCCACGGGCCAAAATAAACCCTAAAAATAACGACGGATTTGACTTGTCCGTCGCTATCTTAGGGAACCCCTAATATAGTGACGAGTGTTTTTAATCCGTCGCTAATGGCAAAAATTTTTTGTAATGGAAGCTTCTGCCTATACGATCGCTCCCTTTGCAGGGCAGATGTAGGTCTGTGTTTACGAGTTATTTTTTTATTTAAAAAAGAATTTTATTTCAGAAGAAGAAGAGTCATATTAGAAAGGGGGCTAGACCTGACCTTCTAATACAGAGTTATATGACTCCACCGTACTTACATCTGTTTTTCTATCAAACCTCACCTCAATTACAATTTAAAAGCAGAAAATCCAAATCTCTACTAACAATATTTGCAATTATTATTGTAGCCCTGCACAATATAGTTTCCATCTCAAAAACTGAAAGGATCAAAAGCCAAGAAGAGCATTCTACCTCGTGATCCAAACTCCATTTGAAGCATATTTAATCAAACTGTCAAAAATTTGAATCTTTTCACTATCGAGCATTGAATCTTTTCGCAGCACCATCCTCCATCTCTTGCACTTACAGCCCAATGGTAGACATTACAACAAGCACTACTATCAGGTTTCCAACACACGCATTAATCGAAATCTCTTCTAGCAGCATTTGCAAATAAAGCTGTACACCAGACACACTATACTTGCCCACATCAAATAGAAGGATCAATCCAAATATAGCATTCCTACACTTGATTCAAGCACAGTTTGTAGCACCTGTGTTGAAGTGGGCATAAACCCAAGCTTCTTCCAACGCATACACATAGATTTGCCTCAAAACTGTCATACACAAAATTGAAGCCATCATAGCAGCAATAGGTTTAGCAACTAACATCAATACTCTTGTCGTAAACATAAATAACCCACACCCAAAACGAAGCTTAAGAACAAAACACACATTAAATCATTCGTCTCCATTTCAGAGAGCCTCCAACACATCAACATCAATCAGATTCTTATCCGTCTCAATTTTCAAGGGAAATTCTATGTACAGCATGAGTCAAACTACTCCCATGTATCAAAAGCTTCAGAAATAAAATTTATAGATTGTTGCACTAACCTCCATGCTTGAAACAGAAGAATCACATAACCTCCACTACCTCTGCATACGAATCTTTTGCAGTACTTTCTAATAGCAAACACAAATTCAGCAGAAAAGCACCCTTCATTTTAGGATCAAACTTCAGCACCCATGCACTCGATGTTCACTTTGGACAAGTGACCAGTCAAAAACAAATTTTATGCGACTTTACAGTAGCCGTTACTACGGACTAGATAGATCTATGATGGATCTATTCACCCTTACAGGCTTTTTGACAAAACCTCAGTCATCAACGGGTTTAAGGTGTCTTTACTGTAGCCGTTTGCTACGGACTAGATAGATCACATACGATGGATCTATTCACCATCCCTATCTAGCACCATTGAATCCCAAATGCCACAAAATCATAAGGCCGGAGAAAAATCTCCATAGCAAAAAATTCCAACAAATGATCGCTTAACTTGTAGTCAGATCAACATCCTCATCCCAATCAAACGGTGACATCATCCAAAAGCCTAAATAACACAAACACCAACGGTACAGAATATTAAGATTACAGTTGAAAAAATTCCCATAGCAAAAATTTCACAGCACAGAGCCTCAGTCCACCAGCTAATTTAGACTAAAGAATGCCTTCAACCAAGAATCTTCACTTGTTAGAAAATTAGCAATCAATTTTTGTAAACCCTTCTGCATGCCATATCTGATCCCAACAGCTCAATAAACCTCCAACCCCATAAAGGCCAGCCTCCAAGACCTTAGCAACAGTCAAGTTCAGCAAGCACTTCAGCAATTGCTTGGCACACTTTAGACATCTAGGCATGGCTGACAAAAACAAAATATTCCAGCACTTCTCATCCTCCCAGGGCAACTTTTCAGCAAACACCATAGCATGGAGACTATTCTAAAAAACCTTGCAATGCTCTACGAGCATAACAGAATCCAACATTTCTGTTCAAGGATCCACAATTATTTCAACAAACTTGCGGAATTAACTTCTCTGATACTGACCATCAAATCCTCCCCTTGGAGGCCCCAAAACAGGGATACCAGCCATAAGCAAGCAAAATAGACCACCATAAGTTCCAACATGAACCACAGACCACAACATTCTCCCTATGAATCCCATTCGGCACAGAAAGCACATACCAACCTCAGCCAGCTGAAACGATTTCATATCCACCAACCTCCATTTCAGAAAAGAAAACAAGAGTATAGCAAGAAACATGTCAAAACAAGTCTGAGGAGAAATCCAAATTTATCCCAAGCCATCAATCTTCATCTTTGAGCCAGAGGTCGAACAAACCTGAAAACACCCACCCATTTCTGCAACCCAAATGTCTGCTCCGCAGCAGGATCAGGTTTTGGGTTTAGGCCAAATATGGCACACAACAGTGCTGGCACGGAACAATAGCCTCTTCCATTTAATTTTCAGATCTGGAAATTTGAAAACCCCATTACTGCCAAAACTCGTCTCCCAAACAAAACCTATCCTTTGTATCTGCAGATCAACTCCATCCATTTCAGAGACCTAAAACCAGCTTCCTTAGACACGACATCCAGGGTAGGTCAGTATCCATCCATTTCAGAGATCTCCAGTTCAGTTCCATTTCAACCAACACCACAGGAAATCCCTTTGGCACGCTTGGCATACTAACCTTCGTAAAAACGACAAAGGGGGCAATCCAACATTAACATCCTTTCCAAAAAGCATTGGAACCGTATAGTGGAAAGGGGAACAGGCTCCCCCTCTTGTATTCTCAGCCACCCTACAACTCCCTCTTCCATCCCATTAGCCAGGCTGATGGGACAAAACCTACATTGATTTACAAGACAACCTATGGTAAGGCAAACCAATTCGATCTACCTTGCAAATGCCAAACAACTCCCTGTCAATGTCCTGTTGGAACAGGATTCTCTCCTCTAAAAATTGTAGAGCCTGGTTCGCTAGAAAATCTGCAACAGCATTTGCCTCTCGATAAATATGCGTGCATTTCACTGGATATTGATGTATGAGGCCCGTAATCTTTAGAACCAGGTTTCTAAAGTCCCATGAAATGCCAGGAGACTTGAAGATACTCAAAGCTACTAGTGAATCGGATTTAAGCCAGATTGGGAAAAGCTGCATGTCCACGCATAGTTCAAGACCCTTTCAGATTGCAAAAAGTTCAACCTTTACATTGGAACCTTCCCCAATGCCTCCTTGTTTCGCCACCACTACCTTTCCACCATGATCCCGCACAATAACACCATAAGAAGACATTCCCGGATTTCCTTTAGAGCAACCATCTGTGTTGAGCTTAAACCCCCCAAAATTCGGCTTCTTCCAATACACCACCAAAACTGTATGTATAGATCTTATCCTCACCTGAATCTCCAACGCCTGCGCTGTTGAAATATTTCCCCTCCAGTGTCTTTGCTTTATAATCTCAACCGTCATTCCAACCCTCAAATATTGTGTAATGTGTCATATAATCTTCCTTACTTCGGGCTTAATGCCACGGTGCTTAGTATCATTCCTAGCCATCCATAAAAATCAAACCACCAAAAAAGCAATTACCTCCCTTACACTTCCACCATGAGACCAAGTTGCCCCTACCTTCCATTTCTCCATCTCCATCCAGCCAATTACCCCAAACAGGTGGCCAAAGAAAGCCCACACTTCTACCGCAACAGGTCCTTGAAAAAATAAGTTCTCCCATGACTCCTCTGAAAAATAACATTGGCATCTAGAGACCAAACTTATTCCACGCTTCTTTGACACCTCACCCACCGATAGTTTCCTCTTTAAAAACTTCCAGGCAAACACTGATATATTAGGGATTAGCAATTTACTCCATACCACATCCCATATCTCAACTCTATCTTGTACTCTTCTGGAAATCTCCCAAGCAGATTTTGTGGTGAATCTTTTATCCCTGGTTGGTTTCCAAACAATGCTATCCTGTTCTCCTGACTGCACCACTACCTAAGACACTTCACTTGCCACAACCAAAGGTACCACCTCCCTAATCAAATCTTGATTCCAACCTTCATTGACTACAAATTTCGCAACCCTCACACTTGGATTCCCATTCACCTCACAACCTTCATGCGAAGGCCCTCTATCGAGCCACATATCATACCAAAAATTGATATTTCCATTTCCAAGGATCCACCCAATATTTCTCTCGGTAATACTCCGGGTCTTAACCATACGACGCCAACATGGAGAAGCATTACTTCTTAAAGGAACAATATTATGGGCCACCGCACCACAATACATCGTCAATAAATACCTTGCCCATTGGGTTTTTTGCTCCCGAAACCTAAACCAGAGCTTCATAGACAATGCCAAAGCAACCTCCGTTATTCGTCTGATTCCCAACCCCCCTTCCAATTTCGGCCTGCAAATATCACCCCACGCCACCCAATGTTGCCTCTTGTTAGTGCTCACTGAGCCCCAAAAGAAGGATGCAAATATCATCTCAAGCTTGTGAAGTATTGCCAGTGGAGATTGTATCACCTGCAGTAGATATACTGCGATGAACATAGTATACTCTGTATTAGGAGCAGGCGACCACCATTAGAGAGTCTTGATATGTTCCATCCATAAAGCTTCCTCTTTATCCTCTCCAAAAGGGGAGTGAAATGCACTGACTTCCTATTTCCAGCAATAATAGGGACTCCCAAGTAAAATATTGGCCGCATTCCTTCCCTGAATCTAGTGATTTCCGCTATCCTTTGTTTTCCACTGTGAGATATACCCGTTGAAGGAAAGAACATACTCTTAGCCGCATGAATAGCCTGTCCCGATTGGGATACATAGCTATCTAAAAATTTCTTCACTTTCTTCATACAATCCGCTGATCCATTCATAAAATCATGATGTCATCGACATAAGCTAGATAGGAGACCCTCATTTCACATCCAGAAGCAAAGAACATTCTTGGGTATCTTGTGAAAACATCTTCCAACCCTCTTGAAAGCAACTCTGCCGCCAAAATAAACAAAAAGGGGGAAATAGGGTCCCCTTGCCTTAACCCACGTTTTGATTGGAAGAAACCCGAAAGTTGGCCATTCACCCTGACCGAAAACCAACAATTAGTAATACATCTTCTGATAATTCTAATTACCAAATCAGAGAATCCAAAATCTGCCATGATTTTGAAAAGGACACCCCATTGAACTCGATCGTATGCCTTTGCCATGTCTAGCTTTAAAACCAAATCCCCCCCCCTCTTGGATATGAAAGTTCAACTTATGATCTAATTCATGAGCCATCAAAATGTTGTCCAAAATTAGACGACCTGGAACAAATCCACTCTCCGCAGGAGATATAAGCTTTCCCATTACATTGCTCAGGCGTTTAGCCATCAACTTAGATATAATTTTATACGAGACATTACACAAGCTGATGTGTCTGAAGTCCTGCCACTTCTGCGCATTATCCACCTTCGGAATCAACACAATCGTCATTGTAGCCATACCTCTCAACACCTCCGCACCTCGAAAGAAATCCAACGTTGCTGGTACACATCTTCTTTGATAAACTCCCAACAAGAGATGTAGAACGCTACTGAGAATCCATCCAGACTTGCTGCACTCTCTTTACACATTTCCCCAACAACCTGTTTGATCTTCTCTAATGTCGGCATTCCTCCCAGCAAAGTGTTTTCCTCTAGACTGATTCTTGACGGAATTATATCCACATTCACAACTTCAAGGTCTACCTCTTCTCCAGTAAGTAACTCCTCAAAAAACTTAGCCCCAGACTCACTAATTAGCTCCGGTTGCTCTAAGCATATCCCCTCCTCCCATATCCTAAATATCATGTTAGTCGCCTTTCTCTTTTGTGCCATAGAGTGGAAAAACTTGGTATTCCTTTCTCGCTCCCTCCCCCATCCACTTCACGACAGCCCTTTGCTTCCAGAAGTCTTCCTCCATATCCAAAACATTGAAAAGATGAGCTTGACACTTGACCTTATTAATTTTATTCTCCTCCATTGGATCCACATCAAAGGCCTTCTCTGCCATAGCAAAACTCTCTTCTGCTTGCAAAACCTTTTCATGAATATTACCAAAAACCTCCTTATTCCACCATTTCAAATGTTCCTTGAGCCTCCTGAGTTTCATTTGCAATTTCTGAAGTCCTAAAGTAGCACACGACAGACACCAATTCAGCCTCACTGTTTGCGCAAAGTCCTAATGTCGAACCCATATCTTTTGGAATCTAAAAGAGGCCCTTGGCTGTGCAAAGCTAGGAAAATTGATCAGTAATGGGTAGTGGTCAGACACTGCTCTATTTAGATGCTCCACTCTAATTGAAAAATTATGGCTACTCCAGGAAGCAGAAAGAAGCACCCGATCTAGTCTTTTCCAAACTCTGGTATTAGTCCAAGTGAATCTCTCACCCACAAAGCCAGCATCCACCAGTCCCGCTAGCATTGTAAAGTTGTTAAAATCTTCCATTTCCCCGGGACTTGAGAGCATCCCTGCAGAGTGTTCATTATGATTAACAATGACATTAAAATCCCCTTCAACTAACGAGAATGTATCCCCATCCGGCCTCAAATCTGCCAAAATCCCTCATAAGACATTCCTTTTTGCTCTTGAGCACTTAGCATATACCACTGTCACCATCATACTGATAGGGAATATATGTGAAGTCAATTTCATATGAAGAAACTGATCATGATCCATTAATACTTTGCATACAATGTTAGAGTCCCACAAAAATCATATTTTCCCATTTGAAATCACAGCTTTAAATCCCAATCGCCTGGATATAAATGTTTCATCTAAGGGGATCATAGGTTCTAGTTGTTGGTGCTGGAAGCACCATATCGAACCTTGTTTTGATATTGACAAAGGGTTCAAAGTTAAGTATTATTGGTGCTCTAACGATATTACTCAAGTGTGCAGGAAAGTCCTGTTGGTGCAATCTTGGTTAGGTCAGGGTTGACCTAGGTTGACTAGGCTCAGGTGAGCTTGAGTCTAGCAAGCTCGGGTGAGCTTGAGGTGTATGTTTCGATGTTTGACATTGATGTTTGAATTTGATAATTATGTTTGAATGTCGTATGGTGTCAAGTGGGTCAAGGTTGACTGGAGACTTGACTAGGTGAAGTCCAGGTGGATCGGGGAGATCGTGCGCTGGCATGGGAAAAGACCTAGTGGGACTAGGCACACCTAGTGGGACTAGGTGAAGTCCAGGTGGATCGGGGAGATCGCACGCTGGCATGGAAAAAGACCTAGTGGGACTAGGCACACCTAGTGGGACTAGGTGAAGTCCAGGTGGATCGGGGAGATCGCACGCTGGCATGGGAGAAGACCTAGTGGGACTAGGTGAAGTCCAGATGGATCGGAGAGATCACATGCTGGCAAGGTGGAAGTCTACCGAGAGACTAGACCTAACTCGAGTGTTAGGCAAACCTGGTGGGGAATCAGGTTAAGTCCTAGTTGGGAACTAGGCAGAAGAAGTCCAGGTTGGTCAAAGGGGTTGACCATGAAATCCAGGTTGGTCAAAGGGGTTGACCGTAAAATCGAGGTTGGTCAAAGGGGTTGACCGTGAACACAAGTTAGGTTGGTCTCAATCGATTGGGTGATTGATTGGGTTGTTGTCTCGCGAAAACAAGAAGGATTTTAATCAATTGGGTAATTGATTAAGAAGGATGGTAATCAATTAGGTAATTGATTAAGGAGGATCTTAATCAATTAGGTAATTGATTAAGGAGAAAGTGAATCGATTGGGTAATCGATTAAGAGAGTTTGTTGCGAGAACAGAAGGTGGCTGAATCGATTGGGTAATCGATTCAGCCTTCTCTTAATCGATTGGTCAATCGATTAAGGGTAGTCTTAATCGATTGGCTAATCGATTCAGGTTCAAAAACTAGCCGTTGAACGGCTAGTATGACGTGGTAATCGATTGGGTAATCGATTAGGGAACCCTAGGCGTCGGGTATAAGGGTTTTCACGCAGGTTTTGAGCCACAACTATTCTCCCCTTTTTCCTCCTTCATTGGTGCCATCTCAAGGGAAGTCTTGGAGGTTTTTGCTGCTGCATTTCCAAGGTTCTAGAGGCAACCACAAGCTTGAAGATAGCAAGGAAAGCAAAGAGAGTTTATTCATTGTAAATCTTGTAAGATTTCATTTTGTGTTTGCTTTGATTCTTGTTGTATCTTTGTGAAAGCTTGTAAGAGGTTTCTCCACCTCAAGAAGGAGATCTTTCATAGTGTATGAGAGAGTGAGGAGAGTGGATCCTTGGATTAGTCACCCGACCGGGGTGGATACCAAGTAAATCCTTTGTGTTAGCGTTTGCTCGAGTCTTCCGCCGCGACAAATCATCAAGGAGCAAATCTGAGCTAATCACCCCCCTCTAGCTCGCCTACCGGTCCCAACAAGTGGTATCAGAGCAAGGTTGCTCTTCTTTGGACTCATCGCCAAGAGGGCAAGAGCTAGAGGAAGAAGAAGAAGTTGGAAGAAACCCTAATTTCAAAAAGTCATCATCAAGAGGGTTCAACTTCAAAAATGGAGTTCGGCCACGACACCCGGGCACCTCCACCATTCGACAAAGAAAATTTCAATCTTTGGAAGTCAAAGATTGAGAATTATTTTATGATGGAGATAGAGCAATGGTTTGCTCTAATGGAGGGCTTTGAAGCTCCAACAAGCTCAAAAGGAAAACTCCTCAAGAAAAGCAAATGGAATGAGGAGCAAATCAAGAGATGCGAGGCCAACTACAAAGTGATCAAGCTCTTGGTCAATCTTTTGCCAAGCACCATCTTGGACAAGATTGGAGAATTTCAAGACGACAAAGAGCTATGGAGCAAATTGGCAAGGCTTCATGAAGATCCCTTCACTATACCAAATCAAGATAAATCCGAAGAGGGAGATTCATCAAGTGAAGATTCGGAAATTGAGAGGTGCTCAACATCCGAAGATGAAGCTCAAGAAGCCTCCACTTCAAGGTTTGAAGAGGAGCAAGATGTGCCATTGGCATCGGATCAAAGAAAAGCGTCAACATCATCATCCGAGGTCAATGAGAAGAAAGAAGAAGTCTCCACCTCTAGGATTGAGGGGGAACAAAGGTCATTGACTCCGGAAGAAGAAGAAGTATCTACTTCCGGATCAAGTGAAGAGTCATGCCACACTCCTACAAGCAAAGGTATAAAAATTTTAATTTGTAAAAATAAAGATCATATTATTTGCTTTAAGTGTAGGGAAAGAGGACACTATAAGAGTAAGTGTCCCAAATTGGTCAAGAAAAAGGTGCTAGTGGCACCCAAGACCAAAGAGAAGCCAAAGGAGGTCGGCCCCGTGGCAAAGAAGGATAAGAAGCACATTGTGTGCTTCTCATGCAAAGCAAAGGGACATTATCGAAATCAATGTCCAAAGGGGAAGAATCCGACCAAGGCTAAAAGGAGGAGCTCAAGTCAAGGGGGAGCCTCCAAGAATAACACTAAGGTACCATTAGGTAATGGTACTTATTTAAATCATGATAATATGCATGCTAGAAATAATTATTATCATTTCAATGCTATTTATCATGAAAATAGGAGGTATGAGAAACCAAAGGAAAAATATAGAGCCTTCCATGCTAGGACTACCACCTCTAAGGATAGGGAACAAATTAGGAATTTCCAAGGTAGACCTACCCAATCCAAGGCTAAGAAAAACAATCACCAAGGCTATATTAGAAAACCAAGCCTTGAGGAGGTATTGATTGAAAATCAAGTTTTGAGGTCCAAACTTGATAAATTAGAAAAATCCCTCAAAAGAATAGAAAATCTATTTAAGGGATCTAAGGATCAAAACCTAGAGTTAGGAAATCAAGGACTCTCTAGGAGCAAGAAAGGTTTGGGGTACAAACCTAAGACTAAGGATGATGGTCCATCCTATCATAGAGTTCCATATAAATATGGAACTAAATCTAGGTCTAGGAGTCAAGTCAAGGTCGCAAGGGAAGCCATCCCTAGAGTTGACCAAGATAAGACAAAGGTGACTAAGGCTTCGGAGAAGCCTAAGAAAGTCTTTAGGAAGGTATCAAGGGAAGTCATCCCTAGTGAATACCTAGAACACCCAAGGAGCACCAATAGGTTTTGGGTTCCTAAGAGTGTGTTCACCACACCCTAGATAGGTCTAGGGAGTGTCAACTATAATTGGAAGGGTAGTTAACCCAACCTTGATGAAGTTGGCACTTTGGGACATTTTCAAGGAATTGCTATCCTTGAAAATGAAGGAGTTATTTATTTACTCTAGAGAGGAGTAAATTTGTGCCAAACTATATTTTTGTAGGATTAAACTTGATAAAGTTGGCACAACTAGGTTAGAATCCAAAGATAGGCCAAGTTGGGAAGTTTTGGCATTATCTTGGAAATTAGGGCAAATTTAGGATTATCAATGACTTAGCGATGAGTTATTGATACTTAGATAGGAAATCTAGGTATTTTCTTTTGTGCTACTATGCCATGTTTTGTATGCCCTATCACATGCCATGACATCATGTTTCATCATTCATATTTATTATAAAAATATTACATGGCATGTCATATATACATCATCTAGTTATAGTTTCTTTTGAAAATCCTAATATGATGCATGTCATAGTCATTAATCATGCATAAATTTGATTTTTATTGAAATTAAGGGCATTGGCATTAATTGACATCCTAGGTGGATGATCAAGGTTTATAATGCTTAGGTAGAAATGCATGAACCCTTAGATTAGGGAGAACATGACTTTCACATCTCACTAAGACTATAAGATGACTTGTATGTATTTTTGAGACACATTAGAAACAAGTGAGATGTTAGGGAGATGAACAAAACTCAAAGTATTGATAAAGTGCACTTATTTGAGTTTTAGTATCATCAAAACATGAAATTCAATGAACTCCAATCATTGGGAAAGCTAATGTATAAGTCATGTGCATTTAGCCCAAGGAACATGGTTGGATATTGTTTTTGAAAAACATTTTAAAACTATCTTGGAAAACCTTGGTGAAGACTATCTTTTGATAGCACTCATCATTGATGAAATGGATACAAAATAGAGTAAAACATTGAAATGTTTCAATGGTTTCTAATTTTGTGTCAATCTTTGAAAAAGAAGGTTATTTTCATAGAAAATTATTTTTCCTTAATAGTATATGGTATAAATAATGTCTACACGAAATTTTAGGATTTTTCAAATTTTGTAGAATTATTTAGGGGTTTTTGAATTTCGGATCTGAAATTGTTTTCAGATTTCAGAAACTCCCAATCGATCAGGTGATCGATTGGGACCATAGCCAATCGATTGGTCAATCGATTGGTCGACCTTTTTGCGAGAACAGGAGCTCGCGTAATCGATCAGTTGATCGATTAAGGCTAGTTTAATCGATTGGTTCCCAACACCAATCGATTGGTGAGACTGAAACTGTCAGTTTTCAGTCCATTAACCCATTTTTTAGTAACCTACCAATCCCTAACCCCTTGGAATACATTTATAAGTATATTTGGGTAAATTTCATTGTGAAATCAAAAAGGGAAACGGTTCGGTGAACATTTAAGGGTTAAGGAGAGGTTTTGGTTCAAGTTTTGAATCCCAAAATCTCAATCACCTCAAGTTGAGTTTTCCTAAAGGTTTTAGGAACTCAAAAATCATTGTTGGTGCAATGATAGAGGTTTAGAGCATGTTTTGAGGGGGAGGTCTTCCTTAACAACATGTGATTGTATTTTTATTTTTGGTAAAATGAAAGGATGAAGATTGGAAATCTTCATTATGATGAATGCTCAAGGTTGAGCATAGGTTCAATGAAAAGTATGAGATTTTCATTGTGTATACCTTTGACCATATAGACTTTCAGGGAGAGTGTTTGATGTGTGTCAAAGGGGGAGAAAATTGAAAGGCTAATAGGGTTTAGTCTTTCTCAAACATATTGTCAAACATCAAAAAGGGGGAGATTGTTGGTGCAATCTTGGTTAGGTCAGGGTTGACCTAGGTTGACTAGGCTCAGGTGAGCTTGAGTCTAGCAAGCTCGGGTGAGCTTGAGGTGTATGTTTCGATGTTTGACATTGATGTTTGAATTTGATAATTATGTTTGAATGTCGTATGATGTCAAGTGGGTCAAGGTTGACTGGAGACTTGACTAGGTGAAGTCCAGGTGGATCGGGGAGATCGTGCGCTGGCATGGGAAAAGACCTAGTGGGACTAGGCACACCTAGTGGGACTAGGTGAAGTCCAGGTGGATCGGGGAGATCGCACGCTGGCATGGAAAAAGACCTAGTGGGACTAGGCACACCTAGTGGGACTAGGTGAAGTCCAGGTGGATCGGGGAGATCGCACGCTGGCATGGGAGAAGACCTAGTGGGACTAGGTGAAGTCCATATGGATCGGGGAGATCACATGCTGGCAAGGTGGAAGTCTACCGAGAGACTAGATCTAACTCGAGTGTTAGGCAAACCTGGTGGGGAATCAGGTTAAGTCCTAGTTGGGAACTAGGCAGAAGAAGTCCAGGTTGGTCAAAGGGGTTGACCATGAAATCCAGGTTGGTCAAAGGGGTTGACCGTAAAATCGAGGTTGGTCAAAGGGGTTGACCGTGAACACAAGTTAGGTTGGTCTCAATCGATTGGGTGATTGATTGGGTTGTTGTCTCGCGAAAACAAGAAGGATTTTAATCAATTGGGTAATTGATTAAGAAGGATGGTAATCAATTAGGTAATTGATTAAGGAGGATCTTAATCAATTAGGTAATTGATTAAGGAGAAAGTGAATCGATTGGGTAATCGATTAAGAGAGTTTGTTGCGAGAACAGAAGGTGGCTGAATCGATTGGGTAATCGATTCAGCCTTCTCTTAATCGATTGGTCAATCGATTAAGGGTAGTCTTAATCGATTGGCTAATCGATTCAGGTTCAAAAACTAGCCGTTGAACGGCTAGTATGACGTGGTAATCGATTGGGTAATCGATTAGGGAACCCTAGGCGTCGGGTATAAGGGTTTTCACGCAAGTTTTGAGCCACAACTATTCTCCCCTTTTTCCTCCTTCATTGGTGCCATCTCAAGGGAAGTCTTGGAGGTTTTTGCTGCTGCATTTCCAAGGTTCTAGAGGCAACCACAAGCTTGAAGATAGCAAGGAAAGCAAAGAGAGTTTATTCATTGTAAATCTTGTAAGATTTTATTTTGTGTTTGCTTTGATTCTTGTTGTATCTTTGTGAAAGCTTGTAAGAGGTTTCTCCACCTCAAGAAGGAGATCTTTCATAGTGTATGAGAGAGTGAGGAGAGTGGATCCTTGGATTAGTCACCCGACCGGGGTGGATACCAAGTAAATCCTTTGTGTTAGCGTTTGCTCGAGTCTTCCGCCGCGACAAATCATCAAGGAGCAAATCTGAGCTAATCACCCCCCCTCTAGCTCGCCTACCGGTCCCAACAAGTCCTAGGTACACTAGGCACTAAGTCCTGGCCGCGGGCCGGGCAACTAAGTCGTGACCTAAAGTTGAGCGATAAGACCTTGTGAGTGAAGCTAGGCACTAAGACCTGGTGAGTAAAGCTGGGCACTAAGACCTGGTCGAGGACTGGGCACCGAAGACCTGGTGAGTGAAGCTGGGCACTAAGATCTGGTCGAGGACTGGACACGAAGACCTGGTGAGTGAAGCCGGGCAACTGGAGGAGTCGGTTGGCAAAAAAGGTAAATTCTCCCGAGAGGAGTAGGTGAGAAAGCGCTCCCTGTAGAGGGAACATTAGGCGTCGGTTCGACCTAGGGTTCCATTTGGGAGACCCAAAGTCAGAACCAAGACAGCTAAGGCTGTAAACAATGGTCTAAATTTATTATTTTATTTGCTTCTTGTGTTTTGGGACTAACCTTGGTTGTAGGAAACGAAGGAACGGTGTTTCTGCAGCTCAGGCGCCTCAATGGAGTGAGGCACCTCACTGGGCTAGGCGCCTGTATTGATACAGGCGCCCCAGTGCAAGGCTATTTCAAAGCCATCGAAGCAAACTGCCACGAAGCCTCTGGACCAAGTCAAGCTAGGCGTCCTAGACAACTCAGGCGCCCAGACAGCTCAGGCGCCTCATTGAAGGGGATAAGCGTTGACCGAGCCTACGGATTAGAGTTCGCGTAGGAGAGGCCATGTGTCAGGCGCCCCCTTCAATACAAGCGCCCAGGAGTCGACTATAAAAGGGGGTTCACCCCTAAGGCTTCAATACATCTCACTCACATCGCTCTCAACACTTTCGTTCAAGCGCTACGCTCCAACAAACTCCAACCTCGCGATTCAAGCGCCGACAACGACCCGCTGCTCCGAACTTCCATCCACCTCGGGTGTCGGTGACATTTAAATTACGAAAAATGCTGCACTTTCATTTTCAATTCAATATCTGTACTTAATCCTGTAAAAGATCTTTACGAATATAGAATTGCCCAATGTAAACTGTCAAAGACCGTGGACCTTGGAGTAGGAGCCGACCGTGACGCCGAACCAAGTAAAAAGAACTTGTGTTAGCGATTGTTTTCTTGTTTTCCGCTGTGTAATCGCTCTACTTCTCCGAAAAATTTTAAGATCGATATTCACCCCCCCCTCTATCGATTTACTCCGATCCGACACTAGTATTGCCAAAAAATTCAAGTGATGAAACTTCCTTAAAAAATGCACTCTTCGCAAAGACGTTACATGTCCAATACCCATTATATTCCATATCATGCCTGACATTATAAGTGTGAGGAGGCAAAAGTTCTTTTAGCGAGTGATTTACTTCTAGTCATTCTTTGGCTTACCACTGGCACATTTGCATCCCCTGATCTTTTGCTCTTACTTGGGCTTAGTAATAAGGAAAGCCTTCTTTGTACTTGTACCGGTTCCCTATTATCAGATTCCTCCACTTCCTCAAAAGACTTCGAAAATTTAACATTTTCTGATTCCCCCTGTTCTGCCCATGAATTGAGATCCCCCTCTTGGTCTGAATTCTCCAGAATAATATTTAATCTACATAACATAGGCTGCTCCACAGGGTTTGGGAAATCCTTCAAGGTTTTCGCAGAATCCTCCTCTCGTAAATGTCTCATTATTGTGCGCACCTGAGGAACCACTGTATCAACTTGTTGCGGTCTAACAGAGGACCCAATCTGAGATGTTCCAACCATCAAATTTGCTCCTATTGCCTCAGTCTCCTTTGAGATGACCAAACCTTCCTCCTCCTGCACCCCTCTCTGCTGATCAATTGACTCTTGTCACACCTCTCTACCATGTTGCCCTCCCCTATTCATGTTAGTCACCGAGCTTGACACCCTTGGCACATCCTATCTAGCAGTCTTAACTGGCTGTTTTGATACCTGCACATCCTGCTTTTAAAATGTAACAACTAGGATTTCCCCTTGTCCCTTCCTGTGTTTGCCGCAATCCTGTTGTGTTGCCCAAATCCATCTGCAGACATCATTTCGTCACCTTGATGAGTTCCAAGTTCACCTTCTCTAAGTCACTAGTCTCCTTTGTTGGGACCTTGGCGTCTAGCTAGGGGGGGTAAATAGTGACTTTTCGATTTTGTCTACAAGAATGTTAGATAAAACACAAGACAAAAACAATAAACAATAAAAACCAATGCTAACTCCCTGATTTACTTGGTATTCACCTTCAAGAGGTGACTAATCCAAGGATCCACATCACGCGCACAAGCTCCACTATGAAACTCTGCTTCAAGGTGGAGAAACCTTCACAAGATCTTCCCTTCCTCTTGTACAAGATGAAGATTAAAGTAGGAGGAAGAGAATGAGACTTTGAGCACTTAGAATAGGATCTTACACTTAAGAACCACCACCCTATTCTGCTCCAAAGTCTCCCTTTAAATAGAGGACAGAACTGTTCCTCAAACAGTTCAGTCTCGATGCCAGATGCCCAGCCAGTGGCTAGCCAACGATTATATTTTTGAACTGATCAGTCGACTGGTGCCTGGACCAATCGACTGATCTTTCTGTGAGTTCTGGCAATCGACTGCCCTTCTCACAGCCGACTGCCCAATTTACATTTCCACTCAAACTCACTCCGAAGACCACCCTTCGCGTATGCCTTGAAGTCCACTCCCTTGGCTCGCCCCTTGAAGTTCTCTTCCTTGGCTTTCATCTCTCGGATGCGCACACAAGCCCGCGGCTTGCCTCCATGCCATCCTTCGTGTATGCCCTTGAAGTCTACTTCCCCGACTTTCCCTTGGAGTCCTCTTCCTTCGGCTCTCGTCCCTCAGATGCGTACTTCATGTGTGATTTACCAAGTCCTGCATGACTCAAACATACATATCAAACCAACATGACAACCTAACTTAATCATATTGACACACACATCAAAATCATGATCCACTTGATCATACTTGGGTCGATTGCCCCAACATCCTTCCTGTTTCCACTCATAGCTCTCAATATATTCTACTCAATTCTCGAAGCCTCTCTATTCTCTTCACCATAGCCCTTATCCATCTCATCCAGCTCTACAACACCATCTGAATCCCCTTTTTCTTCTTCCTCCAAATTAGCCAAAGGTTGGAAGTGATTTCCAAACCCTCCACCCTCCTTATTCATAAAGAATTGTCCTCCTGTATTTTGCTTCTTTTGGACCCAAGGCTGCTTCTCTGACTGTATTTTGTTTGTCTCTTCCGCCTATATATCAGACTGAGTAGGAGCCACTTCTTTTCCTTTCCTCTTATTTAAGAGCTCCCTTAAGTCTTCACCAACTGTATTTGTAATATTTCTATCAGCTTTCCATATTGGTTTTGGTTTGTTTCCATTGACATAGTAATCCTCCACAGCATGTCCCAAGTGTTGGTAGTCCACTCAGTATTTGGGATGTTTTTCATAGGCCACCTTCTGCAATCGCTTTTCCTCACCTATGCCAATCCAAAAGTCTTCCACTTTAGGTTTCAGCAAGTTTATTTCCACACAGATTTGAGCAACTGAGAACCTAGACCTATCCGTTGTTCTTTCATCTATTTTTATGGGCTTACCAACAATCCTCGCCACCGAGAAGAGGTTGTGCTTGTTAAACATGTGGACTGGGAGATCCGGCAATTGTATCCAAACTAGGGCCACCGAAGATTCTACCTTATACGTAAAATGGGGGGGGGGGACCATTTAAAGATTCGCAGAGGAACGCCTCCAATAAACCACGCTCCACGATCCCAAACACGAGTCATATCCTCATTAGAGGTTAAGTGTATAAAAACATAGCCAAATCGCAAATGTTGTAGGGACAAGAAAGGTCGAGATTACCAAAAGCTTGTGAAACCGTCGCATGACTTGGGCGCCACCCTGAGAATTTTCCAACCAAAGAGAATTGATAAGGCTTGGACATACCTGAGATCTCCTCCTCCGACTAGAAGATCTTGGGCTTGTTGTAGTAGATCGTGATTGACTTGAAAGCGCTCCCAACATCATCAAAACTCTTCTTTGAAGTGTGATGTGACAAAGGCTCCAACGCCGCTGCATAGGAGGCATCTACATAGGTTTGCGCCGCACCAGAGGTGTTTGAGAATTGTGCCTTCGCTGCATAGGTGATGGCAGAAGGCAGCGCCACTCCATCCCCTCCGGTCGCGTTCGTGAGGGGGGGGGGGCGTGGAGAGGGGGAAACTAAGAGATGGGAAGGGAAGGCAATGGTTGGAGATCCGGTGCCGGTGTCCTGATGGCGCTGGCGGCCATCGCCACAAGAAGAAACAGGCTTTCTCCCTTGGAATCGCCAAAATCACTGGAGCGGCGCGTGAGAAAGCGTGATTTGGTTTACGCTTACGAGTTATTTGTATGCTAGGGGTTTCCCTACATTTTGTCAAGCTGTATTCGAAGGCACTCGCCGCTTTATAGCTGTCCTTGTGGGGCTTTCTGATCAGATGGTCGTCCACGTATCTCCGCAACAGGGTTTACAAAAAGAGCTCCCCTATTGACCTCCTCGGTCGGCAGCTCTACTCGGTCGGTCGCGGACTATCTCCCTACTTTGGTGATTACCACCCAGTCGGATGGTTGAGTCGTACGCGGCTGACCGAGTGATCTGCGTTTTTGCTTGAAGTGGAATCCATGATCGGTCGAGCATCCCGCCGATCAGCCAACCTTCTGCTCAGGGAGGTCCTGGTTACTTCTCGGACCTAACTGACTCGGACGGACCTCGACCGACCTTAGGTTGACCCATCTGCTCCTCGGCCGGCCAAACTTTCTCCTGCTTTGCCGATCGGCAGTCCGGTTGGTGACCGGTCACCTTGCCTTCGCTCGAGGAGGCACATTTGATCAATCCAGCTAGTAATGTAGACGCAGGGTCACCTGCTGTTTCGCCGATCGGCCTATCTGCTACTGCTCAGGAAAGTGCATGGTGTCCGAGCACTCATTCTAGCGGTACTAATAGTTTGATCACTAGCCGTCTTATCGAGCTATATCGACTTTGGGCCAACCGGAGGGTGATAGCCGATTCTTGGTTGTCGGTCCGACTTCTCAATGGCCGGGCCGACTGTCGAGTGTCGGGGTCGATGCACGAGTGATCGCGTCAGCCTCGCAATTTGGTTGAGCTCGGACTAGCTTGATCGACCTCCTGTTGGCCTGACCAGGCTGCTCGTGTTGACCCCTATAACTGCCCGGGCCAGGCTAAGGATAGCCCGGCTGTCCCTAGGCTACCGTAGCCGATCCCCGGCCACCTGAGCCATGTAGTTCTCTGGCTTGACCATGCGTCTTGAATGTTCTCACCAAACTCGATAAAGGACCGGTCACCCTGATCCTGCTATCCGACCGGATCATGCAATATTGAGATGTTTAATTTAGAACTTTTTAGTCTAACTATTCAACAAATTCAGTTAACTTTGGTTGAAATTACGGCAATTTACCAAAGGGCGTACGTAACAATACGAAATTATCAAAGGGCGTCCCATGGTTTCTATGTTACCAAAGGGCGCAACCCATTAAGTGAACTTCCTATTATACCCTTGGCGCCACAATAGACCTTTTCCATTCCCATTTTCGAGACATCCGAACCACTTTTGCAGTAAAATAAGAATATGTGGTTCGGATGTCAAGGTAGTGGAAATATTCTCAGCCTATATATATAATACTAACTTGCAAAAGTCGAATCATCACGAGGGTACGTATATATTTCGACTTTCAATTGATCAAGGCAGCTGAGGAAGATAGGTGCTGAAGGAGAAAAAGCAAGCAACAGATTGGTAACAAATACAAATAGTAATGTACGTATGATTGTCATCTTTGATATTGTATCAGACCTGGTTTTATACTTATCAACTCTTGCTACAATTTGAATGTTTGGAGGAGTCTAAGGGTGATATGATTACATAATAAAGCTCTATGAAATTTGTTAAAATGAAGATAAAAAAATGCTTGAATTCGACCTAGGGATGATATATTACCATATCAGGCCCTAGAAGGGCCAGAAATTAAAGGAGTTAAATCCCTAGGAGTGCATGATATCATTAGATTTCAGGCCCTAGGAGTGAATCAAATATGTTGTTTTCAGGCATTGGCAGGGGTTGAAAAAAAATGAATTCAGGTCCACCTAGGGCCTGAAAAAAAAGGTTTCAGGTCCTTACAGGTGCTGAAATCATTGGATTTGAGTGCCTGGGAGGGCCTGAATCAATATAATTCAGGCCCTGTGATTTCAGGCCCTGGGAGGCACAAGGGGGTGGGCCTGAAATAAAATGATTTCAGGCCCACGGTGGGCCTGAAATAAATCATTTCAGACCCAAGGTGGGCCTGAAATAAAATGATTTCAGGCCCACCGTGGGCCTGAAATAAATCATTTCAGGCCCACCGTGGGCCTGAAATCAATCATTTCAGGCCCAAAGTGGGCCTGAAATAAAAACATTTCAGGCCCAATGGAGGGCCTGAAATAAAGAATTGGCAGGGCCAGGGTGGGCCTAAAATCACTTCAATTCAGGCCCAGTTTGGGCCTGAATACCTCCATTCAGGCCTCAAGTGGGAAAATTTCAGGTTTTTCAGCAAGGTTAGAGGTTTGGGCCTTCCTAGGTCCTTGATTATGTTTTTCAAAGTTTGCTAAATGTAATTGTAATTTATTTTTCAGGGATGATAATGATGTTGACGAAATTATCTCCGAAATATGGAATACTCTTGATGATAATGCTATCACGGGGAATGGATCAGAAATTACAAGGAATTTGACAATTGATCTAAATGAAGAAGCAACTAATATAGAAGGTGAGGGTTTGAATTCTTCTTCAAGAGTTGTTGAATTCTTTGAGGCAACTTGGAGTGGGGAGGAAGGAATTGAAATCCGGAATGCAAATGAATTAGAACCCATTACAAGTGTACTAGAATTCCAAGCCGATGATATGCAGATTGAGTAATATGAATTCCCCCCAGATCAGTACAGTGACTTAGAGGAGGAGTTTCCATTAGATGAAGATCCTTATATTTTAAATTCTCGATTGCTTGCTGGGCCAATTGTATAGATAGAGGCAAGAGATGGGCATGAATTTTTATGGGGCAGATATTTCCATCTAGAGAAGAATTCAAAAATACACTTGTTAAACATGTCATGGTTAAGCATATGAGATATAACCCAGTTGACACCCGAAAAAATAGAGTTAAAGTAGTGTGCTTCAACCAACCATGTATATGGAGAGTAGTAGCAAGAGGGGAAGTAGAGTTCACTATTACAAAATATATAAAGGAACACCAATATGGAACTGTTAGGGAAAGTGCTGATCATCATGCATGCTCTTCATCATTTGTTGCTTCTTTTGTTGAAGAGCAATTTCTTCATAATGAACAATACAAACCAAGTATGATTATATCAGATATTAAAGCTAGATTTGGAGTGACCATATCATACAGAAAAGCATACATAGCTAGGGAGAAAGCATTGAAAAAGGTTGTTGGAGATTATGATGAGGCTTATAGAGATCTTCCACAATATCTGCGTGAGTTAAGAGCTAGAGATCCTGAAACGTATGTGGCACTATGCAGGATTGGTGACAATCAGTTCCAGCGGTGTTTTTGGGGTTTTGGTGCTTGCCGAAGGGTTTTCAGGTCTTATTTGCGTAGACTTATCGGAATTGATGCCACACACCTAAGAGGAAAGTTTCCGGGAGTAATGTTGATTGCAACGACGATTGATGTAATGACAATGTCTTCCAGTTGCCTTCGCAATAGCTGAAGTTGAATGTGGGTCTGCATGGGAGTGGTTTTTGGAGCATACAAAGAGGTTCTTTGGTGTCGATGATCACTCAATCACCATAGTATCAGATAGACATCGGGGCATTATATCAGCAATTAGAAAAGTCTACCCAAACGCGCATCATGCCTTTTGTTGCCACCACATGTGTTGTAATTTGGTAACTGATACTGGGAGTAGAGCTGCTGTAGGTTTGTTTTGGGCAGCAGCACGAGCCAACACAACACTCCAATATGATATGATAATGCAGACAATGCTTGAAAAACATCCAGTTGCCCATAAGTGGCTTCACAACATTGACCCTAAAAGGTGGGCAAATGCACACTTTACAGTGAGAAGGTACAGAATGCTTATCACAAATTGTGTGGAGAGCTTAAATGCTTTGTTCAAGTCTACACGTGAGCTTCCCATAAACAGATTAATTGATAATACAAGAAGAAAAGTTGCTCAATGGTTCTATAACCGTAGAGAGCAAGTTTGCAAATGGCAGCTTGCTTTGACACCTAATGCTACAAAAGAAATGGATTCAAGGAGAGAGAAAGCAAGAGCTTATAAGGTTCACCCTTACTCTCAATCAGAAATGGAAGTAGAAACATGGGGCACTTCATACATTGTTGATTTGGAAAAAAAGGTTTGTCATTGTGGGGAGTTTCAAATTTCAAGACTTCCTTGCTCACATGCTATTGCCGTAATCATTTATAGGAACATGGATACACTTCCTTATTGTGAGCATTTTTTTTATTCTGAAACTTGGAAGTGGGTTTACATGGATCGTATTTTCCCTTGTAGAAGCAAGAAGTTTTGGCCTACTGGAGTAAACGACATTACAGTTCTATGTCCCCGTAGCCTTGTGCAGCCTGGTAGACGGAAGAAGGCACGAATAGAGTCCAGACACAATGGCAAGGTCAAACTAAAATGCAGCCGGTGCAAACAACTTGGGTCATAATAAAAAGGACATGTAGAATGCCGCAGCCCCAAGGTCTTGAGTTAATTGGTATATGTAGTGACCCATATTCTGAGTGAAGTGTATATTTTGTATGGAGGATAACTGAATATAAAGATTTTGTATATTTTACAGCTATAGTATTGTCAAAAAACTAGTTGTTGTTAATGTTGTGACTTGAAGAAGTATTTCAATATTATGATACATTTCTTCTTGTGTAAAGTGATGTAAGCAGAATTGAGCAGTTGTGAAGTTTTCGGATTTTGAAACCCACCAAAATGTAATTTCTGGTCTTGAAGTCCTGAAGTCCTATGGTTTGTGAATATATGTCATTTGAGACCCTTTGTTTGTTTGTTTGCTTTGTANGTAGAATGCCGGCCAGCCCCAAGGTCTTGAGTTAATTGGTATATGTAGTGACCCAATATTCTGAGTGAAGTGTATATTTTGTATGGAGGATAACTGAATGTAAAGATTTTGTATATTTTACAGCTATAGTATTGTCAAAAAACTAGTTGTTGTTAATGTTGTGACTTGTAGAAGTATTTCAATATTATGATACATTTCTTCTTGTGTAAAGTGATGTAAGCAGAATTGAGCAGTTGTGAAGTTTTCGGATTTTGAAACCCACAAAAATGTAATTTCTGGTCTTGAAGTCCTGAAGTCCTATGGTTTGTGAATATATGTCATTTGAGACCCTTTGTTTGTTTGTTTGCTTTGTTGAATCATTGTTCTGTGCCAACTGATACTGTATTAACACGTAATTGATAATCATTAGGACTATGTTTGGAGACCAAAAATACCATCTCCTAGCTATCTAAACTTTAACTACTGGTAATGAGCTTTGAGAATTCAAAATATCATAGGTCCATGAAACAAACCTCCTGCTGTGCCAAATTCTGAAAAAATGAGGTAATGATGTGGATGGAATTAAATTGTGGTATGCAATGTCTATGTAGGTACTCTTTTTTTTGTTTAATATTAAAAATAATTTCACAACATGTATATTTATATAAAATATTTAATCATTCTAATATTGAATTATTTGAAATCTGAAAAGAGATTATTTGAATTCTGAACATTATTGTGTCAGGCCCAGCTTGGGCCTGAAATGGAATTATTTCAGGCCCAGAGTGGGCCTGAAATGAGATGATTTCAGGCCCACTCTGGGCCTGAAATAATCTCATTCAGGCCCACGCTGGGCCTGAAATAATTCCATTTCAGGCCCAGCTTGGGCCTGAAATCATCTCATTCATTCAGGCCCACGCTGGGCCTGAAATGATATTATTTTAGGCCCAGCGTGGGCCTGAAATCATCTCATTTCAGGCCCAGCGTGGGCTGTGATTTAAAAATAGGGTAGAGGAAAAGTAAGGTTCAATATTGCTTATAGTATCGACAAGAGGACAGATTATAGATTACAGTTTTAGACAATAACAAGGATCCAAAGCAATGCTCCATTGGTTTATCAAAATGGTTTACATACATTTTAACTACAAACATATATTGTTTGTCATTAAACTTACATTATACAACTGAATCATTTAGTTTCAGGCACTGACTGGGTTTCCTAAAATGCTTTTGTATCAGGCCCAATGTGGTCCTCATTTCAAATGATTCTAGCAAAAACAAGGTTCAATATTACTGAAAAAATTCGACAACATTTACAGATTACAGATCATATATGAGACAAACCCAATAATCCGAAGCAAAGTTTCATTGATTTGAGAAGGAGTACATGGATTGTATAATTACAAATACAATGTTTGTGCTGACAATTACATATGCATAGTATGAACAAAAACTCTAGTTACAGATTTAGCTTCCAACACTTGTCTCTCATTATTTTATAGCCCACTTGAAATCGATAATTTTTCATATCCTTTTGGCTAAAATCTGTAGATCTTTGGAAAACTAGACTTTCTGCATACCGCATCATGAAAAAGGCACAATCCGACCTGAAAAACCAATATTGACATTGTTGTCATCTTATAAAATCAACTATGAAATGCATTGTTATTTTTAACAAAAATAAACATCCTCTTACGATCTGGATTGGGTGGGTCCTTGTACAACAATTTTAGTAAACTCTGTCCCAGATATGGCAGGCAATCCTTTATGCCATGTCTTGTAATAATCCCAGGTCATATTTTTGAAAAACGCCACCTACACAGATATGACATTAGTAACAATTATATTGGTATGAACCTTTTTGTTGAGGTATATCTATGAAGTAGAAAACTTACAGTTTTTTCAAATTTAGCAGTGTACCCTTCTGTGGCGCCGAGAGAATTATAATGATGGATACAACCTTCCACGAGGTCAATAACCATTAGATGCCAATGATCGTCTGCATTATTTAGAGGACATATGATATATCTAATCGGCTTATCCGTATCAGTAGCAATAGTTTGTTCAAAAGCGTGAGCGTGAATCGCCTCAAAAAGATCCTATGGTTATTAAAAAGTAAGTGTCAGTGGACTAAATCATAGAAAAAAATAATAATGATTAAGTAGCTAATTCACTTACATCAAACCCCACCCCACACAATATGGAGGGCTGGTATGGTGAGTTACACGCTTTTGCTTCATTTCCAAGAATAGTCCAGTATGCATTGATGCAATCCCCGGTAGTGTAGTCATTCCAATCAAATATTGTCAAAAAAGATAGCATATCTAATGTAAAGGTCCCATTGGACCATACTGGTTTCAACTCATACCTACATGCAAATAAGATAAGCAACTTAATGAAATTCTTGAAGATTCAATTTTATTAATGAATGTCAATAATCATCATTGTTTTACAATATTTTTCCAAATGCAATAGCAACTAACTCACTTTAATTTACTAAGCTTTAATAATGTTTCAGCAATCTCTGAATCTTTAGGCTTCTTCTTAAAAATTGCCCTGGAATTCCTCAAGATTTTGCTTTTGACCTTTTGAAATTCTTTAGCTTTAGCTGCGTGATGTTCAGATATGTTTGTTTGTGTGGAGGTCTCAGATTTATTTGTTTGCATTGTAGTATCTGAGATTGATGGGGTAGGAGCCGCGTCATGTTCATCATCATCTTCATCCTCATCCTCATCCTCATCCTCATCCTGAACAACTTGTTTGCCCTTGCCTTTGGGCTGGTAGTCTTGTGTGAACTGAGTTTTTTTTAATTTTTTGGCAAGTGGCTCATCTTCATCTGTCCCTTTGCTTTGCAATTGTTCATACAACTTCTTGATTCTTTGGTTACACTGAAGTATGATCTTCTCTCTTGCAGCTAGTTTTTTTTCATTACGCTCCTCTTGTACTTTAAGCTGCGAAACTTTGTCACCAATTATTATATCCTTTTCAACAATGATGTCATCCTTTTGTTTAAGTTGCGACTCCTTCTCTGCAATGATTGTTTCTTTCTGAGCAATAATTTGATCCTTGGCACTGATTTCTGTTGCTGTCTCACTTGTGGCTTCCTCCAAACTTTTAAGTGCTATATTTAAATCGTGCTGTAAGGTCTCAATTTGTTCTTGTTTTTGTATACATATATTGCAGGCTTCCGTTTGTAAGGCCTGTTGCCTTCCTTGTGGTGCCTGGCTTCCTTCTGGTGCCTGCTGTAATTCCTCAGAGTGTACCTCAAGTGGTTGAGTTGGAGGATAGTAGTCAGGTACCAAACCATGCTCTATATCAAACGGAATTAAATCAACAATAATTGAATCTGTGGCCACACGGTCTATCATCCTCTTGATACTCTCAACGTGGGCTTTAGGCCAAGTCCAGTGAAGTATTCTTGGCAATTTATGAGGATGTTGAGGAGCAGCAATTCTAATATGTTCAGTAACCCATACCTGCAACATCATTATAATCAGTAAATTATATCCATCATCAAATTATATCAGCAGGTATAAGTAACTATAACTTACAGCCAAAATATTTGGAAATCCCTTGAGCAAGGGAGCCTTGGCCGGTTGGGTTGAATCACCTACATGTCTTCTATGCCTCAATGTCACCTCCTTTCCAATGGCTCCCAACTGAGGAGCCATGAAATTGTACACGGCATTGCACCAATTATAGTTTCGTAGATTGTCAAAATCATCTACACAATCAATAAGTGACACGGCAAGAATGGCAAGTATGCTGCTAGTACCACAAAATAGCACTGTACTGAAAAAATATAGTATATACAACTGACAGTACAGCTTGTCATTGGATGTAGACTTTATTAGCAGTTTCTCCAAATGTCGGGCAGAACAACTGGAATCTTCAAAATACTCCTTGTACAGTGGCGTGGAGGCCTCATTTAAATCAAGTTGGACTATCTCTCCATGGTCAGGTAGCCCTAGAATAAGTGATATATCAAACTTTGTGAAATTCAGATTTTTCCCATGAATTACAAAACTCTGTTCTTCTTCATCCCAATTATCAAACATGTTCTGAACTTGGGGTCTTACACAAGAACTAGTAGGAAGGTCGAGGACCCAAGAAAAGGGTGTATCTCGAAGCAACTGTTCTTGTGCTGGTGTGGGTGGAACAGAATCAATAAAATTTTGGAAATGGGATAGGCTACTTTTCCAGTTCATTCGTTTGCATCGACCTCTGTTGGCAAAACTTGAATACTGGGTAGACAATTTGATTTTTCGTTTTGGCAGCTGTTTTTTCTCATGACTTCCCCCAGAGACTTGCTGTTTCTTAGATTTGGTGGGAGCAACTTTCTTTGAAGCTGATCTTTTTTGACCCATACCGAACTTTGCAACCATCAAATAAAAAATTATTTGACACAAACAAAATTGACACTTACAATTCGTTCATAAAAGGGCCTCCTCAAATTCAGTCTTTTAGTGAAAACTATCGCTAACCCTAGCTGAAAGCAAGAACTCAAATGACAAACTAAAAATTAGGGTACGTACAAGTCGACTAGTGCGATGACGATGATGTCGCCCACAACTTCTCCAACCAAGACAAGCCCGCAACCTTCAAATCGCAACAAATCTGGAGCTAAACAAGTCACTGCTATACAAATGAGTGACTGCTGGGCCTGATATAAAGGGTTTCAGGCCCTATGAGGCGCTTTTTATATGTATTATAAATATAAATTAGGTTATATCTATTTTTATTTATAAAAATAAAACTAAATTTGGAATATATCATATATATATCAGATTTTGGATTTGCATTTTATTGATTATGTATTTATATTTACTTTTCAAGGCTCTAAAATTCAGATATATTTAATTTTATTAATTATGTTTTTAATTTTATTGAATGAAGCTAAGCCTGAAATAAGATATATTCAGGCCCAAGGTGGGCCTGAAATAAAATTATTTAGGCCCACCGTGGGCCTGAAATAAAATTATTCAGGCCCAACGTGGGCCTGAAATAAAAATCTTTCAGGCCCACGGTGGGCCTGAAATAAAATTCTTTCAGGCCCAATGTGGGCCTGAAACAAAATTATTCAGGCCCACCTTGGGCCTGAAATACAATTACTTCAGGCCCACCGTGGGCCTGAAATAAAATTATTTCAGGCCCAAGGTGGGCCTGAAACAAAATTATTCATGCCCACCTTGGACCTGAAATACAATTATTTCAGGCCCACCGTGGGCCTGAAATAAAATTATTCAGGACCACCTTGGGCATGAAATAACATAATTTCTGGCCCAACTAGGGCCTCAAAGAAAAATATTTGGAGTTCTGAAAAACCTAGACCAGTGAGTTTTGGTCTATCAGTGAGTTTTGAGCAAAACTCACTGATGGACCTCCCATATCTAGAATTCTGAAAAACCTAGATCAGTAGTTAGGGTTGAGATAGGAGATGAGATTTTGGATGCCCAACCCTCTAATCTTGCTATATGACCAAGGCTAGATCAGTGGTTTAGGTCTATCAGTGAGTTTTGAGCAAAACTCACTGATGGACCTCCCATATCTAGAATTCTGAAAAACCTAGATCAGTAGTTAGGGTTGAGATAGGAGATGAGATTTTGGGTGGCCAACCCTCTAATCTTGCTGTATGACCAAGGCTAGATCAGTGGTTTAGGTCTATCAGTGAGTTTTGAGCAAAACTCACTGATGGACCTCCCATATCTGGAATTCTGAAAAACCTAGATCAGTAGTTAGGGTTGAGATAGGAGATGAGATTTTGGGTGGTCAACCCTCTAATCTTGCTGTATGACCAAGGTTATATCAGTGGATTAGGTCTATCAGTGAGTTTTGAGCAAAACTCACTGATGGACCTCCCATATCTGGAATTCTGAAAAACTTAGATCAGTAGTTAGGGTTTGTTGGTGCAGGAAGCACCAGATCAAACCTTGTTTTGATATTGGCAAAGGATTCAAAGTTAAGGGTTGTTTGTGATCTAATGTTGTTACTTGAGTGTGCAGAAACAAAGTCCTAGCGAAGGGTTGCTAGGCACTGGCAAAGGAATGCCAACCAGAAGAAAAGCCCTAGCGAAGGACTGCTAGGCTCTGGCGAAGGACTGCCAGAATGGACAAGCCCTAGCGAAGGAATGCTAGGCACTGGCGAAGGGCTGCCAGAAGAAAAGCCCTAGCGAAGGACTGCTAGGCTCTAGCGAAGGACTGCCAGAATGGACAAACCCTAGCGAAGGAATGCTAGGCCCTAGCAAAGGGCTGTCAGAAGAAAAGACCTAGCGAAGGCTGCTAGGCACCAAGCGAAGGGCTGCTTGGTACTCAAGACCTGGCGAAGGGCTGCCGGGCAAAAGTCCAACTGGAGGAGCCGGTTGGCACCAGGTAAACTCTCCCGAGAGGAGTAGGTGAGGACGCGTTCCCCTTGAGGGAACATTAGGCGTCGGTTCGACCTAGGGCTCCATTTTGGAGACCAAAGTCAGAACCAAGACAGCTAAGGCTGTATAAAATAATAATATTATTGTTATTTGGACTAACCCTGGATGCAGGATCGAAGGACTGAGTATCTGTAGCTCAGAGAGCCTCAAAGGAGTGAGGCAGAAGCTGAGCAGGGCGCCCCGGACGACCAGGGCGCCCCCAAGGTCAACCCAAGTCTCTAACAACCTCGACGCGCTTCAACCCGGTTGTCGCAGGCGCCCCGCGTGTCTCGGGCGCCCCCACTGCCAGCTGCCGAAGCGCATCTCTGCGAAGCTGAGGAGATGAGGCCTTTTGACCGGTCAATGCGGGCGCCCCGAGTCCTCCGGGCGCCCCGGTCAAACCGGATCCCGAGGATAAGGGGATCAGACGGCGACCGAGCTACAGCCGGATCAGCTGCCACGTGGGGGGTGCCCCCGTCGACCAAGGCACCCCTAGGCCCTATATAAAGGGCCCTCGACCCCCTTCTTCAGGGCATCACTTACTGCGACGCTTCCACGCTCTACAACTTTCATTCAACGCATCCAAACGCTCCGACGACCGCGCTCTGCTCCAGGAACTTCTCAACTCAAGTCCGAAGCGCCGTCGACCTCCCGCTGCACCGAAACTCGAGCCTACCCCGGGAGTTGGTAAATACAGAAGTGTTATATTTCTTATTGCAACTTGTATTTCTCTTCTGTACTTATTCTACGAATTATAGAATTGCCCAAAGTAAACGGTCAACGACCGTGGGCCTTGGAGTAGGAGTCAACCCAGGCTCCGAACCAAGTAAAACGACCTTGTTAGCGTTGTGTTGCTTTTTGTGTCTTATTTCCGCTGCGCACTTACTCTTTTTTAAATCCGAACGATTTGCGACATTCACCCCCCCCCTCTCTCGCATTTCTCGATCCAACAGGGTTGAGATAGGAGATGAGATTTTGGGTGCCCAACCCTCTAATCTTGCTATATCACCAAGGCTAGATCAGTGGTTTAGGTCTACCAGTGAGTTTTGAGCAAAACTCACTGATGGACCTCTCATATCTGGAATTCTGAAATACCTAGATCAGTAGTTAGGGTTGAGATAGGAGATGAGATTTTGGGTGGCCAACCCTCTAATCTTGCTGTATGACCAAGGCTATATCAGTGGATTAGGTCTATCAGTGAGTTTTGAGCAAAACTAACTGATGGACCTCCCATATCTGGAATTCTGAAAAACCTAGATCAGTAGTTAGGGTTGAGATAGGAGATGAGATTTTGGGTGGCCAACCCTCTAATCTTGGTGTATGACCAAGGCTAGATCAGTGGATTAGGTCTATCAGTGAGTTTTGAGCAAAACTCACTGATGGACCTCCCATATCTGGAATTCTGAAAAATCTAGATCAGTAGTTAGGGTTGAGATAGGAGATGAGATTTTGGGTGCCCAACCCTCTAATCTTGCTGTATCACCAAGGCTTTATCAGTGGATTTTTATGTGCACACTAAGTACCAATATTTATCAGTTATCTTCTATAAACGTCTTACACCTATACAACTACAAATTTATTATCCACCAACTTAAATCAGAAGAATTTAATGGTTAACAGAGACCCTGAAATTTTCCCAGTTGAGGCACACGGTGGGCCTGAAATGACTTGATTTCAGGCCCACCCTGGGCCTGAAATGGATCTATTCAGGCCCAATGTGGGCCTGAAAGTTTTTATTTTAGGCCCTCCTTGGGCCTGAAGTGTTTTTATTTCAGGCCCACCGTGTTCCTGAAAAGTAAATTTCATGCTCACCTTTGCCATTAAATAAAATCATGATTTATAGATTAATATTCTATATTTATCTACAAGTTGTGACCAAATCATGTAATTTTATTTAATTATTAAAATTTACAATTTGAAACAAGTATTTTAAATTTATGGTAGAGATAATCCATCTTACTAAGTCAATACAGAATGCATACCAATTTTCAATTCCTTCGAGACGATAAAGTCATGTTTTCAAATTATATATCAGAAACCCACTTATGGACCTTCGATACTTGGATATATGTTAGTAGTTAGAGTTAACCAAAGAGATGTTATTTCTAGTGTGCAAACTTTGTCCAAATCATTATGAGTTGTTTTCTTACCGTATCAGTTGGTACACTACATTGCAGCAAGTCGATGTGAATCAACATCACACAATTGTTTTGTTTTTCTGGACAATAAATTATATTCATACAAATTACACAATTTCTATACAAATCGAGCCGAGTTTTGAGCAAAGGATGTTTTTTTACAACATTACTTCAAGATATTGACACTCTCATGTTTTACAATACATGTCTCCCATAATATTTACTGTCAGATCAAATCTCATTTTCGTCATATCTCCTTGTTTGAAATCCATCTTCTCATCGTATAGGAGACATCGGACGTATTGCATAACAAAGAAGGCACAGTCCACGCTGAAAATAACAAACAGTATTTCAGATTTCAATAAGTGGGGTAATAAAATACTTTGATCATTTTAAAATTTTCAAACTCTTCCTCACTTACTGACCTATGTTCTTGTTGGGGACATTTTTGTCTAACGGAGGGTCATTTGTCCAAGGGATGTTGACTTTGTAGATATGGATGAATAGCCGTAAGTTCCTCGCGAGTATATTGTTTCAGTTCTTTTACCTGTCAAATATATCATGAATTTCAATGACATTTTTTATCAAACGTACTGACCATATATATGAATAAAGGTAGGTAGCTCACCGCTGAGTCAAAATTATGCTTATATTTACGGCCACTAGCAAGAGAATTTAAATGAATGAAAGTCATTGCTTCTGTATCCACCGCCAACAAGTGAAAGTGTGTATTATCACTGCATAAAGGTATTAAAATATATCTAAACCCTTGTTCTATCATATCCGTCTTCATCACTTGTTGCATGGAAAACTTTCTTGACGATCTTATTGAAGCCTAAATAGTTGCAAAATCAAAATTATTAATAACCACATCATAATACTAGGTCTTCTACAATCTATTAATTCATACTAATTTACATCACTTACTGTGAAGAAGGTTGAACAATATATTGATTTGTGGTATGGCCTACCAGATGTGGATGCTCCCCTAAATAAGATTTTACAGAAGGCATCAATGACCTCGCCTTTTGTAAAAACCTCTCCATTGAGGATTTGTATGAATGAATGCAATTTCAAAGCAAAGGGTGCATCCTCCCAGATAAATTCATTATCCAACCTGCCAAGTTAATTGATAAGATTATATATTAAAGCCCCAAATATATTAGCTAAACTATGTTTCATAACTTACTTTAGGTTCTCCAATTTATTTATCACGTAGGCCACTTCTTTATCTTGATTTTTCTTCTTCGACTTCATAAAATGCTTCTTCACAAACTACATCGATACAATTTACACCAAACTAATTAATGACCAAATTCAATAAATTTGACGTAATTAATATGAAAATAAGTCACATACATCAATGCCTTGCAGCCTCATTTTGTTTAGTTCAAAGGTCCTTCTTTTCTCCTCCTCTATATCTTCTTCGGACATGACTTCCATTACAGTAATGGTTTCTCTTGCTTCATCCATATCCTCCTCACTAAGTTTCCTTTTTCCCTTGTCCATGACATTTGATATTTGTTCCTTTCTCCGCTTCCCCTTATGTAATAGTTGGTGCCATACTAGACTCTCAATTGGAGTATCCCTGTAATCATACCGAGTTCGGTCACGTCCTCTCCTTGTTCTACGAGATACTGGATCAGAAAGAGGACTGACTACAGGATAGCTTTCTTGTGCTTCCATGCCCTTTTTTTCAATAATTGAAAGTAATTCCTTAACCCTTTCATTCAAACATATATTCTCCTCTGTTAGCTCCTTGATTAGGGTGTCTTTAAGAATGCATTCACCACATGACCTTACATCTTCTGTGTCATGTCCTTGTGATGTCGCTATTGGCTGTGGAATGTCATCCCCAATCTCAAGGTTCTCAAACAATGTGTTTTCATGTAGGTTAGGAATTATTTCAACAATCACCTGTCAATTACCAAGTACACAAATTTTACTGCCTCTATATCAAACTAACAAAGATAAACTAACATAGATCACAGTTTACAATAATTACCTCTTCAGAGCTGATTTGGTTGACAAGGTCCCTCACCCTACTAATATGCGAAGGAATATTCCTCCACTTATTTATTCGGGGTCCTTCAATATTGTATGGTTTTTGAATGGGTATATGCTCCAAAAACCATGCCTACACAAAGTTTTCCAGCCAATTACATTAATAACAGCAAAATATTATAAAATATAATTTAGGTAAATTCTACTCACTGCCAAAAGCCCAGCAAATCCCTTTACATAAGGGAGGTTTGTGGTCCTCTGGTTTCCTTGACTTGATGAAAATAATTCCCCAATCTTAGGTAATTGGGGAGACAAAAATTTATGGATAGCTTCCACCCAGTTGAATCTACCAAGATTGTCATAATCATCTACTATATCTACAAGCCCTAAAGGGACCTTATATGTACTAGACGAAAATAAAACACAAACAAATATATACAAAATATAAAATTTACAAACTAATAACACATCATCCTCTGATTCAACACTTTTAGAATAATGTTTAAGTAAGTCCTCAATTCTTGTTCTAGTAGGTTATTTTTCTTTTGAGAAGTAAGTACGATAGAGGTCACCCGATGCTTCAGTTGAATTAATAGGGATCGAAACTCCACGGTCCACTATACCCAGTACCAAAGCAACATCTCGTCTGGTGAACGCAACCGGTACACCTGAAACAATTAAAATATTTAGTTATCATAAACAATATAGGCTTCAATTTATTTCTCGTTGGGCCTGAAATGAATTCATTTCAGGCCCAACGTGGGCCTGAAATGAATCATTAGGGCCTGAAGTAAATTCACTTCAAGCCCTCGGTAGGCCTGAAATTATTTCATTTCAGGCCTACCGACCTGAAGTGAATTTCACCTTAAATTCACTCATTTAAATTGATCAAATATCAATGATTTAAGGTCAACTATATCCAAGTTTTATCTTACTATAAATACTGTTTATAATTCATAATTAAAACTATTACCTGAGAATTTAAAAACTTGCGAGGTTGAATCCCAACTTTCAAATATATTAACCAAAATTCCCCGGATATGTTACAATTCTTGAATGTCCAAGAAAATACTGAAGGGCGACTCTTTGATCTTCGCAATGTGTTGATCTTTTAAAATTTCAAATGCTTCAACAAAATGTTTAAAATGGCCTAAAACACTGCACCAATGTAATTTTTTCCCAAACTCATCTGAACCCTACAGTTTTTATACATTACAAATTTATTCAGCAAAAATAAGTATAAACAATATCACAAGCAGTGTTTATTCAGCAAAAATAACTTTAAACAATATCACAAGCAGTGTTTATTCAGCAAAATTAAGTATAAACAATATCACATACCTTGGTCATTAATGCCAATGAAGAAGACGATGAGGAACCACCCACAGACCTTTTACCTGCCATTATTATGAAAATCAAACCTGTAGAAACCCTAAATCCTACTTTGATAGTGCCGAGCAGTATCAACTTCAACGTTAACACTTTAAGCAGCCTCAGGATCACACACTACCACTTTCCTGTATAGAAGCCTAGGTTTTGGTTGGGCGGAGGGATTCGAGGGAGTAGCAAACGACTAAAGCACAACTAGGGCACGCACAATGTCCTCCTTCAACAATACCATTTACGTTTTCGCGGTGAGAGATAGAATGACCTTGCCATCCGAATCACATATTATTATTTTACTGCAAAAGTGGTTCGGATGTCTCGAAAATGGGAATGGAAAAGGTCTATTGTGGCGCCAAGGGTATAATAGGAAGTTCACTTAATGGGCTGTGCCCTTTGGTAACATAAAAATCATGAGACGCCCTTTAGTAATTTCATATTGTTACGTACGCTCTTTGATAAATTATCGTTATTTTTTTTTCTTTCATTAGTTTCAAAGATTCCCCAGATCTCTTCCCTCTTTCCTTTCGTTTTTTCTCTCGTGTAAAAAAATTTTTTCAGCCAAGAATCCTTTATTTTGCAATCCGCACCTATAATAGTTGTTACTAGTTAATTTTGACCAAAGTCATTCCAAGATAAACACATAAAACAAATATTTTAGATATCAAATTATGAATTGAATATTATTATGATTATTTTAAAAATAAAAACACTTTCTTCTCATAATAGATAATTAAAGATCCTCTTATCTAATATTATTTTAATATTTATAAAAACTATTTTAACTTTTTAAAAATTGCTAATATTTTTGACACAACTATAGTCGATCTGGTGGGGTTAATCACTAGAGCTTGGATTTCATCAATATATTAGTAAAAAGTAAATAATAAGATAAAAAAATTATATATGTGATATTGTCTATTTAGTGTCTAAGTTCTTATGGAATTATTTTAGATTTTATTCGAAAAGTTTTGTACTAATGGAGATATTTTATATTTTATAAACTCACGATCTTTTTCATATATTTCTAATGAGCTCTGATATGCTCAATGAAAAACTCAATGAAACGCTTATTGAATGATATGACAGTTTGCATGCACACGTCCGATTGCTGCATGGACACCATCGTCGGCCTCCGACCGTCGCCCCAAATCAAACTATACCCTGGGGGCACGATAAACCCGTCGGGGATCACTGCATGCAAAGTGTACGTCATTCACTGAGCTTTTCCTTGAGATTTTTCACTAAGTATATCATTTTCCATTTCTAACATAAGACTTTAATTGTATTTCTAACCATCCTCCACTCGAAAGAACCATCATTATTCTCATGGTTCAGGTCTCCCTTCAAGTATCTGAGCACCCTTGGACATGCTTCTGGCCTCTCATCAAGTATCCGGTCACTATTAACTTGTGTTGGGCCTCCCCTCAAGCATTCAATCAATCAAAGTCACTTCTCAGACATTTTCACCACCTAGGATTCACTCTCGAGAATATTCGCCAAGCATCTGGTCCTGCTTGGACTTTTCACTAAGAGTTCACTCATCTGGGAGTCCCCACCTCACTATTCCACCCATATTATTCAATCTGAACCATGACTCTAATACCACTTGTTAGGATAAAAAAATTCATATATCTCTATAACAGTATGATATTGTCTACTTTAAACCTAAGACCTCATGGATTTATTTTGAAACTCTACCCAAAAGACTTTATACTAATGGAGATATATATCATCTCATAAACTCATGATCTTTGATATGTATTTCTAATATGGAACTTTAATTGTATTATCAACAGTCAATAATCAATTGGTTGGGTAAAAAAGAGTTTTTTTTTTGCAGGTTTGAATGACTGGATTTGACATGATAATCGATTGAGAATAAAGTCAAACGATTGGAAGTCATATTTCAACTCGATTACAACCTCGTAAAAGGGGGCTTGGTGGAGATTTCAAATGGTCGGTTCTTGGAGGGCTTTAAAGTAAAGTACTACTACATTTTTAACTATCAAGAGACAATTCAAAACAATAAGTAAACTTCCAAAACAAAGATTTCATATGTAAAACTTGTTTTACTTTCATTTGATATTGTATTTGTCTTTCTTATTGTGTTCTTATAAGAACAATATCGTAAGAGGCTTTTCTACCATGAAAGGTATTTATAAAGAAAAAGTTTACAGGGAAAGGAGATTACTAAGAGTAAACCTTGGATTAATCGCTTCAAGAAGATAAATACCAAGTAAATTCTCAAAATTGTACATGTAAAGTCAAGTTTGGATCAAGATTTTAATTGTGTTTGAAAGGAATACAAGATCAAAATGAGAAGCGATAAAAATTATTTATCCTTTTCTATCTCGTACATGTCCTAAGACAAATAGATATTTTTGATATCAAATAGAATTGATCCAAGTGGCTTCAAAGTAAAAAATAATAATAATAACAAATAGATATTTTTGATATCAAATTATTAATTGAATATTATTGGCAAAAGGTTAGGTTATTTCTCTTAATTTCTTCGGATTCGATAGTTATTTGATTTGATAATTCTATGTGATAATCAATTCAGTCAAGTCGAGGAATAGGTATAATTTAAAAAATAAAGATGTCTTTTTATCATAATAGATAATTAGGATGCTTTTATCTAATATTATTTTAATATTTATAAGAATTACTTTAACTTATTAAAACTATTTCAACTTTTTTAAAATTGCTAATATTTTTGACATTACTTTAGACGTCTATTGCTTTGGTGGGGTAAAAAGGATAATTCAAAAAGAAAATTCAAGATGAAATTTGAAATACTATTTTGATTATTATTTTTACTCAAAATATCTTTTTTGACAATTACATACACAAAAAAGTGCATCATTGATTTTCGTCTCTTTTTTTTTGCCATAATATTTTTATATTGAAATTTCAATTTCTTTCCTTAGTCAACTTAAAGAGATCAATCAGTCGGCACATGAGGTTCTAGAATAAGATCTTTGAGATTCCACATGTCCTTCATCCAAACTCGAAGTCAAAAGATAAGAAATATGATCTTTGAATTTATTACTCATATATATTTGTTTTTCTTTATTTTTAAAAATCGAATTCAACGATCAACAATATTCCATTTTTAATTTGATTTGCTGAGTTGGAGGACAATGACATGTAAATCCCTTCTTAAATAAATGGTATCACTGAAATAGATATGAAAAAGCCTTCAAGATTAAAGACCCTTTAGTTTTTGGATTTGAAAATATCCCGAACGTCATGAACTCTTACTACTTCATTTCAAAACTTCTTGTTCTATACTCACACACACTTCCGCTAAGAAGAGATGGATAAGAAAGGACATAGAACAAGTTTGAATTCATCAATTTGGATTCATAGTTTTCATATTTGAATCGATTGCTCAACCTTAACATTATTATCTTTGTGTTATGGATATACACAATTTCCACACACAAGCTTGACCAATGAGAGAACTTGTTACAAGAAACACTTGCTATTCAAAGTAATACTTAGCAATTCCCCACACGTTACTTGCCCTTTCATCATATTATATATGGACTTTGTGTAACTTAATATCGACATAATTACAAGTTGATTATTAGATAATTCAACACACTAAGACATTTCCTCGTAAAACTTGGTCTTATATGCACTCAAAAGAGTGAATTGATTAAGGGATGGTTGAATGAGGAAAGATTGTAGCAAGGAAGACATGTAGGTCTTTTGATTATTTAATTGAAAGATAAAAATTTTTAGGAAAAATAAACTATAAACCATCTATGTTGTAACAATGAATTAATTATAAAATATTAGAGAGTTTAAAAAGGAAATTAGATAAGAGAAGAGGGGCAAGTAGATAATTTGAAAATAAATTTCTTTTCAAAAAAATTATTTCATAAATGATTTCTACCCTTCTAGAACTTCTATAATGTTCACTTAGCTTCTAGCTAGTATTAATATTTAAGTCAAACTCATGCTTCCTTTAATATTTCATTGTCATAATTCTGTTTTCAACATTTTTCTTTGATTTTATTTTATTTAATATTTGCTTTCACATTTTGTTTCTGTTTTTGTTTTTTTATCATTTGTATTCTAATATATTTTTTATTAGTCAAGATTCTTTTCTTTAGTGATCCATCTAATTCAATTATGAAAATTTTGTTGCCCTCACAATCAAGAGAGGCAATAAGTCATGAAAACCATTTTCACTATGATAATATGGACACATGGTTGAAATTTCAAGATTTCTTAATCAAGTATGTACTGGCCTCATTTGTGGTTCCAAAGTTGAGAAAAAAAAGTATTCATAAGAGTACAAAAAGAGATACCTAGCTTTAAGTGACCTTTTCTAGTGTGAATATATAAAAATATTTATATCCTCGACCATGGTGTAATGATAAAACGGTAAATTATAGAAAACTCCCCAATGCTCATTTGATCTTTGCATGCACTCCCCATTTAAGATTTTATTTGCATTTATTCCTTAATGGATTGAGTATAAAAGAGTGAAAATTGAATATATATCAGTGAAACTTGAGTATAAAAGAGTGAAACTTGAGTATAAAAGAGTGAAAATTGAGTACACAGTTTCTTGATGTGGTGGATGCAACCTTACATACTCAAATTTCTTTCTTTTATACTCAACTTTCTTCAAATAATACTCACCAAACTGTTTTGTCAATCCCATCAGGGACTGTATGTAAATAAAAATTTGAGTAGGGATTGCATGCAAAGATGAATTTGAGGATGGAGAGTTTATGAAAATTTCCCTATGATAAAACGTTTGATGAATTCATTCAAAACTCAACTAGGGTAAGAAAAGACTTTTCAGCCAATTTTGATTTTTGGATGAATTATTACACTTTTTGATTTATGGAAAATAGCATATATATATATATATATATATATATATATATATATATATATATATATAATATATATATATATATATATATATATATATATATATATGTCAATTTCAAATTGACTATCATTGTTTTTTAATCTTCGTTTATAAACCATTTATTATCTATGTTAAAAGTCTAAGACTTTACTTTATTTAATCATTGTACTTTCATAGTACACTATATAATTTTGTATTATTTATTTAATAATATGAGATTGATGTAATCATATTATTAAACTGTTTTTAAAAATAGACGAATTAAATTATTAAAAATGAAGTGAATTCGGATTAGATTTCAATTAAATCAAATAAATTAGTTTGCAAATAAAGATTATATTAGTGTATTTATATTTGATTAAATTAAATTATGAGAGAGTCAAAATTAATATGTTAAATAGGTTTGATCTGTTTAAAATAACAGTAAATTATCTTTAAATCCTCATTTGAATTTTAAACTTTACTATCAGCCCTCATGTCAAAAAAGATTTATTTCCACTCCCTGTATGTAAAGTTTTATTTGCTTCAACTCTCTAATACATACCGATTTACTTAATTACTCTCATTGCTTTTAGGTACAAAATATCCAAAATGAGGTATCATTCATTCTAAATTCAGTATCATTTAACTAGAATCTAGTATATTTTCTATTAAATTGAGTACTATTCTTTTCAAACTCAATTGATCGAAAATCGATCGGAACTGCTTATAATTGATTAGAGCTACTATATATAATCAATTGAGGAGCTCGTATTAATTAGAAATTGATCGATAATCGAAAAAAAAGAACATCATCCTTATTTTTTATAAGTACAAAAGTCCAAAAGTATATATAATGTTTCATAAATTCAGCGCATTTAAATTAGAATTTAGTATATTTTCTATCAAATTAAGTATAACTTTTTTTTCGTTTGATCAATTGATTAGGAGTTCATATCAATCAATTGACTTAGGATGAATCAATTGGTCATACTAAATTTGATAGAAAATATACTAGATTCTAGTTAAATGATGCTAAATTTAGGAAAAAATATATTTTATTTCGGACTGTTTATACCTTAAAAAAATTGAGGGTAATTAGATAAATTGATAGTTGAAGTAAATAAAATTTTATATATAGGGAATTGAAATAAATTTTTTCTAATATAAAAATTAAGAAGAGAGTTAAATTTACATGCAGAGTGTTTTGGATAATTTTTCCCAAATAACGGTAAATTAGATTTCTTTCTTGCTCTCAGTGTACGAGAGCAGCTCCCACAGCTCCCAGCCTCTGCCATGGCCATACGTGTCGCTCGTCCCAATCCCTCCTTCCCGTTCTTTATCGATTTCTCCTCCCTCCTCACTAGATAAAATAACATATAAAACAAAACATAAATACACTCAAATTAAATTAAATTAAATCAAATCATATCAAAATACAACCAAATAAAACTAAATCCATCAATAAATATCTAAATAACTCTATATAAAATTAAAATCAATTATAATATTAAAAATATACTTGTACTTACAAAATTAAAGTAGAAAGGAAACAGATGATCAAGATAAAATATTAAGTGGGTAGTTAAAAAAAGATAGATATAAATTTAAACTTATTTAAAAAGTATAATTTTTTATTATAATTTTAAGTTCTCGTTTTAGTTCTCAATAAATATATAAATATATATTTTTGATCATCTAACATTTGTGAGTTGTAATTTAGCATTATCCTCGTCTGTTATCAATAATTAATATAAATTTTAAATTCTTATTATTTAATCTCACAAATACTCATTATTTACATTAATAGTCTAAAATTAATAAATCAAATAACAAGTAAATCATTAGAGTCAATATTCTTATAATTTAACGTAATCTGAAATATGAGCTAATAACTCCTTCACCGATGGAATATAATGATAAATATTAACCGTTGATGACCATGCTACCACAAACAACATATGAGTAGTCAAGTATTCTAGATTGTGGACGACTATGCTACCAAAATCACATATAGACAGTCTAATACTTTGGTATAAGGCTAGGAGGATCCGAGTTTTCATTTTCATAATTCTATTTTCTCCATTGTGATAAACCACATATAGACAGTAGTACTTTGGTATAGGGAGAGTTTTCATTTTCATTATTTCATTTTCTTCATTTATCACAATTGTTCAATTAAGTTTATATAATTTTGATATCACCACGTAGGGTACCTCCTCTTGTATTTGACGGATTAAAATCCTAACACATCAAAGGACTGGATGTTAAATAAAATAGTGATATCCTAGAAGAAAAATCTCTTGACATGAAAGACTTGGAAGCAAGGTTTTTTTTGACATGAAGAAGTCTTGGAGGAGGAGCCTCTTGGAATGCAGGTAATCCCTACGAGGATGTACATTTGTATAATAAAGTGAGAGAGACTAAGGGTGCGTTTGGTTCAAACGGAGAAATGGGAATGAGAATGAGATTGATTGAAATGGGGAATGGGAATCAGTATGACTAAATACAAAGTGATGTTTGGTTAGAACTGTGTAATCATTACTGATCTTGTCGACAAGCGAAGATCGATTTTCCTTCAGATAACTCGGTCTCACCAAGCCGACTCGGTCTGCTATAGTTCGGGAGGTCGGACCGAAACGGGGTTTACGATGTGGTGGTATGGTTGTAAAATGGCAGCGATCCCTCTCTGAAGCCCCAAGGGGGGTTTATATAGGGAGGAGGAAACTCTCAGCTGTGTCAGAGCTGGCAAATCTCATTAAGAGAGGATCAATTGACAGATTGTGATAGTGACAGCCATATTAATGTTGTGATTGTGATAGTGACATCTACATTAATGTTGTGAAACTGCCACAGCCGCCTGACACCCTGTCGGAGTTGTCTCTTCTGTTCCCCATTAACTTTGGGTGACTATGTCAGGCAATGATTAGGCCGAGGAGGTTGCCTTCTGAATACTGATAAGGACAACTTATAATCGTTCGACCGTCCCCGAGTGCTCACGAGTGCCCGACCTCGAGCGAACGACCCCGAGTGTCCCGACCTCGGGTGTCCGACCCCGAGTGTCCCGACCTCGGGTGTCCGACCCCGAGTGTCCCGACCTCGAGTGTCCGACCTCGAGTGTCCTGACCTCGGGTGACCCGAGTGTCCCGACCTCGGGTGTCCGACCCCGAGTGCCCTGACCTTGGGTGACCAACCCCGAGTGTCCCGACCTCGGGAGACCGACCCCGAGTGCCTCGACCTCGGACGACCGACCCCAAGTGTCAGACCTCGGGTGACCCTTGGCCCGGTCTATTTATCGCAGGGCAATGGAGCCCGACTGAGCTCCTGACCCCTCTAGGAAATCATCCACCTGGATCAATTACCATTATCATTGATGATGTTTGGTTTGCCTATAATAAAGGAATCAATATTAATATCTCATTTCATTCATTACATATATTCTATTTAATTAAAAATATAAAATATTATTATTTTTTACATCATAATTTAAAAAAATAAAAAAAATATGTGCAGTAAAAAACTAAAGATTTGTGTTTCTACCGAAATCAACAAAAAAAAATATGTGTAAAATCATCAACGATTTCTTCAGCATCCAGAAATTGAAGTAGAAAAAAGGGAAAGGAAACCTCAAAGTGAAGTCAAAGCGATATCCCAATGACGTCGGTGGTCGAAGCGACTTTCTCGTGGTGATGCCGTTCTTCGAACTTCTCCTTTAAAACTCTATTTTTGCAGAAATAAGAAATTACGATCTGTGATTTAGGGCATAAATCAGTAACGCGCGGATTTATTGAAGAAGACAGAGGTTATGGAGAGAGCAAGAGCTGCATTCAGGGTGGAGTTACATGGGATCGCGACGCTTTGGAGTTGCTAGCTGGGGAGAAAAGTTTCGTAGCTCTTCTAGGTTTGCTTGATGTTTATGTGCCAACGAAAAAAACCGCAGAAGGATTACTGAACAGAAATCCATTTTTCATTCCCCCCAAAATGGGGAGGAATGGATGAATGCGTTGAATAGCGTAATCAAAACATTGTTCCGTAATTATACCATTGAACCAAACAGACAGATTGATTTCCTTTCCCTCATGCAGAGCTCCAATATCATGTATACCAAGCGCCTCCTAAATGTAGAAAGGGATTCAATCATAGAAACAGTAGCAATAAGAGGTATATCAGTTAGATCTATGTTTCAATTGACTGATACTTGATTTGACTAGGTAGTTAACTTAGAATCGAACAAAAAAATATATAGAATGTTTATTATTTAAGGGTTAGTCGACTAATCAATTGATTAATGTCAAATTAATTGACTTCAACTTATCAATAATGAAAAATCTTGAAGAGAACCATTTATCTGACATTAACGGCTTGCAATAGTCAAATAACTTGCGAAATGTTGTTAATAAGCGTCCTCATGGATTCGTGCAGTTGACACTTGTATAAGTATTTGCTCAATAGATCTTGGAGTTAATTTTTAGCGGTGCAAAATACCTCATTTGATGTATAAAGTATCTCATACAAAAGATCGCTACGCTAAGATAAAATGCCCCCCCCCCTCGGATGTGATTTACCTGCCTATATCTTGCCGTGGGATCGAAGATACTAGACCGTTTGGGTGAGAGAGATCACCTTTTTGCTCCAATTAGTTGGCTAATAACACCCCCGGATATGATGTAATGACAAGGAACTTCCGTAGTTAATCAGCCACCATGGCTCAATTCATAGCTGTGACACACTGCGGATTAATTTTCTTCGATGAGAAGACAATCCTGGGATGCTGATTATGGAGCGACGCATCATTCTCACCTCTAGATTTAACTTGGTGGTTAGTGAGAAACTTCTATGAGGTCGGGTCGGTCATCTCCAGGATTAGTCGGTTCGAAGAGCTAGATACATAGATTATCCCAAAAAAAAGGTTGACAAATAACTCAATTTTAATCGATTGAGGTAACCGTTACAACTTAGCAAGTTAATGAGATCAAATTAGCAGCCGACTGAGATTATAATTTAGTTGACTAATTGAAGGTTGGCTAGTTATTTAAGGTTGAAAATAATGTTGGTGCAATTGACTTCAGCTCAAGATTGATCAAGTTCAAGTTAATTTGAGTTTGAGTTTCGATATTTGATCGATATGTTAGTAGGAAGTCAAGTACGTTATGGTTATCTGCTTGACTAAAAGTGGAAAGTCCAAGTGTGTCACAAAGGACCGGGAACATAGTGATTGCAATCCAACAGAAAGTTGACAAGAGAGAAGTCCAAGTGGGTTATGGTGAACTGGACACTTGGTAATCTAAAGTCCAACGGAAAGTTAGCAAAACAAATATCCAAGTGGGTCATGGAGGACCGAACACTTGGTGATTGAAAGTCCAAGTGAATCACGGAGGACCGGACACTTAGTGATCAGAATGTTAGTAGTAGCCTTAGAGTCAATTATGAGATGATTGTTCAGGGAACATTTTGTATCATATTTTATTTAATAAAAACAAAGTTTGATTATTATATTTATTTCATGATTGTGCCGAATGAATAAGTATAATAATGTCCTTGGGTAGTATGTTTTAATCTACATTATATCAATTAGTTAAATTGATAGTAAGATAATGTAAAGAACACTACTCTTAACTATTCCTAGTCAAGTATTAATATTCAAGGACAATATTAATGCGTTGAGACTAGCATATAGGTTAATCGATGACTTGATCTCATAAGTCATGAATATGAGATATCAAGTTGGCATATGAGTATACATTAGAGATTGTGTACTGAATTGACCCGCTATGAGAAAGTTTCATGGATCGTTATATGAGTGTCATAAATTTTCTCATGTGACTATTAGTATGAATAATCCTTAGACCTAAAGTCACAACTGTTCCTTACATTAAGAGTTGTGTACTTTGGTATCATCAAACATCGCCCGTAACAAGGTGGACTATAAAGATGATTACTAGTATGCAACAAATTATGCGAAGAGATGTAGATGAGATCTATCTCTCCCATATAACGAGAGTGATATCAATGAGCCCTTTGATCGAGTAGGACTACTAAATGCATGACCATGCTCAAATGATTCAATATGAGATATTGAGCTCATTTGCTTAAGTTAGTCTACCTAGAGATCCAGAAACACAAAGATTAATATCGAGGATGATATGGTCTATGTCTTATTGATCAATCTAAATATTGAGGATAAAAGGATAAAGTCATATGCGATAATAGTCACGGAGGTTAAGTCGGATCTCAACTTTCTCGTCACTTGGGTAGCAATGATACATTACTATACGCCGCTCATTTCTTATGTATCTAAAGCGGTTTAGATATACCACCAACGTTATGAGAACCTATTGAGTCACACATAAAAGACATGATGCTTCGGAGATTGATTGATTTTAGTTTGACTAAAATGTGATCCGAATTGGATTAATTAAGTTAGATTCAAATGAATCTAATTGGATTATGAAATTGGATCTATTCCGAGTTAGACTCATTTAGATTAGACTTAACCAATTAGATAGGATAATAATTCATTAAAATGTTAAATGAATTTATTATTAGAGGAAGATGAAGAGTTTCTCTTCATTGGATGAAGAGAAGTTTAAAAGTCAAAAATGAGAAATATATGTTTAATTATGTTCATTGGCTTTATTGTGATGGGAAGCTCAAGCGATAAAATCCCTTCATATTCATAAGATGAATATAAGCAATTTTCGAAAATTGCATGAAATAGAAGTGTCATTTTCTTCCCTTCTTCCTCTTCCTCTCCCACTTGGCCGAATCTCCATTTTAGTGTGTTTGGTTTTTGTGCTTTGTGAACTGCCCCTAGTTACTAGCACAACTAAGGTACTTCTCCGAAGCTAAGATCGTGTCCGTGAGGATACTATTAGAGGCAAGGGACACTTAAACGTGCAAGAAATCTGGTGAACCGAGGACGAGCGGGATAAGCGAAGGGTGCACACCAAAGGTATAACCCTTAGTTAGATAGATCGAACTTCCTACAAGTTTTTCTTTCACATGGATCACTCGAAGGGATCCCAAATTTTCACTGCATTTTAAAGTGTTTTTCGCATAGAGATCCCTACACAGAAGTCTTATGGGAAGTTGGCAAAAATAAAAGTCCTAGTGAGTCATAGATGATCAGACACTTAGTGATCGGAAGTCCAACAAAAAATTGGCAAGAAAAAAGTCCAAGTGAGTCACAGAGGAAGGACCAGACACTTGGCAATGAGTGAGAAAATCTTGGCAGGTCAAGGTTGACTATATATTAGGCAACTATGAAGTCCCGGTAAGTCAAAATTAACCAGATACCAGGCAACGATGAAGTTTCGGTAAGTCAAGATGAACCAAATATTGAGCAAAGAAAGTCCTGGTAGATTGAAGTCAACTGAATACTAGGAAAGATAAAGTCCTTGTAGATTGTAGGGTCGGATGCAAGGCAAGGAAAGTCCAAGAAGGTCGAGGACCATATCCTTAGCCAGAGGTGGAAGCCAAACCGATCGTTGGATCCGTTGGGACAATCTATGGTCCAGAGTGACCATGTGTTTTGATGTTTGAGCAAAGGGTAGCTCATATGGGCCCAACAAGTGATAATAGAGTAAATCCCTTTTTCATCGGACTAACTGCCAGAAAGAGCACAAAGCTAGAGGAAAGAAGTTGAAATTTTGAGCTCTCAATATCATCAAGTCAAGGAACTAGTTGTCAAAGGAGCTCAACTTCATAATGGAACTCCGAGATGGATTCATATATGATATCCGAATACCTACACCATTTGGAATGGGAAGCTTTGAATATTGGCAATCAAGAATGGAGTTTTTTTTTGAAGATGGATATAGAGAATGGTTTGCTCTAATGGGAAGATTTGAAGCTTTGAAAAGTATAAAAGGAAAATTTCTTTGAAGGAGTAAATGGAGAGATGAACAAGTTAAAAAATCTAAGGCAAATAAAAAAGGTAATTAAATTTCTAGTTAATGTTTTTCCTAATAATATTTTATGCAAGATAGGTACATATAAAGATTCTAAGGAACTATAGTGTAAGCTAGTCAAGCTTCATGAAAATCTATCATCAACACAAGTAAACATGAAACCAAGGAGGGAGATTTGTTGACACAACTGCACGATGAATCAGAGGTTAAGATGTGCTCAACATCCGAGAAGGAAAATGAAAAAAAAACATTCACCTCAAGGATTAAGGGGGAGAGCTCATTGACTTTGGAACGAGATGAATTTTCAACATCGAGAGCAAATGAAAAAGAAGTGTGTGCCACCTCTATGAGTGAAGATAGATTGCTCACCTCATGAAGGTACAACAATTTCAATTGTTAAAAATAAAATTGTATCAATTGCTTCAAGTGTTAGGGAAAATGATACTATAAGAGCAACTGTTCTAATTTGACAAAGAAAAAGACTAAGTTAGCACCCAAGGTATGAGAGAAGTCAAAGGAAGTCAACTCCATAATACTAAAGGACAAGAAGCATATAGTATGCTTCATGTGCAATAAAAAAAGGATATTATCAAAATCAATGTCTAAAAAAGAGACTTTCAAGTAAGAACAAAGGAGAAAACTCAAGTTTAGAGGAGCACTTAAGGCAAGATCCAAGATACCATTAGTTAATGATATTTCTTTACAGCATGATAAAAAAATATGTTAAAAATAAGTTTTATGATGATAATGCTTATTAACATGAAAATAGAAAATATGATAATTTTAAGGATAATTATAAATCTTACCATGCAAGAACAATCTCACCTAAGGATAGAAATAATCTAAGCAAAAATCCTAAGAAGTGTTAGTAGAAGCCCTAGAGCCAATTATGTAATGATTGACTAGGGACATTTTATATCGTATTCTATTATTAATAAAGGCATGTTTGGTTATTATACTTACTTTGTATACTGTGCCGAATAACTAAGTATAATAATGTCCTTGTGTAGTAGGTTCCTATCTGCATTATATCGATTAGTTGAATCGATAGTGAGATAATGTAAAGAACACTACATTAAATTATTTCTAGTCAAGCATCAATTATTCAGGGACAATATTGATGCATGGAGACTAGCATGCAGGTCAACTGATGACTTGAGCTCATAAGTCATGGATATGTGATATCAAGTTGACACATGGGTATACATTGGAGAATGTGTACTGAATGACCCGCCATGAGAAAGTTTCATAGATTGTCATATGAGTGTCATAGACTTTCTCATGTGACTATTACTATGAATAGTCCTTAGACCTGAAGTCACTACGGTTCCCTACATAAGGAGTTATGTACTTTGGTATCGTCAAACGTCACCCGTAACAGGGTAGACTATATGTAGGATCGATGCACGTGAGAGGGGGGGTGAATCACGTGACTTTTAAAATTTAAATCAGAGTGCTTTAAAAAGCGTGCACAGCGGAAATGAAAGAAACGAAAAACGAACACACAAACACGAACGATTTTTACTTCGTTCGGAGCCTTCGGCGACTCCTACTCGAAGGCCCAGGTCCCTCGGACCTTTCCGTTGGGCAATCCACTAAAACTCTCTATCGGTCAACCCCGATAGAGTAGGCGAGTACAAATGAATTGAAAGTGTGACAACCCCACACTTTCAAGTAATTAAGTGCAATAAAAATATGTATTGAAAAGTTAAGTTCTTCTTTTTATCGACGTCCGGAGTAGGTCGACTCTTTCGGGGCAGCAGGACGTCGTCGGCTCGAAGTGAGGCGTTTCCGGAGCAATGCGCGAGCGTAGAAGAACTTTGAGGCGTTGGAAGAAGTGTTGTATCAAGCCTTGGTCGAGGGCTCTATTTATAGCCCTGGGGGCGCCCGGGATGCTCGGGGCGCCCCCCCCACGTGGCTCTTGATCCGGCGAGGCCTCTGGTCAAATCTGATCTCTTCTTCTTCGGGATCACCTTTGACTGGGGCGCCCGACGCGCGCGGGGCGCCCGGCTGACCGGTCAAAATTCCATCTTCTGGCTTCGCGAGGGTGAGCTGCAGCAGCCTTCAGTGGCGTGGCACAGTGGGCGCCCGAGACACGCGGGGCGCCCGACATGCGGGGCGCCCGATATGCGCGGGGCGCCCTGAATAGCACTGCTGTCGGGGCTTTTCTTGGTTTGCTGACTTGTTTGACTCTGGGGGGGCGCCCGTCACATCCGGGGCGCCCAGCTCAGCTACTGCCTCACTCCTTTAAGGCTCTCTGAGCTGCAGATACACAGTCCTTCGGTCCTGCATCCAGGGTTACTCCAAAACAGCAATTAATAAGTTAATTTACACAGTCTTGGCTGTCTTGGTTCTGACTTTGGGTCTCCAAAATGGAGCCCTAGGTCGAACCGACGCCTACTGTTCCCTTGACGGGGAACGCGTCCTCACTGGTTCGCTCCTCCAGTGACTTACCTCACTTACCCTTTGTGCAGCTTTACTTAACTTCTTGACCCACCAGGACTTCCTGCCAAGGCTCAACCACCCTGGTCTTCCTGCCAAGTCTCAACTAACTTGGTCTTCAGCCAGTTGTCAGGTCCCACGAACCCAACTGGACTTTCCGCCAGGACTCAACCATCCTGGACTTCAGCCTGGTGTCTGGTCCTAAGTCTTTCAACCCTGCACACTTAGTAAAGAGGTTAAACACCAACAACCCTAACTTTAACCACTTTGTCATACATCAAAACCCGAGTTTGACCGTTAGTGCAAACTGCACCAACACTATAAAGGCGATCACTGGGTATGTAATGAATTATGCGAAGGGATGTGAGTGATGTAGATGGGATCTATCCCTCCCATATGATGGGAGTGATATCTGTGGGCCCCTTGATCGAGTAGGACTACTGAAACGCATGGCCATGCTCAAATGAGTCAATATGAGATATTGAGCTCATTTGTTTGAGTGAATCTACTCGGGGATCAAGAAACACAAGATTAATTGAGGATGACACGGTCTATACCTCATTGGTCAATCTAGATATCAAGGATAGAAGGACAAGGTCATACACTATCAAAGTCACGGAGGGTTAGTCGGATCTCGACTTTTTCTTGTTACTTGGGTAGCAATGATGCATTGCTAGATGTCGCTCATTGCTTATGTGTCTAAAGTGTTTATGCGCATTGCCAACATCACGAGAATCTATTGGGTCACACACAAAGGACACAATGCTTCGGGAAAGTTGATCGGCAGATCTGAGCCCGAGTTGGGAACTCGGGAGGTCAGTTCAGGGGACTCGAGAGAGACCGAGTCGGAGCTCGGCGGGCCGAGTTGGAGCTCGGCGGGCCGAGTCAGAGCTCGGCGGGCCGAGTCAGAGCTCGGCGGACCGAGTCGGAGCTCGGCGGATCGGGTCAGCACTCAGCAGACTGGGTCGGAGCTCGGCAGACTGGGTCGGGAGCTCGCCACTCGGGAGACTTGGTCGGGAGACCGAGTCGGAAGCCCGAGAGGCCCGATCGGAGTTGCATGGAGGAAAGAGAAAAGTCTCTTTTCATTGGATGAACAGATTCTTTTCTTGCATGGGAAAAGATGAAGTGCCACATGAAAAGATGTGCTCTTTATTGGGAAGCCAAAGAGACACAAACCTCTTCATATTCATGGGATGATTATAAAAGAGGGTCTTGTGACTTTGGATGGGGTCTTCTTCTTGCCTTAGCTTTTCCCCTTCCCTTCCTCTCTTCTTCCTCTCCTCCACTCTTAGCCGAAACCTTATTGTAAGGTTTTTGGTGTTTTTGAGCTACCTCAAGTTGCTAGCACAACTAAGGTAGTTCTCCCGAAGTTGAGAGATTGTGTCCGTGTGGATACGAATAGAGGCACGGACGCTTGAACGTGCAAGAGATCCGGCGCATCTTGGACGAGCGGGATAACCGAAGGGCACGCTTCAAAGGTATAAACAGTAGATAAATCTATTAGATAGATAGCTTTGTATGAGTTTTTCTTTCGCATGGATCGCTCGTGAGTTCTTGTTTCCGCTGCGTTTTATTGTTTTGTGTCGGGAGAACCCAACAAGAAGACTACACACATACCAAGAAAAAGAAATATCCAAGACATTCATGATTAGTCAAGGATTAGTGATCTAGAGGTTGAAAATCAAATTTTGAGATTAAGACTTAGAAACTTGGAGAAGACCTTAAAAAATATGACAAATGAAACTAAATGGTCCAAAAAAGAAAATCTAGGGTTAGGTAGGCAAGAATCATTTAAGAGCAAGAAAGACTTGGGCCATAAGTTTAAAAGCCAAAGAAAATGTGTCATTGTACCATAGAGTTCCATATAGTTATGGAATTAACCCTAGGCTTAGGAATCAAGTCAAGGTTAGAAGGAAGGTTATCCCTAGTATTGATCTTGAGGATACTAGCATGACTTTGGCTTCTAAGAAGCTTTAGAAAGTCATTAAAAAGGTATCTAAGGAAGTTAACCCTAGTGAGTACCTAATACACCCAAAGAATTCCAATAGGTATTGAGTTTCTAAAAGTGTAAACTCTTCACACTGATGGGTATAGGGTATGTCAACCATAAATGGAAGGATAGTTAACTTAACCATGATGAAGTTGACATTTTGGGAGCATTTTCAAGGTATTGTGATATCTTTAAAATGGAAAGTTGATTTTTATACATGATGAATTTGTAGCGTGTCAATAAACACTTGAGGTATTGAGATTAATCAAATTGGCACAAATAGAATAAAATTCAAAAATATGCCAAATTGGGATTTTCTAATAAGTTGATAGGGAGATAGGGCTGCATATGTTAGATCGTGAATTTGGCATAGTGCTTAGTTGATGACACTTAGATGAAATCTAAGTATTTTCTAATGAGTCATAACTACTATGCTTGTATATCCTATCATATGTCATGACATCATATTTTATATTCATCTTGCTATAAAAAATAATGCATATTATGTCATACATTCATCATTTAAATATAATGAACTTAGTTTTGAAAAGTTGTGTATTTGATATATGTCATGTTCATTATCATGCATTATTTTAATTCATTATAATTAAGGACAATGACATTAGTTGATATCTTAGGTAGGATGATCAAATTTAAAATCTCTAGTTAAAGATGCATAATCCCTTAATTTAGAAAAAAATGAACTTTACATCTCACAAAAATAATAGATAAATTTGTGTCTGTATTGGCATGCATTAGACATAAGTGAGATGTTAAGATGATGAACTAAGTTCAAAATACAAATTTGGTGGATTACAATTGAGCTAAGTTTCATCAAAACAGATGGATTTTAAATAATTAATCATTGGGAAAGTTAATGTTCAAGTCAATTGTATTTAGCTCATAGATCATGGTTGAAAATTGGTTTTAAAATTAATTTTAAAAATATTTTGAAAAATCTTGGTAAAGTCTATTCGTTGATATAAATCACAATGATTAGATTGATATAAAGTTAGAGTAAAACATTAAGGGGGCGTTTGGTTTGTTTCCTTTTCCCTTTTCATTTTCCAGAAAATCGCATTTTCTAGTTTTCTGAAAATGACTTTTTTTCATTCTCTAGTTTTCCAGAAAACGCTATAGTTTTTTCTGGAAAATAAAGCTGAAAAATGCAAACCAAACATATTTTCCAGATAACCGCATTTTCTACAGAAAATGAAAATGGAAAACAGACTGAAAAATGCAAACCAAACGCCCCCTAAAGTTTTCAATGATTTCCAACATTATACAAATTTTTTGAAAATAAGTTATATTTTTATAGAAAACTCTTTTTCTCGATAGTATTTGACATAAGTATTATTCATATGAAATATCATATTTTTTGAAAATCACAAAATTACTTATGCATTTATGAAATTTGGTGTAAAAAATGAAAATGCAGCTTTTTTCAATATCGGTCGACAGATGCAAAGTATTAATCAACTGATTTTTGTACTTTTCACTAAAATAGATTTGTTTAAGTCATTGAAACTCATTCTAAGATATCTTAACTATCCCTAACCCTGTGATATGCTTGGATAAGCAATTCAAAGGTGATTTTCTTGATGAAAATGAGAAAGAAAAGTTAAAAGAAGAAGAATGAGGACTTGAGGGGGAGGTTTAGATTCCATGTTGAATCTTTAACCTCATGACTTAGATTTTGAATCTTTCTAAAGATTTAGGAACTCTAAATCATTATTGGTGCAATAATTGAAGTTGTAGCATGCAGAGGGGGAGGTTTTTCTTAAAGATATGATTTTGATATGAAAGGAGGAGAATGCAAGAGTTTGAGGAAAGTGAACTAATGAAAGATTGTTTGCTCAACGTTGAACATTGAAGACAATGGAAGGTAGAAACCTTCATTGTGATGATGGAAGTTTAAGATGAATAGATCTTAAGAAAGATTTTTTATATGTACCAAAGGGAGAGAATGTAAGATTTAAGCTAGGAAACCTTTATTCATACTTTGGCATGAGAAGGATGCAAAAGGAATGTTGGGCTAACTAGTTAGCTTAACTTAAACATATATATTATTAAACATCAAAAAAGAAGAGATTGTTGGTGTAATCGATCTTAAATTAAGGTTAACTTGGTTGACCAAGATCATGTTGACTTGAGTTTAGGATTTGTTGTTTGATTAATATGTTAGTAAGAAGTCAAGTAGGTCAAGGTGACCGGATACTTGACTAGAAGTGGAAAGTCCAAGTGGGTCAGGAGGACCGAGCACTCGGTGATTAGAAGCCCAATGGGAAGTTGACAAGAGAAAACTCTAAGTGGGTCGCGATGAATCGGACACTTAGTGATCGAAAGTTCAATGGGAAGTTAGCAAGCGAAAAGTCCAAATGCCAATGAGGAAGTTCTAGGAAATCAAGATTGACTAGATGTTAGATAACAGTGAAGTCTTGATAGGTCAATGTTGATTGGATACAAGCAAGGATGAAGTCTCGGCAAGTCAAGATGAGCTGAATGCTGAACAAAGAAAGTCTTGGTAGGTTGAAGTTAACTAGATACTAGGCAAGAGAAAGTCCTTGCAGGTTGTAGGGTCGGATGTACAACAAGTAAAGTTTAAGAAGGTTGAGAAATAGATTCTTGTTGAGAGGTGGATGTTTGAACCGATCGTTCGATCAGATGTAAGCGTGGTAAAGAAGTTTAGAGAGGTTATGGTCCGAAGGCCATAACTTTTGATTCAAAATCAAAATGAGATTATTTTTATTATGAAACAAAGGTTGTTCGGAGATTTATGTTTCTAAAACTAGGTCATCAATTGACTGATGGGTTTGATCATTCGACTGATAATTTTAAAAATCAAACAAAAGTAAGTTAATTGATTGTTTGACTCAATTAATGACATCAATCGATTGATGTTTGATATAAGTGGACTGATGGATTTAGAAATCGAACAAAAGTGAGTCAGATTCACTTGATTTGATTCAAGTGATGACATTAGTTGAATGATGGTTCACATCACTGAACTGATGTTGAACAGAATTTAATAGAAGTGAGTTAGATTCACTTGTTCTATTTAACTAATTTGATCAATCAAATGATGGTTTACATCAGTCGATTGATGTTTGAATAATTGATAAAATCATACTGATATCAGAAAGTTCAGAGGTCATTCAATGGCCATATACCATATCAATGTTCTAATGGGTAACATTAGTCAACTGATTGGCGAAAATTTGCCCCAACCTAAAGGCATTAAAAAAGGGGTTTTGAGGAGTTTTTTAGTGCCAATTCTTGGAGATTTTGGGGTGAAGGGCTGTTGCATTTCCAGGCCAACAAGTGACATTTCCAAGCAATGAGATAACAAGCAAATCAAGGTTTCATTGCAAAATCGTTTTTGCTTTCGATTGTATTTGTGTTTTCTTTTCTTGTTGTGTTCTTGTGTAATCAAGTTTGTAAGATGCTTCTCTACCCCCGAAAAGTTTTTGAGAAAGAGAGAGTTCATAGTAGAAGAAGATCGCTAGGAGTGGACCCTTATATTAGTTGCTTCAAGAAGACGGATACCAAGTAAAATTTAAGTGTTTTGCATGTGGAATCGGCTTTGAATTTAAGTTTCTGCTGCATATTCAAACTACTAGCACGAGATCAAGACAAGAAGAGATCAAACTAATTCATCCCCCTCTACTCGCACGCATCCTAACAAATAAGTTGAACACTTTAATTAGTGGAAGATTTAAAATTCACATACTTGTATTGTCACGCCCCAAGACCTAGGAGCCGCTGATCCAATAGAAAATCAGACAACACCTCCCCTGTCTGGCGGACAATTTACACATGCATACAATATATAAAGCATCACCACGCAGTTTAAATGGGCCTCAGGCCTCGAATCCAAATAGAATAACAATATATATAACAATATGCAAATAAAACCAAAACCCGAACTTACCTGTGCTGCCAGGGGACAGTAACGAAGCAAAACCACACACATAGTCCAATATAGGACTCAAAAGTACAATCTCATAAAGCAAATCTCATACTACAAGTCCACGATAAATCCAGTGGAACAAAATAAACATAACATAATCCAAGAACAAAAAGTAACACATAAAACCCTATCAAAAGTCGTCACAAGCACAGGACTGGCGACTCGGACCCTCCTGGCAGATATCAACCTGAAATCAAAAAGTATGGCAACGATGTGAGTCCATAAACTCTGGGAATACCCCGCAGATACGCATAGTACGTTATACTAACAATAAGAGTCTACGCTAATACAGTCTCATATGAATCAATGACAAGGGTATACACTAAAGATACTGAATAAAGGTACATACCAGAATCCATCTATCCTGCAGAGGGGTGAAATAAATCCCTATGAAACAAGTATCATATATAATCCAAGATAACCAAGTCTCGAGTATATGCATGTCAATCAAGTGCAGAAATCAAATGCAGCAAACAATGCACGATGCAAAATATGCACATGGTGCAATGACATGTGTCACCCCTGACGCCAGTCAGGCACCGCCCACCTATCATAAATGAACGCCCGCGTAGGTAGGGCTATGACAACTGTACGCACCCTGCTATCACTGCTCCTAAGTGACCAAGTGGACAGGATGCTGGTGATGGTCACTCTCCTACCCCAAGCAATGGGGGAGTCTAGCTCTCATCTTCTCATGTCTCAGGACGAGAAGGGATCCCTGGCTGCTACCACGCACCGGAACCACCCTCCAAATAGTGACTGTGCGGAGCAATACAGGGCAAATGCACACACTCTATGGTAACCACTACTCGTGAGTGGATGTGTGTGTATATCCTCATGTAACTGATGATGGGCTTAGACTACATAGGAGCCGATGATCGTCAGCATGCAATAATGCAAGGATGGTGCATGACCCAAACACATATAGCACCCACCAAGTCCTCAACTAACACCTCAGTGTGCTAGGTATAGGTCTGAATCCTATATCAGGGGATACAAGTAACCTACTAGGTAAACTAACGAAATAACCAATGATCCATCAATGTCAAATGCGAAGGGAGTATATCACTACATCTATGCCCAAATATATATATGTATAACCACTACAGAGACTGTATGAGGCTAAAAGAGAGATAACCTCAAAGATATGCAACAGATATCAAATACAGGAATACTAAGACAGATATAGCAACTATTGAGACTGTATGAAGCCAAAAAAAAGATAACCTCAAGGATAAGTAGCATGTATCAAATAGCTAAGGCAGATATAGCATATAACTTACTATTGTCTATAACAAACCATGCATAGCAATATGACAATATCAACAAGATAAGTCAAGGGGTACCCGCCTCAAAGTAGATGCTTGTATCAGAAAAAAACCTCCCGTCCGATAATCATAAATGACAAGTCCAATCAATGCCCTGTATCAAAGGCATCTTGCTTAGCTACAATAATATGTAATTTATAGCTTAACCAACTGTCTCAAATAATTAGGATCGTTCTAATTATTATCGTTTCATCTAATTAACCATAGTTAGATGATTAACCCTTAATTATCCCAAATTACCCCGATTAGATTCCCATTAGGTTTTAGAATCCGAATTATCAAGTTTAAGTTATTAGGTTTAATCTCAAATTAAACCTAATTCGTAAGTCAACCTATAGCTCACCTAACCTCTAATTACAATCCACATTATTCTACCCCATCAAACACTAAAATCCATAATAACCCAATTGGTTAAGCTACCCCACTTATCAGCTACATTAATTCATTAATTAATTAACCAACCTAATCAATATACACATGATCACAATACAACTAAGCTAAACCCACTAATTCTCCGATTCAACTTCCCATCTAAATACGTGATTAACCATCCCATTAACATGTTTTAATCCAATTCCTTTAACTTGTTATCCTTAATCAAATCAACATCCAATTTCTAAATAATGAAATTGAATCAACACTTATCTAAACCAAGCAATCACATAATCTTCCAATACAACCCTCATTTACAGCAGAGGCAGAATCAAACCAAAACAACTATCTAGAAACCAAATTCTCATCCAAACACACTCACGGCACACAACAGTGCTCACCAAAAATCAAAGCTAAAGGCATCTAGACCAAGACTATTTAATCAAACAATGTTCGGATAGTTGGTTTCCCCAATCAGAAATCACAAGACAAATCCGATCTAAATCTATCTTTAATCTCAAATAATTGGGAATCCATTAATTCCGAAGCTATGTATAATAATTCCATTTACCCAAGGTTACCCAGCTTCTGATCAGCGATGACCTCTTGGTGGCAAGCAGCAGTGTCTTCCTTCGACCAGGTCACAGATGGTGGTGATGAGGTCATTGGTGCCAACAGCGACAAGGTCGTAGTAGCATGGTACTTGGACAGAACAATGATTGGCAGAGACATCGGGGAAAAAATGGACGGATGTGGCACCGACGGCTCACGCTGAGACAGTGTAGGATCGGCCGTTGCAGCGGGTAGCGGTGCAGATCAAGTAGCAGCGCAAATCCAAGTTAGGGCACGACACAACCAGAGAGGGGTGACGATGAAACTGTGAGGGAAGTCGCGGCTGCACTCGGCGGCTGGTGGATCAAAGTTAGGGCACTCGAGATGGGCGATGGCGGCTGCTCGTGGCGTCGATCGTGAGGAAGAGAAGAGATCGGGCGTGTGGGTACTTGGCTGCGGGCGAAGAAGAGAGGAGAAGAAGGATCGGGCGGCTAGGGCACGCGAAGGGGAGGGGTAGGCGTCGGGTGCGGCGTCTGCGAATGAAGAGGAGAAAAAAAGGAAATTATAAAGGGATGAGACTTTTACGAAAAAGCCCCTCCATTTTCTCAAATTCACACTCTGCCCTTAGGGTAAGGATTTTAACCCTTTAACCCTCCCATATATTATAATCCATCTAAATAAAACTTTAAGGATAAGTTAATTACCCTCTCGTAATTTAAGAGTTTATCCGAAACCCTTGATAACTTTTATGTTTTTACAATAAAGCCCCTTGGACTCCTCTCGTGGGCCGGAAACCCTAGATCCTATCTGAAAAAATCTCAAAAAATTTTTTGGCTTGGATTTTTGAATTGCCGTATTTTACATGTATTCTTAAGCTCAGTGTACTAATTTTCTTTATTCCTATTTTTATTGGTGTAATTGACTTCTGATCAAAGTTAATTAAATTGATCAAGTTTGGTTGACCAAGCTTGAATTGACTTAAATTTTGATGTTTAATCAATATGTTAGTTGATTGATTGAGATGTCAAATATGTTAAGGTGGACTAGATACTTGAGTGGAGAAGTCCAAGTGGATTATGATTGACCTGACACTTGATAATTAGAAGTTAACAGGAAGTTGGTAAGAGAAAAGTTTAAGTAGGCTATAGTTGATCATGTGCGATTTGAAGTCTAACATAGAGTTAGCAAAGGCGAAGTCCAAGTGAGTTGAGGTTGACCGGACACTTGACCGCGAGGGAAGTTCTAACATATCACGGAGGACCAGATGTTAGGCGTAATGGGAAATTTTGGAAGATCAAAGTTAGTCAGATGCTAGGCAATGGTAAAATTCAGTTAGGTCAAGGTTGACAAGATGTCAAACAACAATGAAGTCTCAGGAGGTCAAGGGTGTTCAAATGATAGGCAAAGGAAGTCCTGACAAGTCAAAGGTGACTTGATGCTAGACAAAGAAAATCTTCGCAGGTTAAGATTGACCGGATGTTAGGTAACAGAATGTCTCGATAGGACAAGGTTAACTGGATATTGGGGAAACGAAGTCTTGGAAGATTGAGGTCAACAAAATATTAGACAAGACAAGATTTCAACTTTGGTAAGGTTGAAATAAGAGTATCAATCGATTAATGGACCTAAACTCCAAAATTAAAGTTTGAGGGGCATTCAACATTGTGAATAGTATACCAATTGATTGTGAACAATGTCAATCAACTGCGAACAATAATTTTGTTATAGTAAGAACCAATTGATGAATAATTATGCTTGACTATTACTATAACAAACAATTTATTAGTAGGAATTTGGTCGATCGACTAAATTGTATATGCTATAGTAACAATCGATTATTACTATAGTAAATAGAAAGTTAGAAAATTGATTGATTAATTCATTTGATGTCGATCAATTGAGTTGATCAGTCGATTGATGTCATCATTCAAGCGAATAGAAAGTTCAAAACTCGAATGGTTGCTCATCGATGGATTGATAAATTTTATCAGTTGACTATTTGTTAGTGTAATCAACCTTAGATCAAGTTTAACCAAGCTCAGGTTAACATGAGTTTGGATTTCGGTGTTTGATCAATATGTTAGTAAGATATCAAGAGGCCAAAGTTGACTGGAAACTTGACAGTGAAGAAGAGTCAAGTAGGTTAAGATTGACTAGATACTTGATGGTAAAGAAGTCAAGTAGGTCAAAGTTGACCATATACTTGATGATGTCGGAAGTCTAAAGTGAGGTTGCCATGAGGCAAGAAAAGTCCAGATAGGTCATGGTTGACTGGACATCTGGTGATTGAAAAATCAACAGAATGTTGTCACAAAATCGAGAAGTTGAAGTGGGTTAAGGTTGATCGATCACTTGATGGTTTTTGACTTGGATATCAGAACGAGAAGATTTTTGGTGCAAAACAATGTTTGTTTAGAGATCTATATGTTTACTGCCTGACCAATCGATTGATGCAATCTATTGGTGTAATCAATTGAATCGATTGGTAGTCTATTTCGGGCGGACAAAACACTCCCGAATCGACTAGCACAATCAATTAGAGGCTAGCAATTGATTAGTATAATTGATTGATCAAGTAAAAATAGCTATTCTGCAGGTTTAAATAAGCAGATTTGATGGCAATTGATTGGTAAAGTCTAGTAATTGATTGGTAAATGAAAATCATCACAGATGCAACCTTATAAAAGAGTGGTTCATAAAGATATGAAGGGATCAATTCTTGAGAGGTTAAAGGCAAAGAAGCAAGCAAAGCAAAGTGTTTATTATAAAGTTGTTTTATTCTTAATTTGTATTTACTTGTTGTGTTCTTGTAAGAACAATGTATAAGAGACTTCTTCACCTCCAGTTGGTATCCAAAAAGGAGAAGTTCATAATGGAATGAGATTTCTATGAGTCGGCCTTGTATTAGTCGTCAGAGAGGCAGAAACTAAGTAAAATCTCGAAGTTGTCCATGTGGAGTCAAATTTGAATGAAGATTTTCACTGTGTATTCAAATGATTAGCACAAGTTCAATCAATGAAGCGATCGGACCTATTCACCCCCTCTAGTTTGCATGAGTCCCAATTCTAATGACACTTTATCAACAAATAGAAGGTTTTTGAATCAACTGCAATAATTGATTGTTTGACATTAATCGACAGATGAATAGTAATAGCGACTGTTCATGGTCAAACCAGAGTTGGTAATAGCCATTATATAGGTGCAATGATTGAATTAAGTGAAGCAAATATTTGATAGTGATGAACAATCGACTGATAGTGAAAATCAACTCCGATAAGAAGTCTATAAAAATGGTTTTCAAGGAGGTTTTTATAGTCAATTTTTAGGGTGTTAGAAGATAGTGTTGCTACATTTCTAGACAATCATGAAGCAATTCAAAACAATAAGAAAGTGATCAAAGCAAGATTTTTATAAAGTAGTTTATTCATTATATTTGTCTTTGTATATTTGTATTTTTGTTATACTGTTTGTAAGAGAAGAGATTGTAATAGATTTCTCTGCCTATTATATGAGAAGAAGAAGATTTAGTGGTGGTAGAGCATTAGGACTAAGTCTGCTTGGAGACTTGGAGTAGCAACTTTGAGAGACCGTGAACCAAATAAAATCTTGTTGTTTGTTTGAGCTATCGATTTTGCTTCAAGTGTTCATCACGTAACCTAATCAATGAATCAAAGCTATTTCACCCTCTTCTAGCATCGCATTAGGTCCAACTATTCTTTGTGTATTTAATTTCACATATTATAATAAAAGTATAAGAGATTTCTTCTTGACAAGGAGAAATAATAGTAACACATAGATGAGTCATAAATTGTATAATAGGAACAAGTGGTTTTGAATCACGTTAAAAACTATTATTCTGTTTACTTTGTCTCTCTCGTTTATTTTATATTTCTACCACACTAATTCTGATTATAGAGACAAACAAAAAATCATGTGATCAACTATTCACCATAATATAAGTTTGATTCAACCTTTAGTAAATTAGGATTAGTTCTTTTAGTCATGACATTTTTAATACTGATCCTGTCAACAAACGGAGAGGGCTCTCGCTTAGATGACTTTGGTCGGGTCGAGACGACTCAAGTTGTGGTAGCCTATGAGTTGGGGTCGGGCTCAAGGGTTAGCAGGACAGGGTTGAGTCGGAGTCGGACCAAAACGAGAACATAAGAGATGGAGAAGAAAAATGGCAGCAGCGGGATCTCTTCTTTGAAGCACCAAGAGGCTTTATATAGGCGAGGAGGAGGCCCCCTGTCTTGTCTCATTAAAAACTGACCAGCTGACAGATTGATCTTTTGGTAACCTTAGTCACTCTGTGGGTCAATCACAGCCACCTGGAGGTTTATCCAAGATGTCACTTCTATCCTCATTAATGTATGATGCTCTGATAAGTCGTGATTATGGCAGGTGTCTTTTCCTTATAATTGGAAGATTTGGGAGATCTCATTGCTGTTGGGAGTCTGATAATAGTTAACCAATTTGGGCAGTGTGGCCACTCGATCACTCGGGCTTGTCCTATCGGGCAGCTATGAGCCTATCAAAGTCTGACCGACCGAGTAAAGGTGGTCGATCAGATAAGCTAGGCTTGTCGGCTATCTATGTCTTTGGAATGAACCCATCGCCCAAGGAGGTCTGACTATTCCTAGTATGTAATGGTCCGACTATTCCTGGTCTGTCGGTCGGCCGGTCAGGGTCGGCGGGCCGAGGTTGGCGGGTCGGCCAGGAATGTCGGCGGGTCGGCCGGTTGGCCAGGAATGTCGGCAGGTCGGCCAATCGACTGGTCGGGTCGGTGGGTCGGCCGATCGACTGGTCGGGTCGGCGGGTCGGCCGGTTGGCCAGGAATGTCGACGGGTCGGCCGGTCGACTAGTCGAGTCGGCGGGTTAGCTAGTCGGGGTCGGCGGGTCGGCCGGTCTGCTAGGAATGTCAGCGGGTCAACCAGTCGACTAGTCAGGTCGGCGGGTCAGCCGGTCGGGGCTGGTGGGTGAGTCGATCTGTCGGTCGGCCGGTCGGCTATTTGCCGCGAAAAGCAGTCGATTGTCCCTTAGCAACATAGAGCGACGGATCCCGTTAATTCTCTTTGCCTTAACTCCAACTCAGCTTGCAAATTTGGTCTTTTTAGGGGGTCCTACTGTATCTCCCCGGATCACATATCTCCCCTTCAAGTCAAGTCGAAGGAGGCATGAGTCTGACTGACTAGACTAAATCTAATAGTTTGACTTATTCCACCCGTACTTTCCTCTTGGAATTAGGTTGGACTGGATCACCTTTGATAGAAGAATAACTAATCAGAAGCTATGAGTTTAGATTTTACCAAGCTGATCAGTATTTCATCCCTCGGAATGTTGCCGCTAGATTATTTAGTTGTCCAGCGAGCAATTAGATCGTGTTGGACGAGTTACAAATTTGTGTATGGAAAACAACTAAGTATTTTTGCCAAACGAGCAACGGTAAAGTGCCATGCGATTGACAAAAATAGAACCAAGCGAATGATTGTGGCGAAGCATGCGACGTAGAGATGAGTAAACGACTGAGCAATGGCTGAGTAGGCAAGCAGCTGAGTAGAGTGACTAATTGTCTGGCAGGTGGCAGAGCCGAATGACGGAGTACTGAGCGGATGGCATAGTAGAGTGGTTGAGCACCAAGCAGGCGGCTAAGTACTAAACAGAACGGCTGAGGCGTGTGAGCCATGTTGAGTGGCTGAGTGGCCAGCTGAGTGGCTAATGTTGATGCAGTCTGACCCTGATTGTTGTTTTGGTGTTGACACCGAGTTTAGTTTAGGTTAATGAGATGAGTCTGATTTATGTCTTGGTCGGGGACTGGGCACGAAACCCTGGTGAGTGAAGCCAGGTCCTAGCTTGGGAAGCTAGGTTAAATGAAACCCTGGTGAGTGAAGCCAGATCCTAGCTTGGGAAGCTAGGTTGAATGAAACCCTGGTGAGTGAAGCCATGTCCTAGCTTGGGAAGCTAGGTCGACTGAAACCATGGTGAGTGATGTCAGGTCCTAGCTTGGGAAGCTAGGTTGAATGAAACCCTGGTGAGTGAAGCCAGGTCCTAGCTTGGGAAGCTAGGTTAAACGAAGTCCCAGTGAGTGAAGCTGGGACGGAGTCTTGGCCCGGGGGACTGAGCACGAGTCAGAGAAGGCTAGGGAGCCTGTTCTCTTGACTTATGGTGGAATTTATCTTGGCTGGATCGGTCTGGTGACCGATCAGGGAGTTGGCACAAACTCCCTGTTGTGGATCGGTCTGGTGACCGATCCAGAGAACTCTGATCAGTCTGGTGACCGATCAGGGAGAGAACAGAAATATTGTTTAGCTTCTGTTCAGCTCCTGATCGGTCTGGTGACCGATCAGGGAGAGAACAGAAGCTTTTGGTTTAGCTTCTGTGTTGCTTTAGATCGTTCTGGTGAACGATCAAAGAGCCTTGATCGGCCCACATGACCGATCAAATTGTCGCAAGGTTTCTCACCTAGACCGATCAGGATGGCTCCTGATCGGTCAAGTGGTGACCTGATCGGTCACCAGACCGATCAGTGCACAACCTGATCGGTCAGGTGACCGATCAAGAGGCGTGGGATGCGAAAGCTGAAGGTTCTGTCCTCAGCTGTTGGATCGGTCTGGTGACCGATCCCCAGTACTTGATCGGTCAGTGTGACTGATCATAGATGAGTTCGTGATCCCAGGTTTCTCACTGTGGACCAATCAGACTGGAGCCTGATCGGTCTGGGTCTATCCTGATCAGTCCGATGACCGATTAGGGTCCTCTCTGATCGGTCCGGTGACCGATCAGAAGCTAAACTTTAAATCAAAATACGCTGTCAGAGTTCTGACCGGGTTCTAATTTCTACTGATACACTACTGATATCTACCCTGATCGTCTAATAATTGATTCTCTGTTAATTTTCTATGCTAAACAACTGCAAAGTGTGCAGGTAACTCAGGATTACACAAGGAGAGTCAAACAGAGGCTTTCGCTACAGCAGGTTTGGCTGTTTGCTCTCGCAGGATACAACGTCTTCTGTCTTCTAGTGAACGGCTGGGAAGCTGACCTGAGGCTCGACTGGAGGGAGTCCAGAAGAGGTCAGGGGTAGCTGGGTTGTTGCAGATGAGCAGCTGGTGAGCTGTAGAGGAGCGTCTGTGCCCTGGGAAGAGGCTTATGAGCGGGTAGCGGAGAAGCCTCAGTAACAACTCTGAAGTTTTTGAGCTTGATCTCTGTTGCGACAACTCTTGATCATATTGCACCTTGAAGGACACTCTTGAGCATCCGTTGAAGCTTCTGCAACTTGAGCACCTTGAAGCAGAGGAGAGCTTGGCGAGTCCATTAGCAAGCAGACACGAAGAGCTGTGAGCTCTTGCGTGAGAGTTGTGCTGAGTGAGCTCGGTGAAGGTTTTCTGTCTGTGTTCATTGTGCTCTGTAAGTGTGTTTATTGTCTCCGTGCTTCTCATTTCATATCTGCTGAGACATTGTGTGGAGAGGTTTCTCCACCGAGAAGGAGGATTCATTTATCCAGATTTATCGGGGCTTGATCTGCCGACGATCAAGGGATCGCCCACCTCACGGGCACGCCAAGGAGTAGGGGCAAGTTATCCCCGAACCTTATAAATCCTCATCGTTAGCGCTTGTGATTGTCTATTTAGTTTCTGCTATTTTGTTTCTGCTTTTGTCTTTGCTTCCGCTGCTAACCATCAAAGTGCAGAAACTTTCAAAAGAGCTAAGTTTTGTGTCTGGCTACATTCACCCCCCCCCCTCTCTAGCTATCCAAGCACTAACAAGTGGTATCAGAGCTTGGGGCTCTGTTCAAGGGCCTTAACATCCGAGAGCTATCAATGATGACTTTGAGAGAAGGATTTAGCACCACCCGACCTCCCTTCTTCGACGGATCTGATTTTCAATATTGGAGGTCTCGCATGGAGTACTACCTCAAGACCGATATTGGAATGTGGTTCTCCGTGAAGGAAGGCTTCATTCCTCCAAGAGACGCGGAGGGAAAAGAGTTGGAGTCCTCACGATGGTCAGCTGAGCAAACCCGCAAAGGAGAAGCCGATGCGAAAGCGGTGGTTACTTTGCAATGTGGGATTAACAAGGACCAACTAATCAAAGTTGGTCCGTTCACAAGCGCCAAGGATTTATGGAACAAGCTCATCGAGCTTCACGAAGGCACCCGGGACTCAAGGATAGCCAAGAGGGACTTGTTCCTTAATCAACTACAAAATCTTTCCATGAAGGTGAGTGAAACGGTAAGTGAGCTTCATAGTAGATTCAAAGAAGTTCTCAACGGTCTCCACTCCATTGACGAAAAGGTCGAGAATCGCGACCTTGTGAGGTACGTTCTAAAAGCTTTTCCAAGGAATGCCTTGTGGTCATCCATGGTGGATGCCTACAAGGTTTCTAAGAACTTGTCAATTGTCAAATTGGATGATTTATTTTGTGAAATGGAGCTACACGAAATGGCTAACAAAGGCCCCAAGGAGAAGGGGATTGCTCTTATGGCAGGGGACATGACCAAAAAGAAGAAGGAGAAGAAGAAGGAGAAGGAGGTTTCTTCGTCTTCATCCGAGTCCGAGTCCGAGTCCGAGGAGAATGGTAGCGAGTCTTCTTCATCCGAGATGACCAATTTCGTAAGGAGGATGATGAGGAAGAGCCGGCGCTACAAGGGCAAAGGTAACCCTAGTGAAGTTAAGATTGATAAAACTAATATTACTTGCTTTGAGTGTAGCAAGAAAGGGCACTACAAGAAAGATTGCCTAAAGCTAAAGAAGAAGGAGGAGAAATTGAAGAAGAAGAAGAAGGCCATGAAGGCCTCATGGGATGAATCATCCTCTAGTTCATCCCAAGAAGAAAAGGAGGAAAAGAGTACTCGCCATGTAGCTCTCATGGCTATTGAAGATGAGGAGAGCAGTGAAGAATCCATGGACTCCTCAAACACTGCTTCATCATCTTCGGATGATGAAGAGGTAATTTCTCCCAAATTAGACAAATGTTATAGAATCATTGCATGTTTAACCGATTTGTTGAAGAAGTGAAAAGAAAAGGTCAAATCATTAAAAGTAGACGTAGAACAATTGAAATCCTCTAAGGATGAGGATATTGATGATTTGCATGTAGAAATGTTAGAAGATGAAAACAAAGCCTTGAAGAGTGAGGTTGAGAGACTCAAGAGTATTCTTGAGAAATTTTCAACTAGCTCTAAGACTTTGGATATGATCTTAAATGCACAAAAGGCGGTTTACAACAAGGCCGGTATAGGTTACCGACCTAAAGAACTGACTTTTGTTTCATTAATGTCTAGGACTCATGTTGGATCACCTAAGACTTCTAGGGTTCAAAAGAAAGTGGTCAAGACATGGGTGCCTAAGTCATGCATTGTAGATGCTTTAGGTCCCAAGATTTGGGTACCTAAATCTTCCATTTTTGGTATTGTGTAGGCTTTGATTGAGGGGGAGCATCTATCAACTTGGTTCGTTGATAGTGAGTGCTCTAAACATATGACTGGTGATAAATCTTTATTCACTACCCTTCAAAGCAAAAATAGAGGTAATGTATCTTTTGGTAACAATGATAGCCTTAAGGTTGTAGGGATAGGAGACATTCAAATATCTGAATGTCTTAGGATTAAGAATGTCCTTTTAGTCAAGGGGATGACATTTAATCTCCTGAGTGTCAGTCAATTATATGATGCGGGTTACATAATTGATTTTCATTCAAGTCAATGTCTAGTTAGACAAAATGACACACTTGACACGGTACTAGTAGGCACAAAGATGGATAACATTTATCAAGTTTCTTTTAAAAGTGCTATTAATGCTTTTGTTAAATATTTCATGTCAAGAGAAGATAAGTCCACCCTTTGGCACCGGAGATTGGCATATGTGAATATGAAGAACATCCGTAAGTTGGCCAACAAGGGACTAGTTCGTGGCTTACCAAGTATCAAGTATGAAAAGGATAAGCTTTGTGATATATGTCAAATGGGTAAGCAAATGAAATCTTCACACAAAGGTAAAAGCGCTGTAAGTACTTCTACCGCTTTAGATTTACTTCACATAGATTTATTTGATTGTAGTACAATTATATCTTTGAATGATAATAGATATTATTTTGTGATCATTGATGATTTTACTAGATATACTTGGACATATTTTCTAAAATATAAGGATCAAACCCTAGATATTTTTATTTCTTTTTGTAGAAGAGTTGAAAATGAAAAATCATCAACAATCAAAACAATTAGGAGTGATTATGGAGGAGAATTTCAAAATCAAAGATTTTTAGAATTTTGTCAAGAGAGAGGTTATAGACACGAGTTCTCCACTCCTAGAACACCACAGCAAAATGGTGTTGTAGAGAGAAAGAACCAAGTCTTACAAGAGGCTACACGAAGCATGCACAATGAGTACTCTTTACCGAGTTACTTATGGGCTGAATCTGTGAACACAGCTTGCTATGTGCAGAACCGAGTCCTCATTCATAGATTCTTAGGGAAGACTCCTCACGAACTTTGGTTTGGAAAACCACCTACAGATAAACATCTTAGGGTGTTTGAGTGTATGGTGTTTATTCTAAACACCAAGGACCATCTTGGGAAGTTTACAGCGAAAGCTGACGAAGGGATACTAGTCGGGTACTCCCTGGTCAGCAAAGCTTATCGAGTCTACAACAAAAAGTCTAGATTGGTCGAAGAGTCTTCTGATGTTGTTTTTGAAGAAATTCCAAAAGCAAATGATCAATCAGAAGATGTAGAAGGAGTTCAATTCGAACTTAGGAAACTAGGTTTGGATGGAAGTCCAAGTGTTGTAGATGGTGGCGATGAATCTGATGACGGTGAGCCTAGACAACTCATAGATCAACCGGATCCTGAGGCTGAGCCTGTGTCTAGTGACACCATCCAAGAAGCACATCCAACACCAAGGCAAACTAGGTTAGCCTCTAGTCATCCTCAAGACCAAATTGTTGGAGATATTCATCATGGGGTTAGAACTAGATCATTCTTTAGGAATGAGGCTAATGAAGTTGCCCTAATTTTCAAAATTGAACCTAGGAAAATTGATGAGGCATTAAATGATCCTGATTGGATCATTGTCATGCAAGATGAATTAGGTCAATTCGAGAGAAGCCAGGTTTGGGACTTAGTCCCTAGACCTAAGAAGACCACCATTATTGGAACCAAATGGGTCTTCAAAAATAAATTGAACCATAAGGGAGAAATCGTAAGAAACAAGGCACGGTTAGTAGCCAAGGGCTACAGTCAAGTTGAAGGCCTTGATTACGATGAGACCTATGCTCCCGTGGCACGATTAGAATCCATCCGATTGATGCTTGCATTTGCAGCACATAGAGGTTTCAAACTCTATCAAATGGATGTCAAATCGGCCTTCCTAAATTGTTTTATAAGAGAAGAGGTCTATGTCAAACAACCTCCGGAGTTTGAGAGCTCTGAATTTTTAAATCACGTGTTCAAGCTCAAGAAGGCGCATTACGGCCTTAAACAAGCACCTCAGGCTTGGTATGAGCGGTTGTCCACATTTCTCATCGAGAAAGGCTTTGTGAGAGGACAAATAGACCCTACACTGTTTCTACGAAGAGATGGTGATAACATATTTATAGCCCAAGTATATGTCGATGACATAATTTGTGGCTCAAACAATAAGGGCTATTTGAATGAATTTATTAGACACATGGAGAGTGAATTTGAGATGAGTCTAGTAGGAGAATTGACTTTCTTCCTTGGACTCGAAATCAAACAAAATCGAGATGGGATCCATGTGCACCAGTCCAAATACACTCAAGAGATGCTCCAAAAATTTAACATTAGTGATTCTAAAGAGGTAACCACTCCTATGGCGACAAACACACGATTAGGCAATGATGAGAGTGGTAAGCCTGTTGACCTAACTCAATATCGGAGGATGATAGGTAGTTTGTTATACCTCACAGCTAGTCGACCTGATATTCTTTTTGCTGTGGGTATGTGCGCTAGGTATCAAGTCTGTGCCAAAGAATCTCATTTAATTGTTGTTAAGAGAATTTTGAGATACCTTAAGGGTACGATTGGAGTCAGTCTTTGGTACCCCCATACCGAGTCATTTGACTTAATTGGTTATACCGATTCTGACTATGCTGGGTGCAAGTTGGATCGAAAGAGCACATGTGGGGGTTTCCAATTCTTAGGATCATCGTTAGTTAGTTGGTCAAGTCGGAAGTAACATTGTGTTGCTCTCTCCACGACCGAGGCAGAATATATCGCCATGGGAGAGAGTGTTTCACAATTATTGTGGATGATTATGGATTAACCTACAAGGGTGTGCAAGTGTTGTGTGACAACATAAGCATGATATGTTAGTAATATGAGAGAAGTGTCCTAAGGCAATCGCCTTATGATTGTAATCATTTATTTTAATAAATGAAAATTCACTATTTGAGTATGCATATTTGTGTATTTGATTGGGATCTTAAACTCATCTACTGAATGTCCGCAATACAATTCACAGCATGAGAGAATTTGTGATGAAATCACAACTAGTGATTATCTCTACATGTGCAATTGTGAAGTATTGAAAATATCCCTAGTCGATGAATTAATAAATACGGACACTATCAATTCTGTTGAGACTAGCATGGGTTATTCTCTAATCAGCTGATTCTCACTGGCTGGTGACATTGGGATGTCCGGAGATAAACATGGATGCTAGTTAAGGGAACTAGTTCATTGGAGTGACTAGCTGTAAAACTTCACATGGTAGTCTATACATAGACATGTCAGTGAAGTTCTTACCGCAGCTTAAGTGCGATGTTCCTTTGATTTGCGGTGTTCAAGTCATCTTGGTCATGGAGACTTATACTTTAACATCTTAAGCAAGCATCTCCAAGGAGGTGTGGACCCAGGATGGTTGGGTATAAGCCGAAGTGCCCGAAGATGTTTGAACAGCCTACAAAGGATTCACCACTCCTTGCGAGGAGATGTATACCCAAGGCCTATCGTCGGATTGTTACTCAAAGCCTTTGGCCAGAGCACGTCATGTTTAGAGTATGAGTCTCTTGAATACATGAGAGTAATTAGAAATCCAAAGGACGAGAGAACGTTACTTGGGCTAGGTGTGACATAGTCAGCCTAGTGGGGACTGACACACACAGATCATGTCCTGAACCAAGTGGGTATAAGATGGTGAAGGGAATGAGGCACGATTCATTAGAGCTGCTGAAGGGTTTCAGAATTATTTCTGAGGTCAACCGTTGATCTTTCGATTAATTGGGGATCATGATGTACTACTAGGTGCCACTCATGATCGTTCTATAATTGATGAATTATAGACGGCCAACATAGATCAAAAGCCTATTTAGTCACACGCACTACGAGTAATTCGAGGAATTTAAAACGAGTTGAAAATTGAATTTTCCGATCAAGAGAAATAAGTCGAATCTGAGTTTATCAGAGGCGCATGGGAAGCTTAAAATGACTAAGTCTTTTGAAGGCTTATTGGGCGAATTAAATGAGTTTAATTCGCGAGGAGATTGGCTTGGTGTGGCCGGCCATATTAAAGAGGGAAACCAATTTAATTGGTTTAAATTATAAAATAAATCAAGTGTGATTTGTTTTATAAAATTATGGATAAATAAATTAATTTATATAAAGAAATTTATATAAAGAAAATTGTAGAAATTTATTCTTTTTATGGAAATTAAAATGAACCATAAATTGGTTTAATTTTAATTTATAAAATCAATTATGAATTGATTTTTCCATAATAAGAAAAATTTTATATAAATTTTATTCCATAATTAAAAGGAGAGATATATTTATTTTATTATAAAGTTAGTTATAATAAAACTAGGCATAACGGAATAATTCATAAGAAAATTTATAAGATAAATTTCTTATGAAAATTTATTCCGTTAATTCCGTTAAAAGGGAGACTTGGCAATGGAAATGCTACTATATAAAGGAACCAAAGGCAAGCCTTGAATTCCAATTAATCAAGAGATTAAGAAGTTCTCTCTCTCTCTCATTCTCTCCCTCTCTCTCTCTAGGGCCGGCGCCCCTTCTCTCTCTAGGGCCGGTGCCACTTTCTCCCTCTAGGGTCGGCGCCACCTCCCTAGCCGTGAGCCACCACCAAGACGAAGCGGGTCGCGTCTCCTTCCTCCCTTCGTGGAATCTTGATTCCGTTATTTGGTGGTTAGTCTTCCATCTCTTTCTCTTGAAATTCTAGTTGTGCTTTTGGAGAATCTAGTAGTTCTCGTCGGCACAAAACTCGTGACTTTGCGAAGTCATCCCGAAGAGAACTCGGCGTGGACGCGAATAGAGGCGAAGCATCCAAGGGACGCTACGGTTGGATCTCGTCCCTTTCTTCGAGTTACGCGAGGTACAAAGTAAATTAGTTTACTTTTCTACAAAAATTTTAATTTATGATCATGTCCACACATCATAAGGTCGCATGCTAGATACGTGGTTAAAAATAATTTGAGAAATTATTTATGCTAATTCTTCCGCTGCACGTAAATATTTTAAAATTTACGAACCCGTATCCTTGTCAACATGCACCCGGTCCCAACATGATAAACCTAAGAAAGAATCCAGTCCATCATTCTAGGACCAAACACATTGAAGTGCGTCACCACTTCATTAGAGATCATGTTGCTAGAGGAGATATTGTACTCTCACATGTAGAGTCAAAATCAAACCTAGTGGACATTTTCACTAAACCACTCCCCGAGAATGAATTTAGTTTCTTACGAAGGGAATTGAGAATGTGCCGTGCTTCATAGGATTGAAAAGCATACAAAACCCTTCATGATCATCTTGTTGGATCGAGAGAACCGATAGAGGGGGGGTGAATATCGGAAATCATTTTTCGGAAAACTTAGAGCAAGTACGCAGCGGAAATTAAGAAAACAAAATCACACAGAGACACTATCGATTTTACTTGGTTCGGAGCCTGGGTCGACTCCTACTCCAAGGCCCACGGTCGTTGACCGTTTACTTTGGGCAATTCTATATGAGGCGCAATGAAAGTTTACAGATATTGATTCACAAATATAGTATAGTAAACTTAACAAAAAGAAGGCTCTTCTTTTTACCGACGTCCGATGAATGTTGACTTGTTCGGAGCAGCGGGACGTCGTCGTCTCGAGTTGGGAGGTTTCCGAACCAAGGCGCGAGAGCGGAAGAGCGTAGAAGCGTTGATTCGAAGTGTTGTCCGAAGCTTGGGGTCAAGGGCCCTTTATATAGGGCCTAGGGGCGCCCGAGACGTCGGGGGCACCCCCCACGTGTCACTCGATCCGTCACAGTCTTGGTCAACGTCTGATCCCTTCAAAATCGGGATCAGGTTTGACCGGGGCGCCTGGAGCGCTCGGGGCGCCCGTATTGACCGGGTCAAGGTGTTATCCTTCGCTTCGCTGGCTTCTGGTTCGAGGCTTGTGCATGGGGGCGCCCGGGACACTGGGGGCGCCCGGGAGCAGCGGGGGCGCCCGGGAGCACGGGGGCGCCCGCAGGATGTACTGTCGAAGCGTGCTTTTTTACTTGTGTGTTTTGTGTTCACCTTGGGGGCGCCCGGGACACTCCGGGCGCCCTGGTCAGCTGTTGCCTCATTCCTTTGAGGCTCTCTGAGCTGCAAACACTCGTTCCTTCAGTCCTGCATCCAGGGTTAGTCCAAAACACAACAAAACATTAAGTGGTTAGTTTATACAGCCTTAGCTGTCTTGGTTCTGACTTTGGGCTTCCAAAATGGAACCCTAGGTCGAACCGACGCCTACTGTTCTCTCGACGGGGAACGCGTTCTCACCTACTCCTCTCGGGAGAGTGTACCTGATGCCAACCGTTCCTCTGGTTGGACTTTTGCCTGGCAGTCCTTTGCCAGGTCCTGGATACCGAGCTGTCCTTCGCCCGGTGCCTAGTAGTCCTTCGCTAGGGCTTCAGTCTCAAGCTGTCCTTCGCCTGGCGCCTAGCAGTCCTTCGCCAGGGCTTTTCATTCTGGCATTCCTTCGCCAGTGCCTAGCATTCCTTCACTAGGGCTTTTCACTCTGACATTCCTTCGCCAGTGCCTAGCAGTCCTTTGCTAGGGCTTTTGCTCTGCACACTCAAGTGACATGTTAGATAACAAATAAGACTTAACTTTTGAACCATGTTGCCATTATCAAAACACAGGTTTGACTTTGGTGCTTTCTGCACCAACAATCTCCCCCTTTTTGATTTATGGCAACCCAATTCAAAGTTAAGTTAAAACTTATAACAGTTAATAACAGAAGATAAAAACACAATGAAGTATGAACAGAATATATTTAAGAAAAATTCTTTATTTTTCATACTCCCCCTAAAAACCTGAGTACTTGTGTTATATAGTACTTAACTTTGACCTTTCCTCCCCCTTTGACATATATCAAAAACAAACATGGGTGAGCAAGGTAAAATTTTGAAAAGTTTTGCAAACCTAAAAAAACTTTTACTTACAAGGTTTTGCAAAAAGAATTTAACTTAGGTAAAGTTTTGAGGTCAAAATTTCCTTTAAAAGTTCAACTTTGAAAATTGGGAGAAAATTTGTTTTAAAGAATTTGCACACTTACACGAATATGCTTGGAAATACTTTGTGATTTTGAAAAATAAAATCTTTAAGAATTTTCTAGACAAGTTTTTCACAAAAAAGAACTTTAAAAGGAGATAAGAGTTTAAATAAAATTCCTTTCTCTCTTTCTTGCTCTCCCCCTTGGCTATATACATCAATAAAGAAATATATAAGAGAAAGTTTGTGTATCAGAGCCTATGGGTTTTGAAAACAAAAAAAATACTTAGTATAATCCTTGAAAGCATAGCAAAAGCTTAAATTGCACTTTTGAAACCGAAAAAAAACATTTCGTACTTTGTAACCATTAGTGCCTTGGAAAGTATTAGTACTTTTGAAAAATAGTAGTACTTTTGAAAGATGTTATGCATATTTTGAAAATTATGCATTTTTGAAAAATATAAGTACTTTTGAAACATATTATGCATTTTTGAAAAATATAAGTACTTTTGAAAAGTTTTAATATTATTTTCAAAAGTATTCTAAAGTCAAGCAAAATTTTGAAAGTGATAGTATATATAAGCAAAATGATTTAAAAGAATAGTATTTTGAAAGACAATTTATTTATGTTTTCAACAGGATTTTAAAATTGCAGTGCATGAAAACATATAATTTTTAAAAAATATTTAATAATTCTTTTAATTTAATCTCCCCCTGAGCTTGACCCAGTCCTAGGAAGCTTGTTGACTACAAGCGATCTTCCTCTGAGTCTTAAGGTTTGATTCAAACTATAAGAATTATCTAATAATTTTGAAAAATAATTTCTTTTGACTCAAACTCCCCCTAAATTTGACACATCCTAAGAGTCCTTGTATATTATGAAGTGGACCTTCCTCTGTGTCTTTAGAGTTTACCAAAATCAAAAGAAGCAATTTTGAACAACCTTCTGAGTATGATAACTTTTTGAAAACTCAATTTGGAATAATAACACAGTTTTCGAAAAAGATATTTTGAAATGATAATAATTCAAAGAGATAGTAATATACCAAGATTTTTTAATCAATTTTTGAAAACCTTATTTTGAGATGATAATAAGTTTTAGAGCATGAGGTTTTTGAAAAATCTGAACTTTTCGAAAAAGATTAAGAATAACTCCCCCTATATCCGACACAGCCTGACTTTTATCTGAGTTCCTTAAGGGATTTCAGTGTAGACTCAGTTGACTATGAGTTGACTATGTTTGATCAATTAATAGCATCTTGACTATGTTTGACTCAGTTGACATTTAAGAAGAGTCTATTGTGATATTTAACATGAAATTTGAAAAAAATAGAGATGAAAAGTAGGGTACAGTAAACTGAATTAATTTGAAAAATAGATATTTATGCTTTTAGGTCCTAGATGTCTCACCCAGTTCTATGTGGTCAAGCATGTTAACCTTATGGGTTGTGTGAGACAAATATTTAATTTTGAAAGAATGGTTAATTAAACCTTAGTTTAAAAGGTTAAATTTGATTTTTAAGAAAATTAAAATTTAGAGGGTTAAGTTTGTTCAGTTAAATTAAATTTGAATTTTAAATTTGATTTAATTGAATTAATTTGAATTTGATTTAATTGAGTTAATTAAGATTTAATTGATTTAATTAAGATTTAATTGATTTTAATTGATTTAATTGATTTAATTACGATTTAATTGATTTTAATTGATTTAATTAAGATTTGATTGAATTTAATTGATTTAATTAAGATTTAATTGATTTAATTAAGATTTAATTGGATTTAATTGATTTAATTAAGATTTAATTGGATTTAATTGATTTAATTAAGATTTAATTGGTTGGGTTGGATTAATCTTATAGATCCTAAACATCTCACCCATTTCTAAGTGACAAAACAGGATATCCTTAACTGTTTTGTGAGATGCATTCAATTTTATCTTTAAATTTAAATTAAAAGCTATGATTTGATTGAAGCTTGTGTTAGATTCAAGTTTAACAAACGACAATTTGAATGTAAGTTTCAATAATTGGCTTCCAGGTCTTGGCGAGGCATAGAGGCCTTCTTTGGCCATAGCCTTATTGGATCAACAACCCTTTCCTAGACAAAGCCTTTTAAAGAAATTTCATTTTCAAATTGCTTTCTGAGAAACTTTGGTCTAACTAGCTTAGGATTCGGAGAGGTAGCTTCGGCTAGTTCCACCGGATTAAAAAGACCAAATAGGGTACTCCTTACCCTACTTGACTCCTTAATCAGGCTTCCCTAACGTACTATCATCAAACCTTGTCCTAATACTAGGTTTTTCAAGTTTCAATTAATCAGGTCCTTATCTAACCATTTCTAGTCCTAAATCTAAGCATAATAAGGTTGCAAAAGAAAATAAACAAGCAAACATACAATTAAAGCAAACAAGAAAGAAATGATCTAAGTTACATCATAATCGAAATAATACTCGGGTTTTTTAAAGTCAGCAAGGATGGGAACTAAGTTTTCTAACATATTAGCCTTAACTAATTTATATAAATTAATTACGTTCTTTGAGGTGAATATTAGATTTTCAAATATCGTAAATTTACCTTTTGATTCCCAATTGGGAATCTTCCCCTTGATACTTGCCGTCTTTAGCATCTTGTAGTGGTCGCGAGTCATCCGGACCAGCTTCCGATCATCCCCTTCTTCGTCGTCAAATTCTGAGCCTGAGTTGGACTCAAGTATTGGTTGAGGCCTCTTTTGCAATTCTCTTGGAGTTTTTCCTGCAATAAAAACTATACCTTCCTCGACCATTGCAATATCAGCTTGATTATTTAATCTTAATTCAGAAAATGATTCAAAATTAATTATCGATTTTGTCTCAGAAAACTCGTCATTTGACTTTGGTTTGATTTCGATGTCGGGTGTCGAGTCTGTCTCAGCTACTTGTTCTTGAGCTTCTAAGATCTCAACATTGGAGCTCTCTTCGTGTAGATTGATTAGCTTTTCCCACATCTCCTTGGCACAGTTGAAGGATCCGACCCGCTTCAGTTCGTCTTTGGTCAGGCCGCATTGTAAGATTGCTGTAGCCCTGGCATCAGTCTCGATCTTCCTCAGAGTTGGTTCGTCCAATTTGTCCCAGGCGATCGATGATCCATCTTCTGTGGGGAGGGAGAACCCTATTTGAATGATCATCCATATGTCCATATGGGCCTTCAGATGGAACTCCATTAGACTTCTCCAGGAATTGAAGTTCTCGCCGGAGAATAGCGGTGGACGGGCACTGTTCTATTCTTGATTGGCCATTTTAAAATGATCCTTGTACACAAAAGAAATAACAGAAATGTACCAAGACTTAGTCTTGGATTAGTAGTGCGGGAGAAGGGGAAAAAATAGCCCAAAATAAATGTTGCACGAATTTCGAGGTGAAATAATAATAAAATAATAAAAGGAATTTATGACAAATTTTTGAAAATGTTGATTTTGTCAATTCTGATAAATGATGAAAAAGTAAGAATTTAATGTTTGAAAAAAAAAGTTTGCTTGAATTAAGGTAACACGAATTTCGAGAAAAAATATTAAAATAATAATAAAAAAGTTTATGACAAATTTTTAGAAATTGATCGTTTTATTAATTCTGACTTATAGGAAAAAAATGAGTATTCAAAATTGAAAAAGACGTAAGAATATTTTAAATACACCTACAGATATTATTTATATGAAATAAAAAAGCGAACGAGATTGAGTGGTGTTGCACCAACCTTAATCAACGAAAAAGAAAAAAAATTTAAAATTATTTCGTAAAATCCGAAAATACTCTCAAATTGGTGGTTGCACCAAATTTGAGCTTCCCCGCTCTGATACCACTTGTTGGATCGAGAGAACCGATAGAGGGGGGGGTGAATATCGAAAATCATTTTTCGGAAAACTTATAGCAAGTACGCAGCGGAAATTAAGAAAACAAAATCACACAGAGACACTATCGATTTTACTTGGTTCGGAGCCTGGGTCGACTCCTACTCCAAGGCCCATGGTCGTTGACCGTTTACTTTGGGCAATTCTATATGAGGCGCAATGAAAGTTTACAGATATTGATTCACAAATACAGTATAGTAAACTTAACAAAAAGAAGGCTCTTCTTTTTACCGACGTCCGATGAATGTTGACTTGTTCGGAGCAGCGGGACGTCGTCGGCTCGAGTTGGGAGGTTTCCGAAGCGAGGCGCGAGAGCGGAAGAGGGTAGAAGCATTGATTCGAAGTGTTGTCCGAAGCTTGGGGTCGAGGGCCCTTTATATAGGGCCTGGGGGCGCCCGGGATGTCGGGGGTGCCCCCCCCCCCACGTGTCACTCGATCCGTCACAGTCTCGGTCAACGTCTGATCCCTTCAAAATCGAGATCAGGTTTGACCGGGGCGCCCGGAGCGCTCGGGGCGCCCGTATTGACCGGGTCAAGGTGTTATCCTTCGCTTCGCTGGCTTCTGGTTCGAGGCTTGCGCATGGGGGCGCCCGGGACGCTGGGGGCGCCCGAGAGCACGGGGGCGCCCGCAGGATGTACTGTCGAAGCGTGCTTTTTACTTGTGTGTTTTGTGTTCACCTTGGGGGCATCCGGGACACTCCGGGCGCCCTGGTCAGCTGTTGCCTCATTCCTTTGAGGCTCTCTGAGCTACAGACACTCGTTCCTTCAGTCCTGCATCCAGGGTTAGTCCAAAACACAACAAAACATTAAGTGGTTAGTTTATACAGCCTTAGCTGTCTTGGTTCTGACTTTGGGCTTCCAAAATGGAACCCTAGGTCGAACCGACGCCTACTGTTCTCTCGACGGGGAACGCGTCCTCACCTACTCCTCTCGGGAGAGTGTACCTGATGCCAACCGTTCCTCTGGTTGGACTTTTGCCTGGCGGTCCTTTGCCAGGTCTTGGATACCGAACTGTCCTTCGCCCGGTGCCTAGCAATCCTTCGCTAGGGCTTCAGTCCCAAGTTGTCCTTCGCCTGGCGCCTAGCAGTCCTTCGCCAGGGCTTTTCATTCTGGCATTCCTTCGCCAGTGCCTAGCATTCCTTCACTAGGGCTTTTCACTCTGACATTCCTTCGCCAGTGCCTAGCAGTCCTTTGCTAGGGCTTTTGCTCTGCACACTCAAGTGACATGTTAGATAACAAATAAGACTTAACTTTTGAACCCTGTTGCCATTATCAAAACATAGGTTTGACTTTGGTGCTTTCTGCACCAACAATACCAATACATTTCAAATTGTTGGGAACAATTATTGGGCAACTTGGGGACATCTCACACAAACTATAAGGTTTAACAAAACGTTTTTGTTTGCTAGAAATGGGGTGAGATGCTAGGATCAACCTAATTACTCAAAATATTAATGAATCCCTTGAGAAATTAGGTTGACGAGACAATAATCATTAAGTTGACCAAGTATGGGGAAACCCAATGCATAACATATGTGTATTTGGCTCCATGATCATACTTGGACATTCCAATCAAGGAAACATGAATGGAGACTTATTTTGATACAACTTGGTTCAAATTGGTTGGATGTTTTGATTGAGTTTTACTTCACTTGGTTGGAGCAAATTGATTTGTTGAATCATAAGGACACAACCCTTGATTGCAAATATGGATGAGGGAACCCCTTAGGGTTCAGAGGAATCAATTCTGGTGGAATTAGGGGCTATTAGGGTTGTTTGAAACGAGAATTTCTGATACATATCGGGAATTTCAGATTCTTTTGATATCTGATCGGTCCACAGACCAATCAGGAGTGGGTTGATCGGTCCACAGATCGATCAGTGAGCTCACAGAAGGCTTACAACCTTCTGTTCGATCCCTGATCGATTCACTGACCGATCAGGGACCTCCCTGATCGGTCACCGGACTGATCAGGAGTTGGTCTGATTGGTCCAAATGACCGATCAAGCAATTTCGTGACAATCCATAGAAATCTTTCTGTTTTGGATTTGATCGGTCCACAGACCGATCTGGCCACATTGGTGATCGGACCACTGACCGATCCGAAGGGTCAAGAAAATCTCGCAAACTCTCTGTTCGCTTCCTGATCGATCGACAGACCAATTAGGGGCTTCCCTGATCGGTCACCCGACCGATCAGGACCCAGCCAGACCGATCAGGAGGTTCCCTGATCGGTCTGGGAACTCCTGGATCGAACGGTGATCCGTTCGATCGCAATTAATTTCAGTTGGTGGATCGATCCACCAACCTATTAACTCTCTATCACTTCATTCCTCAACCCTAGCCGACTTCCTCAGTCTGAGTCCTGCGAGTTCTTGCGACCCCCCTTCTTCCTCATTCTTCCTGCGCGTGAGCTTTCACTCTTGAGTGTTCAGCGAGTCCTTCCTTCGGTGAGATCTTTATTCTCTGGAGGTCAAGTGCTTGCGAGCTCTCTCCGTGCGTTGGCGAGTTTCTGAAGTTTCTTTCCCGCTCAAGCCTTTGAGCTCATCTACTGTGCAAGATCTTGCATGCGTATCACTTCCTCAAGTCTTCTGGATCCATCATCTTCATGGCACCAAAGTAAGGATATTCTTGCGGTTGTTGATTATCTCATAATGCTGTGATTTTGGGAACTAATCTTTAATCATTTTGTGGTGTGTTTGTCATTACCGTGTCCTTGCCTATGCCGTGCTCTCATATTCCATTTTTGTTAATCATGTGTTTGTGTCATGGTCACTTGATTATTCATCAAACCTCAATGATCAAATTTTTCCTTGTGTCATTGACCTTCGCCTGATCATTTATTTATTGTCGTGACCCAATTTTTCCAATCCTTAGGAAATCTCCTAAAGGCAAAGAACCGGCTGAGGGTACCTCACGATCTAGAGCTCCCTCATCCTCTTCAAGACCTCAACCACTCTCTAATTCCAGATTTCCCAATGTTCATTTTGAATTGGCCTTTCAAAGTCGCACTTTCAAACTCCTACCCTGTCGAACTGTGGACAGGGCATTTGTTTACGAACACTGTCCGTCAGTGCGACAGATCATTGAGTTTTACGAACTGGGATCCATTCTTTTTCTTGAGCGGCCGATCAATTTTGATTTGGTTTCCGAGTTCTATAACAACATTGTCAGTGGCGAAGGTTCAGGGTATAGGACCCGAGTCGCCCGAACCAACCTCAATTTTGATTTAGCCGCTTTCACTGCCTTTCTAGCTTGTCGACGATCCAATAATGACTTTCCGCTCTTCCCTTATGTTCAAAATCCTTTACCGGCCCCTTTCGATGGGGTCACTCCTGACTCTATCTATGAGTATTTTTTCGGACATCCCAGGCCAAGGGGTCTCAGTGAGCCTGCCGGTGATTTCCCCACGTTTGCTGCTCTCAGCCTATCTCCACCTGATTATATTCTTTTCAAAATTATAATGAACTGTCTTGTGCCTATTACCTCGAAGCCCCTTGCCGAGATTCGTTCCTTTCACTGCTTGATGCTCTACGGGATGCATCGGTAGCTAGATTTTGACATCGTGACAACCATCTATTTCTCTATCATCTTCTACAGTTAGATTGATCGTCAGACAGTCTACATGCCTTTTGGGCACATCATTACTGACTGGCTTCACTCAGTCGGTATTGATGTGACCAAGGGCAGGATCGTGCCGATGGTTCGGCAGGACTGCAGACTTGGCCGACGCTCATTCGTCAAGTCTAGCATTGTCGTCGGACCTCAGGGTCTTAGATGGAAGGATGGTCGGGGACTAGGAGAGTTACCTAGGGTCACACATATTCCAGGAGTTGCAGACCAAGCTGGACATCATGGTGCTCCTACTGCCGCGGGAGACTACTACGAGGTGGATCCTGATCTCCGCTGACAGATTGCTGAGCTGGAGTAGACTGTCCAGCATGGACTTCATATTTCGGAGCTCTGGCAGCAGGATGTCAGGTCTGAGATCTCTGGGCTACGTGCTGATCAACGGGCGACTGATTCGAGGGTTTCTGCGATGCACGCCCAGCAGGAGGCATGGTTCGAGGAGTGGCGCGTGTGGGCAGCTGGTCATCCGTACCAGCATACATTTCCTGGAGCTGCGCCCTCCAGCAGTACTGCCTCGGGGTCTTTTCTACCAGACGACGACACTGCATATGACCCCATGTAGGCTGATGACCCCCCCTCGCGCCGAGGATTGATTGTGGCTGTACTCTGACTTTGATCTTGCTCTCATGATATGTGATCTGACTGTTATGACTTTATGCTGTGCATCTAACTATATGACTAATTTCATGTTATGACTGCTACTTTATGCTCTTGATGATAATATTTATGTTCATATGATGTGTATGATTGTGTTATCTTGCTTTACCTTTATCATATGTTTTCATATGCCTTCAAAATTAATCATATCCTTTGTTGTTTATGGGAGAGACCCCTAGGTTTGAGGGGGAGGAATTTTTAAACTTAACAACCAGTTTACAGCCTTTTCGGTGTTTGACAAAGGGGGAGAGTTTGGTTAATTAAGTTTAGGATAATTACGAGTTTAACTATTGTAGGGGGAGGATCCTGATTCTCCTATGATAGAGAAATTTGAGATTTGAGACAATTGATTTCCAAATCCCTAAACATAAAATCGGGTTGTCAAACAACAAAAGGGGGAGATTGTTGATGCAGCCTGACCCTGATTGTTGTTTTGGTATTGACACCGATTTTAGTTTAGGGTAATGAGATGAGTCTGGTTTAAGTCATGGTCGGGGACTGGGCACGAAACCCTGGTGAGTGAAGCCAGGTCCTAGCTTGGGAAGCTAGGTTGACTGAAACCCTGGTGAGTGAAGCCAGGTCCTATCTTGGGAAGCTAGGTTGAATGAAACCCTGGTGAGTGAAGCCAGGTCCTAGCTTGGGAAGCTAGGTTGAATGAAACCCTGGTGAGTGAAGCCAGGTCCTAGCTTGGGAAGCTAGGTTGACTGAAACCCTAGTGAGTGATGCAAGTTCCTAGCTTGGGAAGCTAGGTTGAATGAAACCCTGGTGAGTGAAGTCAGGTCCTAGCTTGGGAAGCTAGGTTGAACGAAGTCCCAGTGAGTGAAGCTGGGCACGGAGTCTTGGTCCGGGGGACTGAGCACGAGTTAGAGAAGGCTATCAGGGAGTTGGCACGAACTCCCTGTTGTGGATCTGCCTGGTGACCGATCCAGAGAAGTCTGATCGGTCTGGTGACCGATCAGGGAGAGAACAGAAATATTGTTTGGCTTCTATTCGGCTCTTGATCGGTCTGGTGACCGATCAGGGAGAGAACAGAAGCTTTTGGTTCGGCTTCTGTGTGGCTTTAGATCGTTCTGGTGAAAGATTAGAGAACCTGATCGGTCCACATGAGCGATCAAATTGTCGCAAGGTTTCTCACATGGACCGATCAGGATGGCTCCTGATCGGTCAAGTGGTGACCTGATCAGTCAACAGACTGATCAGGGCGCAACCTGATCGGTCAGGTGACCGATCAGGAGGCGTAGGATGCTAAAGCTGAAGGTTCTGTCCTCAGCTGTTGGATCGGTCTGGTGACCGATCCCCAGTACTTGATCGGTCAGTGTGACCGATCATAGATGAGTTCGCGATGTCAGGTTTCTCACTATGGACCGATCAGGCTGGAACCTGATCGGTCTAGGCCTATCCTGATCGGTCCGGTGACCAATCAGGGTCCTCTCAAATCGGTCCGGTGACCGATCAGAAGTTGAACTTTAAATCAAAATGCGCTGTCAGAGTTCTGATCGCGTTCTGATTTCTTCTGATACACTACTGATATCTGCTCTGATCGTCTAATAATTGATTCTCTGTTGATTTGCTGTGCTAAACAACTGCAAAGTGTGCAGGTAACTCAGGATTACACAACGAGAGTCAAATGGAGGCTTTCGCTATAGCATGTTTGGTTGTTTGCTCTCGTAGGATACAGCGTCTTCTGTCTTCTAGTGAACGGCTGGGAAGCTGACCTGAGGCTCGATTGGAGGGAGTCCAGAAGAGGTCAGGGGTAGCTGGCCTGTTGCAGATGAGCAGCTGGTGAGCGGCAGAGGAGCGTCTGTGCCCTGGGAAGAGGCTTATGAGCGGGTAGCGGAGAAGCCTCAGTAACAACTTTGAAGTTTTTGAGCTTGATCTCTGTTGCAACAACTCTCAATCATACTGCACCTTGAAGCACACTCTTGAGCATCCGTTGAAGCTTCTGCAACTTGAGCACTTTGAAGCAGAGGAGAGCTTGGCGAGTCCATCAGCAAGCAGACACGAAGAGCTGGGAGCTCTTGCGTGAGAGTTGTGTTGAGTGAGCTCCGTGAAGGTTTTCTGTCTGTGTTCATTGTGCTCTGTAAGTATGTTTATTGTCTCTGTGCTTCTCATTTCATATCTACTGAGACATTGTGTGGAGAGGTTTCTCCACCGAGAAGGAGGATTCATTTATCTGGATTTACCAGGGCTTGATCTGCCGACGATCAAGGGATCGCCCACCTCACGGGCACGCCAAAGAGTAGGGGCAAGTTATCCCCAAACCTTGTAAATCCTCATCGTTAGCGTTTGTGATTGTCTATTTTGTTTCTGCTTTTGTCTTTGCTTCCGTTGTTAACCATCAAAGTGCAGAAACTTTCAAAAGAGCTAAGTTTTGTGTCTGGCTACATTCACCCCCCTCTCTAGCCATCCAAGCACCAACAACTAAGTGCCGAGCAGACCGGCTGAGTGGCTAAGTATCTGAGTGTCGAGCAGAGCGGCTAAGCACCAAGTTGAATGGTTGAGTAGCTGAGTGCCGAGCAGAGCGGTTTTTATAACTTGCTGAAAAGCAAGTGTCTCAATGCCACTCAAGAGACGTTAATGAAGCATGGGATGCCCGTTCAACCTACCGCGAAGTTAGCGGATGCATGGGAGTATGCCCACTTATAACTTGCGAGAGCAAGAGTCTAGACACCGCTCGGGAGAACCATTTGGAGCATGGGCAACCACGTACGGTTTGCCCCAAGGTCAGTGAGTGCATGGGAGCATGCCCACTTATAACTTGCTCAAAGGCGAGAGTCTGGACGCCACTCGGGCGACCATGAATGGAGCGAGGGCAGCCATGTCTGGTCAGCACCGAGGTCGACGGGTGCGTGGGAGCATGCCCACTTATAACTCGCACGAATGCGAGAGTCTGGACACTGTTCGGGAGAACCATTTAGAGTGTGGGCAGCCACGTCCGGTTTGCCACAAGGTCGGTGGGTGCGTGGGAGCATACCCACTTATAACTCGCTCAAAGGTGAGAGTCTAGACGCCGCTCGGCCGACCATGAATGGAGTGTGGGCAACCACGTCCGGTCAGCACCGAGGTCGGCGGGTGTGTGGGAGCATGCCCACTTATAATTCGAACGAATGCGAGAGTTTGGACACCGTTCGGGCGACCATGATGGAGCGTGGGCAGCCACATCTGGTATGCCGCGAGGTTGGTGGGTGCGTGGGAGCATGCCCACTTATAACTCGCTCAAATGCGAGTGTCTGGACACCATTCGGGCGACCATGATGGAGCATGGGCAGCCACGTCCGATCTGCCGCGAGGTTGGTGAGTGCGTGGGAGCATGCCCACTTATAACTCGCTCAAAGGCGAGAGTCTGGACGTTGTTCGGGCAACCATGATGGAGCGTGGGCAGCCACGTCAGGTCTGCCGCGAGGTCAGCGGATGCGTGGGAGTATCCCCACTTATAACATGCAAGAGCAAGAGTCTGGACACCGCTCGGGAGAACCATTTGGAGCGTGGGCAGCCACGTCCGGTTTGCACCGAGGTCGGCAGGTGCGTGGGAGCATGCCCACTTATAACTCTCACGAATGCGAGAGTCTAGACACCGTTCGAGCGACCATGATGGAGCGTAGGCAGCCACGTTTTGTCTGCTATGAGGTCTGTGGGTGTGTGGGAGCATGCCCACTTATAACTTGCTCAAAGGCGAGAGTCTAGACACTGTTCGGGCGACCATGATGGAGCATGGGCAGCCACGTCCAATCTTTCGCGAGGTTGGTGAGTGCGTGGGAGCATACCCACTTATAACTCGCTCTAAGGCGAGAGTCTGGACGTCGTTCGGGCGACCATGATGGAGCGTGGGCAGCTACGTTCGGTCTGCCGCGAGGTCGGCGGATGCGTGGGAGTATGCCCACTTATAACTTGCGAGAGCAAGAGTCTGGACACCGCTCGGGAGAACCATTTAGAGCATGGGCATCCATGTCCGGTTTGCACCGAGGTCAGCGGGTGCGTGGGAGCATGACCACTTATAACTCGCACGAATGCGAGAGTCTGGACACCGTTCGGGCGACCATGATGGAGCGTTGGCAGCCACCCAGTCTGCCGCGAGGTCGGTGGGTGTGTGGGAGCATGCCCACTTATAACTCGCCTGAGCGAGAGTCAGGACGCCGCTTGGCTTACCTGGCCGAGTGTGGACAGCCACACCCTACCGACATCGAGGTCGGCGGGTGCGTGGGAGCATGCCCACTTATAACTCGCCTGAGCGAGAGTTTGGATACCGAGTCACAGGTGAAGGCCCGACCTCCCGGCATCGAGCAGCTTGTGCTTCCTCCACGTCAACATATTTGGCGGCCTTGCCTAGGAGGCTTTCGAAGTCCTTTGGAGGTTTGCGTATCAGCGATCTAAAGAACTCTCCTTCTTGCAAGCCCTGGGCGAAGGCGCTGATCAACACCTCCGTGGTAGTAGTGGGCACATCCAATGCGACCTAGTTGAATCTTTTGATAGAAGCCCGTAAGGACTCCTTAGGGCTTTGTTTTAAGGCGAATAGGTTGAGACTGGTCTTGTGGTGTCTCTTGCTACTTGTAAAATGTTGTAAGAAGAGCCTCTTGAAGTCAGCAAACTCTTGCACAACCCCCTCCGGGAGTCTGCCAAACCATCGTTGAGCGGGCCCGGCCTGGGTGGTTAGGAACGCTCAGCACTTGATACCATCATTATGTTGATGCAGCTGGGATGCATTCTCGAACTTCATCAAATGTTCTTCTGGGTCTGTGTCTCCTCCATACTTCGGAATAGATAGGAGTCGGAAATGCTTGGGAACCGGCTCCTACAGAACTTGGCTAGAGAAGGGGAATCCGGTGCACTCAGTCGAGGCCTGGCTAACCGAGGTCTTCCCTTTGTTTAGTATTGCTTGGCTGGAGGAGACTTCCAACAGGTCGGACTGTCCGACACCCTCCGTTGGGCTGAAGAATGCTCGGGGAAAATGGGGACTACCACCTGGGCGAACTTCGCCTTCTATTCCAGCACGGGCAGCCGCCTCGGAGGGACCTTCCTGGGTTGGGCAGCCGGCGGTCTTCTGCTCCGCTGCTAACTTTTTAGCTTTAGCAGCCACCAGCAACTCGAAGTCTTCTTCTGAGAGTGTAACTATCACCTTGTTAGAGTCGCCCATCTTCATCTTTCGATCAGGCGGAGTTTTCTATAGATGGCGCCAAATTTGATCCTGTCGATAAGCGGAGAGGGCTCTCGCTCAGATGACTTTGGTCGGGTCGAGACGACTCAAGTTGCGGTAGCCTGTGAGTCGGGGTCGGGCTCAAGGGTTAGCAGGACAGGGTTGAGTCGGAGTCAGACCAAAACGAGAACACAAGAGATAGAGAAGAAAAATGGCAACAGCAAGATCTCTTCTCTGAATCACCATGGGGCTTTATATAGGGGAGGAGGAGGGCCTCTGTCTTATCAAAACTGTCTTGTCTCATTAAAAATTGACCAGCTAACAGATTAATCTTTTGGTAGTCTTAGTCACTCTGTGGGTCTGTCACAGCTGCCTGGAGGTGTATCCAAGATGTCACTTCTATCCTCATTAATGTCTGATGCTCTGATAAGTCATGATTATGGAAGGTGTCTTTTCCTTATAATGGAAAGATTTGGGAGATCTCATTGTTGTTGAGAGCCTGATAATAGTTAACCAATTAGGGCAGTGTGGTCACTCGATCACTCGGGCTTGCCCTATCGGGCAGTTATGAGCCTATCAAAGTCTGGCCGACCGAGTAAAGACGGTCAGATAAGCTAGGCTTGTCGGCTATCCATGTCTTTGGAATGGACCCATCGCCCAAGGAGGTTCGACTATTCCTGGAATGTAACGATCCGACTATTCCTGGTCTGTCGGTCGACCAGGAATGTCGGCGGGTCAGCGGGTCGACCAAGAATGTCGTCGGGTCGACGGGCCAGCCGGTCGGGGTCGGCGGGTCAGCCGATCTGTCTGTCGGCCGGTCGGCCGTTTGCTGCGAAAAGCAACCGATTGTCCCTTAGCAACATAGAGCGATAGATCCCGTTAATTCTCTTTGCCTTAACTCCAACTTAACTTACAAATTTGATCTTTTTTAGGGGTACTACTACATCTCCCCGGATCAAATACATTGATGAATTAGCTAAGCTTTTAATGATTGTTTATCAAATGATATTGAATCAAACTAAATCATCATGCATACGTAAGAGACATATCATTTTTACATTTGAATCATATAAATTTTGATTATTGTCCAATCGAATAAAGAATTGTAATCTCAAATAACAAAGTGGCTCAAGATCCATGGAATCTTTAATTTGATGTCAATATTCAATCTCAATAAAAGATATGACCTACTCTATAAAGTGAAAATTGATATCAAAGATTTTTTTTCTAAAAAAATAATGATTTGAAAAGTTTATGAACGTGGACATTGTAAAACTCTTTTTCAATACATTGCAAGATTATAAGCCAAAGATTGCTTCAACTCTTTTAGTCTTTGATTGCTACATGCATAAATGCATGCCTTTGGAGTCAGTAAGTCAGCAAGTACACCTTCATCCACACAATTATTGATGTGAATGCAAAAAAAAAAATTAACATAAATATTCTCAATATTAATAATTAAATTATTATAATATAAAAAAATAAAAAAATCCCTTAATTGTCTATCACCTTAATTGGTTGGTTTCTAGAAAGAAACATTTGAAATGGAAATTGTATCACCTTAATTGTCTATTTATAAAATATTTTTTAAAAATAAATAAGCCAAAGCACTATTTTTTATATTTTATATTTTTGAATATACAAAAAATAAACTATTTTTTAAAGATTGAGCTTCGAGTGGATGTGTGGTTATATTTATATTTGTAATAAAAAATCAACAATTGGGTATTTAAGTACTTAGCTAAAAAATAATTATTATTTTGTCATTTTCTAATAATTTTAAAAACATAAGTTGACTGTTGTTGTCGCTATGTCACGTAACCTAATCTTTATCATTAACTAATTGTTTTTAATTAAAAGACTAAAAAAAGTTTGTTGAAAGGTATTTGGATAATGATTGTAATTTAATTTTGCTTGGGCTACTGGTCAAATACCAAAAGTTGAATGATTACAAATGGTAAGGGTATGCCATTTTGTAGTAAAAATTTTGTACTTCCAATCAAATGTGTTATAATTAAAAAAATTGTTATCAAATATGGCTCATCAATTAATATTTTTAAATGAATGACTCATTAAAAAAAATATCTATTAACTCATTAAAATTAAGATTTAATACATAATGTCTAACCCAAATACTTTTAATGCATATGGAAGTAACAAATCGTTACAATTATTAAGATTTTTTTATTTTTCAAAATTTGTAATATTTACTAGACATTTCTAAAATTTTAAAATGACAAGAAAAATACCCTTTAAAAATTCTTATTGCAACGCTATCAAATTGATGATATGATATCTTTATTATTTTTTTTAAACTTAGATATTCAACTCGTATAATCTCATTATAATGGAAGATGGACGGCCGGACCTCAAATGGATAATCAAGTAAAATCAAAATGTATAAATGAGGGTTAATTGACAGTCCAATATTATTAATCATTTAAACATCACAGACATTTAATATATCCTATGAGAAAAATAAATCATCATTACATAAGTATTCTATCTAGGCATTTACTATTGTATTGTGTTTCGCGATATGATATATTTAGTATTGAAATAAAAGATAATAATACTATGATATATTTAGTATTGAAATAAAAGATAATAAAACTCGTCTTAAACTACTCAATGTTACCGACCTCAAATTAAATACATAGAGGGTATACTCTTTTGTATTGAAAAAAGTAAACATTCAATCAAATATTTCTCACCTACTTAATTATCTTTATATTTCTACCAAAGATCATATATTAATCCTGAATACCCCTTACAAATAAATAAAAAAATCGAACATATCACTGTATAAGAGGGAATTTATCTCCAACTTTATTGGAAATAGATCCTTCACTGAGATATCATTATATGAATCCTACCAAAGAGGTTCTTTCATTATCTCATTAAATTATATTCAGATAGTAGAGGAGGACCACTAGATTATTCAACAAGAGATAAATTCGTACGTGACAATATTGCTAAATAATAATAATAATAATAATAATAATAATAATAATAAACAATAATAAACACGCGTCTCTCTCTCCATTTGAAGGAGAAATAATTCATGAATAAAAAATAATATAGAAGTAAAAAAAAGTAAATATAAAAATAAAAAAAATGAGAAAAAATTGAAAATATATATTAAAGATATAGAAATAATAAAAAGATATACATCACCCATGTGACACATCTTGACAAAATTGCATTGAATAAGTTAATATGGGAATGCAAATCTTGGTCAAGGATAATCATTTGAACGGGCAATTATTAAAAAAGAAATTCGTGGCATCCCACAACTCATTCGCATACTTTGTTGACTACATCGATTTCATTTTTCTTTGTTTTATTTTGTAGGGATGTGGTTGTTTTTTAATCTAAATGGTCAACTTAGAACATGGTGCACTTTGACTTTGACTTTAACTTTGACTTGTCGCTTGTGTATACTTTTTCAAAAAATTTTAAGAGAAATAATACATTTGAAGAGGGACAGATCGCATTCATGAGCATATATTTTTAACTTATCATCCATTTTTTTAATAACGCGTTCATATTAATTAATAATACTTTTAATACAAAAAGTATTATTAATTAGGCACACTTTTCGAGCTTTTGAACATCTACTAACGCGTTCATATTGATGCGTCGTAATCAGATTTATGTTCTCACTTATATATTGATCAGTAATTAGATTATTGATTTATTTTTTATATATAATTTAAGAATGGATTATGAAAAATATTCAGGTGTTATCTTCTTTTACTTATCTATCTATCTATCTATTAATATCTATAAAATATAGTTTTACATGCAAATGTGACATTCACAGGGAACTTAGGATTCCCGTCTAAATCGAATATAAATTTTCTAAATAAAAAATTTATAATTCAAAATACAAATTCAAAAGAAAATATATAATTACGAATCCTAAAAAAAAATTCACATCTTAATCCAAAATTAAAATTAAAAAAAATAATTTATCAAATTCAAAAAAGATAATTCAAAAAATAATTTTGATGTAAGAAAAATTATAGTCCCACATTTGAAATTACCAAGGCGAATTACACACAGAACAATTATAAAAATGGACAAAGAACGGTAAAGTAACTCATACCTTTCTCGGCCTTTTGGCTAAGATTAAGTGTAGTATCTGTTCTTATCAGTTTAATATCTGATATGTGGGTCATTAGTCCACTTTGATATTAAATTAATTTTTATATGGGGGAGGACCCATCACAGTTGCTTGCTACTAAGGTTTTCATGTGTCGCCTGTGTGTTGCACTATAGCGCAGGCCTGACACACCCTTATCAAAGCAAAGTAAACTTTAGATCGCATCCACATCCACCACCCTTAAAAAACTTATAATTACCATTAATATCTTATATTATAAAAAATAATACTATATCTTATATTGACATGAATTCATGATGAAATAAAATTACTTTTCATTTTAATTTTTTTATTTAATAATAAAAATTGACATATATATATTATTACTAAACATGTTATTTGAATTGTGTAAGATTCCCGTGCCATTCGTTTGATGAGAAATAAAAAGGAATATCGAAAATTCGCGTGGCTGAAGCTGAAGCAGCTACTTTCGAAGTAACAGAAAGAAAAGCAACGACTGGAGTGGGAGAGTCAGAGTCGAAAAGAGGATTCCTCACTTCTTTCTCTAATTCAAAACCGTGCATGAGACTTTCATCTCGCTCGACTCCTAAGTGCTAAAAGAAAGAAGAACTCATCTTCTTTCTTTTTTGATTACCTTCCTCGTGTAACATATTTACTAGTTATATCATCTGTAATCGCCTGAATCTCGAGACGTTCCTCAAACCAATCATATACTTTATTGAAATAGGTAACCCAAAACCAAGAAACTCCCTCGGAGAACCATATATGAGAATTTAATCTCGTACGGGTCAAGCAGAAACATACAAATGTTGATTTCAACATATATGTAATAGAAAGTTCAAAACTTCTTAGTTTAGCGGCTTGATTTACTATTATACTAGTTATATTTGAATAATCGAGCTGATAGAATTAAAGAAAGATTGAATCTTAATAAAATCTAAGAAATTTTTTTGTATGATTAATTTTGATTTTTTTTAATGGTGTGCATAGTTGCGAAGGATTGTCGCGATGACGAATTTATTTTTGTAGATGCGTGGACGATTGGGTGGAATCCGAAATTGCAAACAAAATTTAAAAAATCTATTTTTATTTTCTAAAATATAGAAATTTAAAAGCTCGAAAGTGGATAAATAGATACATAGGATTATTTTTTTATTCATTTACTTATAAATTAAACATATTGGTTTAAAAAATTTCATTAGATTTATATTCTTTTTATTTTCTAAAAAATAGTTTAAAATCATTAGCATATTTGTTCATACGATAATTTTATTAAGAATAAACACAATTTTATATATATATATATATATATATATATAACAAGACAAAATTAACCAGATAATTTACATGGTTTAAACATCTTACTTCCACTTAACAATCTTTTAAAATTTCACTAATATATCTAAGTTGATGTTTTTGGTGTCCTAGGGCATAGCGTAGTTGAGTTCAAATCGTGAGCTTGACAACTGCCAAATATCCTCTCTTATTAGGGCATGATGCATATATGATTTATCTATGTATATTTTATTATGGGATCGATGATACTATATCATACTAAACCGTTTAGGACGAATGAAATTAACTTTTGGTTCATTTGATTGATTTTTTTTTCTTGTCTTGTTCAATTGCTGGGATACTTTAAGCACTTAGAAGAATCGTTCATAAAAGATTTAGGGGGCGCTTGGTAAGCGAGTTTAGAATGTGGGAATGAGAATGAAATCTATTTCATTCCTATTGATGATGCTTGGTATACGAAAATCGGAATCAAAATAAGGATATGATACCCTTGATTTCATAATCTACCCCCCACTAGGTTATCACCAAATCCATAAACCCCTCAATCAAACCTATTACCATTCCCATTATCAAATTTATACCAAGCGTCCCCTTAATATATTTTATGTAACCTTTTTATTTAAAATTTCTCAAAGAGCTTATAAGTTAAGTTCTTCAATAGCTCTATTTGGCATCCTGTAGTCAATTGAAGAAATCCTAACTAGAGTGACGAATATATATAATATATAAGAATCTAATGACTCTGGAATCAATTGATTGGGTTAGTCTCTAGTCGAGTAATGTAGCTTTTAGTGGATTGAATTCTCAATTGAAGTTGCTCGAATAAAAATTATTTGAACGGACAGGCCAGCGGTTGTACAAAGACAACCACACTTGGAATCCAAAGAAATCATCCAAACCATTCGTATCCCTTTTTGAGATGGATTTATAATTAAGGCATAAGTATTATCATCTTGAGTATTACCACACTTGTCCCAACGTGTTAGTTATAACATCCGGACTAGTAGCTCTCGTAATTTATTTTCTCCGTATTGATCCTAGAACGGATTTACGAGGATCTTCAAAATGAGCAAGTCTTATGTCATCTCGAATAAAAATATTTTGATAACCAACCGTTCAATATTCGAAGCCCTGAAGTCTTCTAAGCTCCTCCTAAACACAACTTCCATCGAGTTAAAAAAAATGTAATTCTATAACTTTCAATGAGAAAAAGACTCCTGACGTCAACGACGCCTCATCCAGCATGGCCGATAATAGTTCGGATCCTTGTCCGGAACTCACGTTTGTCCCTCTGTCTGGAGCACAAAATGACAAAAAAAAAAAAAAGAGTGCTTCTCGCGTGACTTCGCTCCCTCTCGCAATCAAATCGAACATTAATCCCTTGCGAAGAGTCAAGACTGGTCTCACTGACCGATCAGCCAAGGCCTTGGCTGATCGGTCCGGAGATGGGGTTGATTTGGGGGGGGGGGGGGCAGAGGTGGAGGAAATGGACAGCCTCGCAGCAGGCTTTTGCCTTAACAATCGGCCGAATCATATTCAATTGATGATTCTGGCTATCATTTCGACGGTGTAGCCACTAGAATTTAAAGGTGGAAGGGACAGGGTGATTGGCATGGTTGTGCGGGAGGTGGTCATCTAATTGGGGTGGGCAGCGGAGAGCAGGAGACTCGCCAGGACAGAGTCGGCGATCGTCTGCGGGATCCGGTCGGGCGAGGAGACTCGTCGGAGAGCAGGACAGAGTCGGCGATCGTCTGCGGGTTGCGATCGGGCGAGGGATTAGGGCAGGGTTTTTTTTTTTAGTAAATGATTGCGAGGGATTAATGTTCGGTTTGATTGTGAGAGAGGGTGAACTCATGCGAGAAGCACGTTTTTTTTTTTTGTTTTGTTTTTGATCTTGCTCGGACAGAAGGACAGACGCGAGTTCGGGACAGAAATCCATCGTCAACGGTCTGGCGTTGAAACACGTTCGGGAAGCTGTCGTGCTCTCTCTCTATTGGCCGAGTAATGCCAAAATCTGGTTTCCATGTTCTTTTAACAAAGCTCAAATCTGTGTTCGTGCACGAATGAAATTTGTTGCTCGTGGGGACCAGTTAAGTGGGGCCCACCATACCTGACAAATGGGTGGCAAACGACTGGGTGACAATAACATCGTTGTTTTTTTTTCGCTGTCAACTTTAATGCCCCGTTAACTAGGGGCAGCTGTCGCCCGTTGGCTTTTCTTCTTCCAACCTCAGACTCGGGAGCGGGATTCATTCTCCCATAAAGTCTTTTGTCTCGTCTGTCCTATTTTCCGACGGTAATCGACGAATCGTTTAATTGCCGATTAGATATCATCGATAAAATTTGATCATCGTACTGAATCAAATAATATCCTAGAAGAACGATGAACTGGTTGGAATCGTTACAATTACAATCTTGTCGGATTCGATGTTGAATTCGATGAGATCGTAATTGCGACGATCCTGATGAGTTCACCGTATCTCTCAGGGTATAATTTTGTTCAGAGCGGCGGTCGGAGACCGTCTATAATATTTAATCGATGATCGAATAATTCGTTGATCGTCGTGGAGAGTGAAATAGATGAAAAGGGATTTTTGAGATAGAAGATCTGTACTCCTGACTCGGGTTCCTAAGGGAGTGTTTGGGAGAGCTTTTACTTCTTGAAAAGTGATTCTTGTAGTGATTATCTTGAAGTTAGTAAGAAGCTAAAGCATGCAGTGTTTGGAAATAGAAGTCAAAAGCTGATACAAGGTAAAGTTTGAGTGTTTGGTGAATAATCACTTTTAAGCTTAATTTTTAATTAAATGACAATAATATCCTTAAACTATCAAAATTAATTTTTTTCAATTATCTAAATATAATTTTGATACATGATCTATAATATTTTATATATTTAATATTATATTTTAAATATTATATCAAAATTATTTTTTTAATAATATATATATTTAAAAAAATATAAAGTTAATAAAAATATAAAAAATAATAAAATAATAAAATTTATATAAATTTATACAAATATGTATAAATTTTTTTGAAAATATAAATTATATAAAAATATAAGATTTTATTTAAAAATATGATGGTAATTATGTAAAATAATAAATTTATTAAGGGTATAAATGTCAACTTTTAATTCTACACCATAAGTAAAAAAGCAGAAGCAGAAAAAAGCATCAAATTGTTGCTTCTAGCTTTTGAGTAAAAGTTGCAGAAGTTAAAGCAGAATCTGGCATTCTCAAACACTCAAAAGCACTTTTGTATGACTAGAAGCTAAAAAGCAGTAAGCAGAAGCTCTTCCAAACACTCCCTAAATCCTTCGCCGAATAATCACCAAGTTTTAAATTATTTATTATATGTTTATACGTTTTATTTTTATATCATTTATTTAATTTAAATTGAATACATACGAGAAATATAAGACAAAGGAGTTTAATCTGGATAACTATTTAAAGGGTTGAGATGATAGTAGGATAAGTCCAAGTAAGCTATGTCAATGCATGTCTAGATTGAATCATAGATATTCTACCTAGTGTAATCATGTTAGTAGATTTAATTGAAATTATCTCAATTCAATTTGGACTAGCTAGTTAAACCAAGACATAGTATCATGCCTCGAGACTAGAGGAGCCACTGATCCAATATACAATCAGACAATATCTTCCTTGTACGACAGATAACTTGGAATATTCATACAATACCACACAATATATAATTGGTTTTAGGCCTCAACATATGAAAGTAAATGTATCACAGTAATAAAATCATAACACTCACCTGAGTTGTCCTCTTGGCAGGCACGCTGTAAAACAATACACATAAAGTCTAACAGAGGACTCAAAAATACAAAACCGCATCAAATGCAATACAATACAAGTCCACGATAGAAAAAACCAATACAGGACAAGAAGTATGTTGTAATAGAAACAAAATCACGTAGAAGCACCCAAAGACGGAGTCGTAGAGACCTAGAACTGGTAACTAGGCTCCCCTGACGACCTATTAACCTTAAAATATAAACATGGTGACGGATGGTGAGTCCAAGTGAACTCTGCGGGTATAGAGAATGATATGCATGACATAATAAATAGTTGTATAAACTATATAGAAATAATAGGATATAGTCTCAATGAAAATATCAGAATATACATAACTGAAAGTACTAAATGAATGTACATACTAGAAATCAGCCTATCCTGATAAAAAAGACTTATATCATATGAGCAGGTGCAGGGTCATCGAACTAAACACATATGCAGCAAACAAATGCAACAATCACAATCAAATGTACAATGCATCATATGCACATGATTCAATGTCATAGTCACCCCAGACACCAGTCAAGCCACTGAGACATGTCATATGTGCTAGCCGAATGGGTAGGACTGTGACAACTATACGTAGTGAGTCCAAATGGGCTCTGTGGGTATAGAGAAAGATATGCATAACATAATAAATAACTGTATAAGCTATACAGAAATAATAGGATAATGTCTCAACGGAAATATCAGAATATGCATAACTGAAAGTACCAAATGAATGTACATATCAGAAATCAACCTATCCTGATAAAAAAAACTTGTATCATACGAACAGGTGCAGGTTCATCGAACCAAACACATATGCAGCAAACAAATGCAACAATCACAATTAAATGCACAATGCATCATATGCACATGATGCAATGTCATGGTCACCTCTAACACCAGTCAAGCCACCGAGACATGCCATATGTGACGGTCGAGTGGGTAGGACTGTGACAACTATACATATTCTACCATCACTGCTCTTGAGTGATCGAGTGGACAAGATACTAGCGGAGGACCACCCTCTTATCCCAAGTCATATGGGGGAACGCCGCTCTCATCTCCTTTGGTCAATGGGAAGAGAAGGGATTCCTGCTTGCTACCATGCTCTGGAACCAACCACTATCCATGAGCGTCCGAGCGGAGTAGTATAGAGCAACTGCACATACCCAATGGTATCCATGAACCCATAAGTGACCGTGTGTACAGATCATGTAACTAGCAATAGACTCAGACCATAAGAGATGCCGATGATCGTCAGCATGCAATAATGTAGGGATAATACATTACTCTAATACATGCAACCTCTCCCGATCATCATATATAACTCAACCTAACATGCACAAGTCAATTATATGTATAATAACATAATCATCATACATTTAGGTACACATACAAGTATAACTAGAAATTAATCCATGTAGATATAAAGTGACATGCCACTATATCTACGTACACATGCATACATGAATACTGTATAGAATCAGATGTCAAATATATAGATTGTATAGACAGGAATTAGATCATCTCAAAGATCAAGCAATAAGTATTAAACAAGATAACAACGGTAGTAGATATAAGGTAAATAAAACTACTGCAATAAACATAGGCATCCATGCATAAAGATAATGTAGATCTAAAGAAAACAAGCAAGAAGTATCTATCTCAAATGAAGATGCTCGTATCAAAAGAGAACCTCTCGTCCAATAATCAGCAACCAATTAATGTCCTGTACTAAGAGCATAGTTTTAGCTATCATAACAAATGATAATAAGTTAAACCTAACCTCAATTATAATTAAAACTCATTCTCTAAGCAATGGTCACTAATTAGCCTTAATTAGTGATTATTTTCTGATTAGGTTGAATCATGGTTCAAGTTAGATTTAACCTAAGTTTGAACCCAAGTGATCACCACAACTAAACCGACCTAATCCATAAACCGAATAGCTCTAAGATCCAAAATGTAATTCAGACCCTAATTGCATCCAAATCGATCTACACCATATCAGACCAAAATCCAAAATAAACCCATGCAAATCTGTCTAAGTTCAGATCACCAAACTATCCTTGTACCTAGCAAGGATCAAACCCAAAAAGCTGATCCACAACATTAGCTACTACAATTTTACAAGCTAAAATAAAAAATAGATCTAGTAGCCAACAATCTAAGCATTAAATGGGTTACACATCTAAACACCAACTTAATAGCAATCCTTACCCAATGTAACCCACGACATGATCCCCCCTTCTGATCAAATAGCCACAGCTCCTACAATAGTGTTCCAAGCTAGAATCATTAACAAGAAACACAAAATCGAGCAGGTTTCCATCTCATAGCACACACAAAGTTCGAAGGAAACTACTACAACAAAAGGAAAATTCATCCTCTGATCTAATCCGCCCAATATCAATTCCAACACAGAACTGAACAAGAAAGGAATCAAACTGCAATTAAATCCCCCAACGCTAAACGAAATCTGAAGCAATCACCAACTCAACAAGTTCACAGCAACAATCCAAGACCCCAAATCAAAACAAAAAAACCAGAATCAAACATATAGGTAGAGCTCCAACTGCACTCAGAAATCAAAACTTATCAAAGAACCATTTGAAGAACCTAACCTTACCTGAACAAGATGCCACGCGCGTGGATCACCCTCCCATACTTGAATTCGACAGACCAAAACTTGAAAAAGGAAACTCCTCAGCACCTATGCGATCCACCCTTCGCCTGAGATCCAACAGCAACAGATCCACTTCTAGGTCAGACTCCCCTTCATCAAAAATCCTTGCAAGCCAAGGAAAGAGCTGGTTCATACCTTCTACCGGCCGAGAGTAGAGGTCGCGATTCGAGAATAGGTGGAGACCGATGATCGTGCAACCTAGCCAAGGGAAGAGAACTTTCGCAAGATCGAGGGGTTGACGGAGGAGGAGTTGATCGCAACTGAGAGGTAGAGAAGGCAGGCGTTGGGGTGGGCAGTGTTAGATCGATACGCCTTGCTAGAGGGGGGGGGGGTGAATAGCAATTTTCGAATCTTCTACCTATGCTGTTAGTGCGCAAGCGGAATATACTAAGTAAAAATAAAACTAACAACAAGAAGACACTCACGATTTACGTGGTCCAGAGATAAACTCCTACTCCACGGTTGCCCGTAAGGTGGGTGATCCATAATCCGTCAGTGGATGATTCTCCGGAGCACCTCCGGCTAGATCACGTAGCTCCTTGTGGGTGGAGAAACCTCTCCACAAGATCTGGACACTACCTAAGTACAATAGGCTACTAACTAGCTTTGACCAAGCAAGTTTCGCCAAGAAACAAAAGCATGAAACAAGCTCCTTTAAATAGAGCCCGAGTCTAAACTGGCCGCTACCAGTCGATTGCCCCAGCTAACGTTCGAATCAGCCAGCCCTTACCAGTCGACTGCTCCCAGAGCAGTCGACTGGTCCTTTACTAAGCCTAGGGTTACACTCCCCGAGTACATTTCTCTTCGCACTCGAACCCTCCCGACTTAGTTCCTGAGTACAAACACTCACACGCGGACCCTCACGACCTGGTCGACTCTTCAATCCGCAGTCTCGATCTATTGCCTTCACACCCTCTTCGTCTTCGGCTCCCGTCCCTCGGATACGCACACAAGCCTCCAGCTTGCCTCCATGCCATCCTTTACGCATGCCTCGAAGTCCGCGTCCCTCAGCTCATCGTCTCTGCCCATGGTCCCTCGGATGGGCACACAAGCCTCCAGCTTGCCTCCATGCCACCCTTCACCTGAAGACATCAACCAAGTTCATGTGTACCTGCAAACCTGCACACTCACATTCACATGTTAGTCCAACAACAAACCCTAACTTAACCATATTAACCACACACATCAAAACCCATGATCCTCCAGATCATATTAGGGCCGATTGCCCCAACAATCTCCCCCTTTTTTATGTGTGGCAATATGTTAAGTTAGGTAAACACAATCAACAATAGCAATAACAATTGAAAATCAAAGCATAACAAACAAGAGGCAACCTCCCCCTTAACCTATGCTTTCTCCCAACTTTCAATTCTCATTGCCAATACCAAGTTAAGTTCTACCAACTTAACACCACAAGCACAACACCAAGTTAAGTTATTCCCAACTTAACTCTATAACACCCACTTTCTTTTGTCAAGTTAATACCTAACTTAACACCCCAAGTTCTCCCCCTTTGACACCATCAAAAGATTGCCCCAAGCAACCCTACCCCTGGTGCCAAAACAAAACTCAATCAATTTCTGAAAAACCCCTCAGAAATCACTGATATGCATTCTGCCCGAACCATCAGTCGACTGTCCCTAGGGCAGTCGACTGATACTTTAATTTCTGAATTTCCAGCCCAAATTCAGAAATACGTAGAAAATTCTACAAAATTTCAAATATATAAAATTTTGCAAGCACATTTGTTAGAATATACTTTACCCTAGAAAAATATAATTTCATGAAAAATGTCAAATGTGCTTAACTTTTGGTATAAACTCAAATTTCCTCAAAACTTGGCATTTTGTATCAACTTTGAACTCTATTCATGATTGCTTGTGTTTGCCAACTTTAACCATTATCAATTTACACAAGGAATTGTTCTCAATTCTTTTCTTTTTTCAGATGTATTCTCAATATGATATAAACCTCCCCTATTTATCTCTTAACCCTAGAGACATATATAAAAACCCCTCTTATGCCCTTATGTATAAAAATCTCATCATAAAAATTAACCAATGAATTTTATGCAATATAATCAATATGAAGTAATGGCATGAATTTTCATAAAATAGCATGAAGGTATAAACAAAGATTTTATGTTAAAGCCATATTTTATGATTCAATAGTAATCCATAAATTTCAACCAATATAATCAAACTCAAGTCATGACATAAAAACTCATAGAATAACATGAAGGTAGAAGCAAATAGTTCATATATTACTGAAAAATAAACATAAAAGTGTCATAAGGGCTAAAGCCTTGAAGTACTGAAATATTACAATCCAGAATGAACTAGTGTTTGAGAGATAAAAATACATCCAAACAAAGTACTCTCTGTTAGTAGGAGCCCTAGGGTCAATTATGTGATGATTGACTAGGGACTTTTTTGTATCATATTCTATCATTATTGAAGGCATGGTTATTATACTTACTGTATTTCTGTGTCAAATAAAGTATAATAATGTCCTTGTGTAGTAGGTTCTTATCTATATTATATCGATTGGTTGAATCGATAGTGAGATAATGTAGAGAACACTACGCTAAATTATTCCTAGTCAAGCATTAATATTCAGGGACAATATTAATGCATGGAGACTAGCATGTAGGCCAACTGATGACTTGAGCTCACAAGTCATGGATATGTGATATCAAGTTGACACATGGGTATACATTGGAGAATGTGTACTAAATTGACCCGCCATGAGAAAATTTCATAGATTGTCATATGAGTGTCATAAAATTTCTCATGTGACTATTAGTATGAATAGTCCTTAGACCTGAAGTCACTACGGTTCCCTACATAAGGAGTTATGTACTTTGGTATCGTCAAACGTCACCCGTAACAGGGTGGACTATAAAGGCGATCATTGGGTATGTAACGAATTATGCGGAGGGATGTGAGTGATGTAGATGGGATCTATCCCTCCCATATGACGGGAGTGATATCTGTGGGCCCCTTGATCGAGTAGGACTACTGAAACGCATGACCATGCTCAAATGAGTCAATATGAGATATTGAGCTCATTTGTTTGAGTGAGTCTACTCGGGGATCAAGAAACACAAGATTGATTGAGGATGACACAGTCTATGCCTCATTGGTCAATCTAGATATCATGGATAGAAGGACAAAGTCATACACTATCATAGTCACGGAGGTTTAGTCGGATTTCGACTTTTCTTGTTACTTGGGTAGCAATGATGCATTGCTAGATGCCGCTCATTGCTTATGTGCCTAAAGTGTTTGGACACATTGCCAAAGTTGCGAGAACCTATTGGGTCACACACTAAGGACATGATGCTTCGGGAGCCCGAGTTGGGAACTCGGGAGATCTGAGCCCGAGTTAGGAACTCGAGAGGTCAGTTCGGGAGCTCGAGTTGGGAACTCGGGAGCGCGGGTCGGGAGCTCGGCACTCGGTAGACTGGGTCGGCACTCGGCCGACTGGGTCGGAGCTCGGCAGACTAGGTCGGGAGCTCGACACTCGGGAGACTTGGTTGGGAGACCTAGTCGGAAGCCCGAGAGGCCCGATCAGAATTGCATGTGAAGGAAAGAGAAAAGTCTCTCTTCATTGGATGAAGAGAAGGTGAAGAGTCACATGAAAAGATGTGCTCTTTATTGGCTTTAATGAAGGGAAGTCAAAGAGACAAAAGACTCTTTATATTCATGGGATGAATATAAAAGAGGGACTTTGTCATTTTGAATAAGGTGTGTGTGCCTTCTCTTCTTCCCTTCCTCTCTCTTCTTCCTCTTCTCCCTTTTAGCCGAAACCCTATTGTAGGGTTCTTGGTGTTCTGTGAGCTACCTCAAGTTGCTAGCACAACTAAGGTAGTTCTCCCGAAGTCGAGAGATTGTGTCCGTGTGGATACGAATAGAGGCACGGATGCTTGAACGTGCAAGAGATCTGGCACATTTTGGACGAGCGGGATAAGCAAAGGGCACGCTCCAAAGGTATATCTTCTTTAGAAGTAGATGTAGATAAACTTTGTACGGATTTCTCTTTCGTATGGATCGCTCGTGGGTTCTTGTTTCCGCTGCGTTTTTATGTTTTTGTACCGAGATAACCCAACACTCTCAACATTAAACTCATCAAATCACATCATGTCATCGCCCGGAGGGGGAGGAGGAGGAGCCTAATACATAAGGTGCAGCTGTCGTATCATCTCGAGCATCTCATCCTGCTGGCTCCGGAACCCCTGAACCTCCTCCTGAATGGTCTGCTGGAAGCCCAAATGCTACTGTTGAAAACTATGGAGATCCTCCCAGAGGCCATGAACCTCCGACCGAAGCTGGGAGGACTCCTCTTGTGTAACTCCCTCAGCGGGCTCCTCATCTGAGCTGGAAGACTCCGGACGCTGCCTCCACATAAACTCCCCCTGTCTGCACTCGATACCTGCCAAGGATAATTGGCATGTGCCAATCTGATCATAATCCTTGGACAGGTGAAGGACCTGACCTCTAGTAGTATGGATACCCCGGGACTCAAAGAACTCAGTTAGGACATGGCAGAACGACATATAAATTTTCCCATTGACACTATGGGAAAAGTGACAAATGGATGTAAACACATGCAGAGAAATATCTATATCAAGCCTCCTCTCCAAGGCATACATCATCACCAAATGTGACAGTCTAATCCTAGCCCGCCCCTTGGTGATAATGGGCAAGAGACACTATATGACAATTTTGTACAAAACATGACTAAAATGACTCATATACTTGGCGTCAAAGATACACTCTGTATCATGCCGATGTCTTCTAAAGTAATGCATGTGGATCTGATCAATGGTGATGTCATGGAGTGAGAGGGGCTCAACAACGATAGGGAAATAAGTGAATGCATTATGAGATACCCTACACCTCAAAAATTCACCTAAAACAATGGATGAGAAGGGGATGTGCACTCTTGCTACCATGGACTCATATAGACCACTATCTGAATTAATGCACGTGAGATTTGCATAAAATTCTTTACATAGGTCCAGGTTAATGTCATGCTGACAGAAGACTAACTGGTCTAACCCAAATATGTGATTATTTTGGCAATTTGAGGATATTTTTCTTGAAAATAAGACTTGTTTAGGTATCGACAACTCATAATCACAAACTCATTGTAGTCAAATCTCTTTCGACACTCCACAGACCGAAACCTAGATTCCCCCAAGTCTACCCGACCTTGTTGGGATGAAACCTCACCCCTAGACCGTTTAGAAGCCAATCTAAACCATGACATACACATGCAAGTATACCAAATCACCCCACAAAGGAAGAAAACAAAGAAAAACATGCAAAATAGACACATTAGTCCCAAATCATGATTTAAATGGGAAAAATTGAACAAGACAAGGTGTTACCTCTTTCCCAATCGTTGCATGGTTGAGTTGATTGAAAATCGGCTTGAAAAGAGAGACTCTATGAACCCTAGCTGTAGATCGGAGATGGAGGAAGCTAGGAGAAGGCTAGGAAAGAGTTTCTAGGTCATGGGAAGACCTTAGAACAAGAGAGGAGGTCGAGGAGGAGGAGCTTTCACAGGGGGTGGCACTCAAAACCCTAAGTTTTGGCCACCCCGTGCGATCTATTCTAACTTAAAACCCGCGGACCAGTCGACTGTTCTCAGGGTAGTCGACTAGTGAAACACACAGAATGTTTTCTGGGTGAGATCAGTCGACTGCCCCAGGAGCAGTCGACTGCTAAAACATACAAAATGTTTCTGTATCGAAATTTTTCCTCTGAATTTTAGTTTTCAGCCTAATTTCAGAAATACCTAATTAATTCCACAAATCTCCAAAAAATCTGAAATTTCATGGAGAGATTTCTGAAGCCTATGTCTTCTTGGGAAAAATATGTTTTTAATCAAAACTACTCCGGATCCCAAAATTGGTACTAAATTCAAACCTATCTAAATTATTTCATTGAAACTAATCTAAAAGTCCTAATTTTGACCTCTTCTTGATGTATCTTCCAATGCCTAACCACAATACATTCCTAGCACTGAGTTATATGGTATTTACACATTAAAAACCAATTTTCTCCAATTATGATCCCCATTTCATCTTTTCCATCACAAACCTCCTTTTTAGTGTGCCAATTCCCTAGGATTAAGACTAACCTTAGCCTTTTAAACCCTTTGGCACACTCCATACTCCATCTAGTCTCCTAGAAGAAAATCTCCTGAGATCCAATGACTATGGATCCCATTTTGACTCCTAGAGCTCTCCCTTGAGCTCCTAGTTCTAGTTACCTCCCTAGGTAGCTCATTTACAATTGCAAGGCCACACTGGTGTTCCTCCGGTGCTTCTTGACCTTCAACTATGACTCTCTTAACTCATATACCTTTTCCTTGGTCACATCCTTCTTTTTCTTTTGAAATGACTTTTCCTTACCCTTTTGACCTCTTTGTTGGATCGAGAAGAACGATAGAAGGGGGGGGGTGAATATCGTTAAACGTTTCGGATTCGAAAAGAGAATAAGCAGCGGAAAATAAAGAAACACAGACGCGAACTCAAGCAATTTTACTTGGTTGGGAGTCGCGGTTGGCTCCTACTCCAAGGTCCACGGTCGTTGACCGTTTACTGCGGGCAATTCTATATGTGTGCAAATGTTTACAGAGAGATTTTATAGATGTAGTACAGTATACTTAAAATTAAGCTCTTTCGTTATCGATACCCGGTGTGGATTGTACTTTGGAGTAGAGGGTCGTCGTCGGCGCTTCAATCTCGAGATGGGAGGTTTCCGGAACAGAGCGCTTGAGTCGAAGAGCGTAGTAGAGTTGGAAGAATTGTTGAGAAGCCTTGGGGGTCGAGTTCCTTATATAGTGAGCCTGGGGGTGCCCGAGATGTTGGGGCACCGTCCACGTGTCACTTGATCCGGTTGGATCGAGAAGAACAATAGAGGGGGGGGGTGAATATCGTTAAATGTTTCGGATTCGAAAAGAGAATATGCAGCGGAAAATAAAGAAACACATATGCAAACTCAAGCGATTTTACTTGGTTCGGAGTCGCGGTCGGCTCCTACTCCAAGGCCCACGGTCGTTGACCGTTTACTACGGGCAATTCTATATGTGCGTAAATGTTTATAGAGAGATTTTATAGATGTAGTACAGTAAACTTAAAATTAAGCTCTTTCATTATCGACGCCCGGTGTGGATTGTACTTTTGAGCAGAGGGTCATCATCAGCGCTTCAATCTCGAGATGGGAGGTTTCCGGAACAGAGCGCTTGAGTCGAAGAGCGTAGTAGCGTTGGAAGAATTGTTGAGAAGTGATGAACCCAAAAGAGCTGTCACGAATGTGGGTCTCAAATTTAGATATTTATAAAAGCTGGAAACCCTTTTTGCAATCAAAGTATGAAAATGTTGTAAAGGGGCCACAGGTCGTATTTTTCCTAGGGCTAGTTGAGGGTGTTTGATTCGAGCTTGAGTTTATGTGTCGTTGATATTTTTGGATTTCAAACAAAATCTGGGTTTGGTTTCAATTAGACATTAAAACTTGATGAAAAGAAAAGACTTAGCTAGACGAATTTAATCTAGGTAATGGCAATTGATAAACTCAACCAATGAACAACTCAATCAAACCAATGCCAATTTGCAAAAAAAATTCGGAAAGCAAACTACTGCCAAATGAAGTATTGCACTGCAGCTTATGTTTAACTTCGGAAATTACCATTCAAGCAAACCCAATGGGAAACAAGTGGAACAAAACAATTTTGACAATTCTCGGTTGAACCGAATGCTAGCACTTAAAGCCTAATTGTAGAATTGTGTCTTGATACTAATGCCGAAATGACAATTAGAATTCAGTAACAAGCTAGACAAGAAACAACCTGATTTCAATTTCCATAGCGCACTAAAATTTGCATTAAACTTGACACAAACTAGTGCTGAAATTTCATTTGAAACATTGTGCAGAATTTAAGTAAACTTGCTACCAAAATGGATGAAGCTTATGTGCCAAATTTAGATATGGAGTGCCAAGCTAATACTGACAATTCAGCAATAAAACTAATCAACCAAGCTTGGAAAACAAGTTATCAGTGACATGATCCACTGAAATAAATGAAACACTGCCGCAATCAAGCAAAAGGGCTGATCAATTCAGAAATGTTCTTGATGCAGAAATGAATTACAAGAGTGCAGAATTGAAGTTCTAACCTTCAGAATTCGAATGCAGCAACAAATGGATGCAAGGTCAAACAAAATCACTGAATTCAAATACAAAGGAATTCTAATGTAGAGCTAAATGGGTACAAAACAGTGCCAAACATGTTTGATACGCAGAGGAAAACGCTTGTGCCCAAAAACTACTTCTTTTGTGCCAAGGCCAATACTAACCGTTCAGAAATGCAATGACTGCAAAAGATACTGATTTCAAGCTCAAACTGATTCCAAAAACCTATGTGCAGAAATGAATAAATGCAGGGATGAGTAAGGGAATTTAGAACTCAAAGGCTAAGCACGTCAGACACAAAACTTATTCAGAAATCATGCGTAGGAATGCAAAACAAATTCAGAGATGATACGGTTTCAAAAACAAACTTGCAATTGAGATTAATTATATCAAACTAACATTCAGAAATGCTTCAGAAATAAACTAACTCACTGATATAGAATTTAGGAACCAAAAAACTGATACGCAACATGAAAGAACTGATATGCACGGAAGAAGCTAAAACTGAAAACATAAAACTGATACGCCATCAATAAAAAATGGAACGCAATCAAAGAAACATGAAATAAACTGTAATTGAAAACACTTGTTCACTAAACAAGCTACCTACTGATTAACTTGCAGGAATTAAACCTAATTAACACAGAATCGAATTGGAAAAACAAACTACAGCAGCTGATAAAAAAAATAGAAATGAAACAACATGCAGAAATGGAAATTACAGCTAAAACTCGAAATTTAATAAGAAATCTAAGCCTCAATCACTCCGTCAGCTCAAGTACTCCTTGTTTGTCACGCAAGGGTGAGCCTCGAACCCGTAAGCTCCACAAATTGATGGGAAACAACCTCTGCGATTCAAATCAAACTCAGCCTCTGCTCAAATCTGAAAACCCATTCGAATCCTTCAATCCAGCTGCGCCTGATTGCGATGATGCTTGTGGATGATCCAAGCAATCCAGAGAACCCCTCCAGATAGCTCAGATTGATGAAGAAGGTGCACAATCGATGTTGACGAAATCAAATGGCAGAGCTACGGAAACCTCACGAAGCTCTGTTCTTAGGCAGAATTCGAGCTGGAACTTCACCGAGAAACCTTCCCAATGACCTAGCAATTGATCTATACAAGGAATTGAGGGGTCGCACCCCTTAGATGAAGAAACTACTGAAGAAAACCAATAACAAACGAAGAAGAAAGTTGCGGCGAGGAAGAAGCGACGAAGCTGAACTGAGGAGATTTTTTTGATTAAATACTTAACAATGGACGACCCAAATTGATTTGGATGAATCCAACGGCTGATCTTCATCCGATCTGACCCAAACTTTCCAGATAGATCTGCCTCGTGGTAGCTCGGATCCTCCAAATTTGCAACGGATGGCCCAGATCAACCTAATCCTTGAATGGACAGTCTAGAGCCCTCCGAGCTTGATCCAACGGTTGGATGATCTCTAATTGGGATGAAAGTCTCAGATCTTGATCTCAGTGCTTGATCAACCCTAACCCTAGCTCGGATTGCCTCAGATAGTCCCAGATGGCTCAGATCTAGCCGCTTTTGAATCGGATGACCCAGATTAATCTAAAGCTTGATAACTCGATCCGGGTCCACTTCTGACTCAAGTTTGACCCAGTATGCCCTAGGTCCATGATCCTTTCATGCCTACAAAAATAGATCAAAACTTTAGTGGCAAAATAATTCAATTATATCAAGATTTGCAATTAAGTCCAAAATAAAGGTAAGTTCTAAAACCTAGGGTAATTTCACAATTAAGCCAGAAAGACATGGGTCAAACATGGATTTTGACAACTAAAATGATCAATAAAATGGTACTTATCAAAAAGCCTTGGGGGCCGAGCTCCTTATATAGTGAGCTTGGGGGCGCCCGGGACGTTGGGGGCGCCCTCCACGTGTCACTTGATCCGGTAAACTCTCGGTCAGCCATTATCCCTCCAGGATTGGGCTGAGGTTTAACGGGGGCGCCCGGGACGCAGGGGGCGCCCGGGTTGACTCTGTCCGTTGGCTTCTCGCTGAGTTAAACTCTATCCACTTCGTTGGCTTGAGCCCAGGGCGCACGAGGCATCCGGGGTGCCCGGGAGCACGGGGGCACCCGGGAGCATGGGGGTGCCCCGCCCAGTGAGCTTCCGAAGCTTTTTCTTGCTCAACTCTTGTTTGGCTTTTACCTAGGGCGCCCGGGACCTTCCGGGCACCCAACCCAACTACTGCCTCTTTCCTTTGAGACGTTCTGAGCTGCAGACACTCGTTCCTTCGGTCCTACATCCAGGGTTAGTACCAAACATGATAAAGCAAGTATGTTAGTGAGTCTTATAGCCGTAGCTGTCTTGGTTCTGACTTTGGGTCTCTAAAATGGAACCTTAGGTCAAACCGACGCCTACTGTTCCCTCGACGGGGAACGCGTCCTCACCTACTCCTCTCAGGAGAATTTACCTGTTGCCAACCGGCTCCTCCGGTTGGACATTTTCCCGACAGTCCTTCACCAGGTACCTAGCAGTCCTTCGCCAGGTCTTCGTTACCAAGCAGTCCTTCGCCTGGTGCCTAGCAGTCCTTCGCCAGGTCTTCGTTACCAAGCAGTCCTTCGCCTGGTGCCTGGCAGTCCTTCGCCAGGGCTTCGGTTCCATGCAGTCCTTCGCTCGGTGCCTAGTAGTCCTTCGCTAGGACTTTGTTTCCTGGCAGTCCTTCGCCAGGTGCCTAGCAGCCCTTTGCTAGGACTTTGTTTCCTGGCAGTCCTTCGCCAGGTGCCTAGCAGTCCTTCGCTAGGACTTTGTTTCCTGGCAGTCCTTTACCAGGTGCCTAGCAGCCCTTCGCTAGGACTTTGTTTCTTGGCAGTCCTTCGCCAGGTGCCTAGCAGCCCTTTGCTAGGACTTTTCCTGCACACTTGAGTAACATTGTTAGATCACCAATAATACTTAACTTTGAACCCTTTGCCAATATCAAAACAAGGTTCGATATGGTGCTTCCTGCACCAACAATCTCCCCCTTTTTGATTTATGACAACACAATTCAAAGTTAAGTAAAAATTACAACAGTTTAAGCAAGAGGGTTAAGACCGATAAAACATAGCAATTCTGAACAGTAAAAAGTCTAAAACCAATGTAATTTTGAAAAAAAAATTCTCATACTCCCCCTAAATAATTGTGTTATAAAACAACAATTAACTTTGACCTTTCCTCCCCCTTTGACATATATCAAAAAAATATTTATGGGTGAACAACATATCTAACAGGGATTTTTGAGTTTTTCTAAGTGCTTCATGTTTTTGACAAAGTGTTTTTCAAAAATATAATAAAGGCATTTTCACAAAAAATTTTTTTACACTTAGACAATTTTTCATTTTGAAAAGTTTTGCAAGCCTAAATTTTGTTCAACAAGTTTTACTTAGAAGGCTTTGCAAAAAGAATTTAGGCAAAATTTTGAAGCCACATTTTCCTAAAAAGAGTTTCAACTTTGACAATTAGGACAAAATTTGCCAAAATTTTCAACAAATTTTTGCTCAAGCAAATTTTGTTTACAAAAAAAATTTACTTAAAAAAACATGCACTTAAAATTCTTGAAACAATTAGAAATTTTGAAGCACCTTTTGAAAAAGAGATAAAAATTAGACAAAATTTCCTTTTCTCTTTCTTTCTCTCCCCCTTAATGTGAAACTCTTTTCCTAATGTTTTAGACCATTTCTAAGATAAACTTTCACTAAAAAAAAAAGAAAATAGTTTAAGGAAGAATTTAATTTTACTTTTTCTACTCTCCCCCTTGGCCATATATCAATAAAGAACTTTTGAAAAATATATTTTGAATTTTTTTTAAAATTTATGTATCAGAGCTTATGAGTCTTGAAAACATAAATATTTGAGTGAGAGAATAATGTCAACAATGAAGAATTGATGCTAAAAAAAATAGAATTGGAGTCAAGTATATATTTTCATTGAGTCCATGCATGACACGCAAAAAAAATATTTAATCAATAAGTTTACTTGTTTTGGCTATTTTGAAAAATGCAAGTACTTCAAAAGATATTAAGCTTTTTGAGAGATGCACGTACTCTGTATCTTTGAAAAATATAAGTCACTTTGAAAGATATTATGTATTGTTGAAAATATAAGTATTATTTGAAAACTATGCATTTTTGAAAAATATGCAAGTACTTTTGAAAATAGATTGAGCCTTTTTTGAAAGTCTAAGTACTATTTTTGAAAACTATTAGACTTTGAAAAATATAAGTAATTTTTGAAAAGTATTATGCATTTTGAAAACATAATATTTTACTTGACTAGGTTTCTTTTCCAGTTTGACACAATCCTAGAAAACCTTGTTAACTACAAGGACATTTTCCTAAGTGTCCTAGAAAATTTTCAAACTTAAGTAAATATTATTTTTAAACAGAATTTTGATAATCCAAAATGATAGTACTTTGAAAATATATGCTAGTGCATTTAAAAAAAATGTGTGAACCTTTGAAGACACAATATTTTACTTGATTTGGTTTATCTTTCAGTCTGACACAATCACAGGAAACCTTGTTAACTACAAGGATATTTTTCTAAGTATCCTGGAAATTTCTCCAACCCAAGTAAATATTATAAAAATAATTTCATAAGCCACAAGAATTTTGAGAAATAAAATAATAGTATTTTGAAAGAAGAATTATTTAAGTTTTCAAAAGGATGTTAAACATGCAGTGCATGAAAACATACACTACAAGAAAATTGCCATATACCCACGGTAAGTTTTAGCTACACACATACAAACTGTGGGTATATATAACATATAGCCACAGATATATGAAATCGTCACTATAAGTTATAGGGACGGATATCAATGCTGTGGGTATTGAATATCTATACCTACACTTATATTTTGCTGTCACTATAATTTTTTTTTTGCTGTGGGTATAAGTAGTGTATACCTACACTTATAATTTACTGTCACTATAAGTTATAGGGACAAATATCAATGTTGTGGGTATTGGGTATCTATACCTACACTTATATTTTGCTGTCACTATAATTTTTTTTTTACTGTGGGTATAAGTAGTGTATACCTACACTTATAATTTACTGTCACTATAAGTTATAGGGACAGATATCAAAGTTGTGGGTATTGGATATCTATACCTACACTTATATTTTACTGTCACTATAATTTTTTTTACTGTGGGTATAAGTAGAGTATACCTACACTTATAATTTACAGTCATTATAAGTTATATGGACAGATATCAATGCTGTGGGTATTGGATATCTATACCTGCACTTATATTTTGTTGTCACTATAATTTTTTTTACTGTGGGTATAGGTAGCGTATACCTATACTTATAATTTACTGTCACTATATGTTATAGAGACAGATATCAATGCTGTGGGTATTAGATATATATCTATATATACAATTATATTTTACTGTCACTATAATTTTTTTTTACTGTCGATGTAAGTAGCGTATACCTACACTTATAATTTACTGTCACTATAACCTTTTTTTATAGATATAAATAATATATACCCACACTCATAATATACCGTCACTATAACCTTTATATGCGCCATATGTGTGGTTTGGTTCGGAGGGTTTGGGTTTGTCCCCAACACCGGCGCCACCGTCTGCGGCGGTAGGGGAGGGGTTGAGGGTGTGGTCCTGAGTGCCCTCGCAACTATTGATGATCTTCAAGCTATGAATCGAGGTGACAATATTATGCTAGTGTACATTTTCTTTTGTTGTTCCTATCCTTTTTGTGTTTGGAAAGATTTCATCAGAATTGGAAACTTCAAAAGGTTAGAAATATCTATCCCCTATCATAAACTATTTATTATGATAAACTTTATCTAAAGGATTATTTAAAAAATTAAAATATCATATTAAACTATTTATTACCCTAAAATAGGGCTTCAGAAATGAATTTTTAAAATGAAAATAAAATTTATTTTAAATTTTAGGAAATTATAAATAGATTTGCTACGGAATTTCTAATCTATTTCATTTAAAGAAAATAATACGCGCAAAAAAAATTAAAAGAGAATTTAAAATCAATTAAAAATGGAATGTATAAATAAATTTTTTTAAACCAAAATAAATACGGAATAGCAACTAAATTTGATACGAAATTTTATCTATTTATAATTAAATCGGTTTCAAATATTTTAAATAGAAAAATAATCCATTTTTAATTTATATAATTCATTATTAGAAATTCCGTAGAAAAATAATCCATTATTAAATAGAAAAATAATCCATTTTAAAAAGATTATCCAATTTTAATTTATATAATCCATTTTTAATTTACATTTTATCTGTTTTTTAAATAATGTTTTTTAATATTTTAAAAAAATATTAAATAATCCATTTTTAATATTTATTCGGTTTCAAATATTTTTAATTTATAAATATATTTTCTTTTACTTTAATAAAACCCTAGCTAATCCCTATTCTAAATCACGGACAGCGGCTAACAGCGAGGGCTCCTCCGCGCGACGACTCGGCGATCGCGAGCTTCAGGGACAGCGGCTAAGGCAATCCTCCGACGACGCCGACCTTTTTTCAGACGATCTTCTCCGACATACTTTAACTGAAACGGCTCAGGTAATCCTCATCTCCTTCTTTAGCGTTCTTCTCTGTTCTTCAATGCGCGGCCGCAGTATTGTCCTAATCGAGCGACGGCGGCCGTTCACGCAGCCTTACCTATAGGTCATAACTCCCTGTCATCGTGCTCTGATGTTCATATACATCCTATGAAGAGACTTTATTCTAGCTGGTACCTGGGACATAGCACCAGATTGAATTTACTAGGCAGCACCAAGTCTTTCATCTTTTTGTTAATTCACTCTTTTTTTGGGCACCAGTCGTTATCTCCGGCTTCCGGCTATCGAAGATATTCATCTACCCAAAATTAATAGACTTCATCTTCCTAACAGGTACCTATCACCAGATTGAATTTACTAGCTTGAAAGTCGTAAATGGTGTCCTCCTTTATGAGACTCTGGCACCAGAGGTTCATTAACTCCTGCTATCGAATACACTTTGTATGAAGAGACTTTAATATACCAAAAATTCATAGACTTTCTTTGTGGACCAAACATAACTTCTTAACATAACTTCTTAAACAGAACTTCTTTCTTATACTTAATTGCCCTTGGTATGAATATTCCCACATTGGTATACTGAGTGTTTTTTCACCAGGGTTTCGTCAACTTTAACACGTATAGAAGGCTCCGCTTTGCAGAGTCCTAGATCTAACAAATATTCAAGTAAGGTCTAGATAAAGAACTTTAGTTAATAGAGCTTCTGAACTTCAATATAGTTCTATCTCAGATACGCACCAATTTCATTATCTTTATAAGTTTCTTTAGCCCTCTGCGCCTTCCCATCTGTTGTTGATCATACCTCGTAATGCATTCGCTATTTCAAGAGGGGGGTAACTCAAACTTTCGGGTGCTACTTCTAGTGGTGAGAGAAGATATAAGTGTTGACTTTTTTAGCTCGCGTAGGAAGTCTTCTTAAGAGGAGCTAAATAGCACAGACACCATTGGTATTCGCAATTCCTATTGCTATTTGGATTCAGATTCCTTATGCTATTAGTATGAATAGTCCCAGTCAGATGAATATTCATAGTGTGAACTCTTCTCTTCCTTCTTAGATTCTCAGTCATAGATTGAATTGGTTTTGCACCAGGTGGACTCTTTCCAAGCTGGACTCCTTTCCTACATGGGTCACTCGTCCTACATAATTAAGTTTAGAATCCATGTTTGCTTTTGTGTTGCTTTTGGAGTTCTCAAATTTAATATTCTGATTGAATCCATGTTTGCTTTTGTTACAGAATTAACTTTAATGTATTATTGCATACTAATGTCATCTATTTTGTTGCAAACCTAGTAATCATTATATTTGTAGGACATATGCTAGGTTTGTTCAAGTACTACTTACTATTTTTTTTATTAGACCATTTTCACTTGAACCTTTAAAGTATCTGATGTCTTTTATATTTTGATCATCATATTTTGATTATTCTGACACTCACCCAATTATAGGGATAGTTCTCATTACTATTTATTTATTTTCTTCTTTACATATCTTGAATTGTAGCACTCTGATGAATTCTAGAGATTGGATGAGTGATCCAACAAAAAAAACTGAAGAATATATTCGGGGAGTTAATGAGTTTCTTGAATTGGCATTTCAAAATTTAGAAGCGGATGGAAAAATATTTTGTCCTTGCAAAAAGTGTGCCAACACTCACCTTCATAATAGAACTAGTGTCTATTTGCATCTAACTGATCCACGCCGAGGGTTCCTTCGAGGGTATAGACAGTGGATTTTCCACGGTGAAAGGCCTACTATACCTTCAAATAGATCATTTGAAGAGCCTAGAGAAATGGAACATGATATGGAAGGACTACTTGAAGATGCTTTTGCAATGCATCCTATGGAAGAAGAAACCCACGACAATAATGAAGAAAGGAACCCGCAACAAGGAGGAGAAAATGCTGACAAGTTTTATCGATTGCTTAAAGAGAATGAGCAAATGCTTTACCCAAATTGTAAGAAGTTCACCAAGTTATCTTTTATGGTGCATTTGTACCACTTAAAGTGTCTTCATGGTTGGAGTGACAAATCGTTCTCTATGTTATTGGAATTATTGAGAGATGCTTTACCGGAAGGAAATGTTTTGCCTGAGTCATACTATGAGACAAAGAAGATCATTTCAGGATTGGGTTTAGGATATGAGAAGATTCATGCTTGTCCTAATGACTGTGTATTATTTTGGGACAACTATAACAAAGATGAAGTATGTCCAAAGTGTGGTGAGTCAAGATGGAAATCAAAAAATGATGAAACGCAAGAGAATAATAAGTTAAAGAAAGTGCCGGCAAAGATCCTTCGATGGTTTCCATTGAAGCCAAGACTGCAAAGGCTATTCAAATCCTCTAAAACTGCTGAGTTGATGAGATGGCATTCAGAGGGTAGAACAAAGGATGGTTCTCTTAGGCATCCGGCTGACTCTTTATCTTGGATTGAATTTGACGCTCGGTATCCAACATTTGCATTTGATACTCGTAATGTTCGATTAGGCTTAGCTTCTGATGGGTTCAATCCTTTCAAAACTATGAGTATTACTCATAGTACTTGGCCTGTCATCCTAATTCCTTACAATCTTCCACCTTGGATGTGCATGAAACAATCTTTTTTCATGTTGTCATTAATCATTCCAGGTCCTAAATCTCCTGGAAATAATATTGATGTGTACCTACAACCATTGGTGAAAGAGTTGAAAGAGTTATGGGAAACTGGAATTGAAACCTTTGATGTCTCTAAGAAAGAGGTCTTCCAACTTCGTGCTGCAGTAATGTGGACTATTAATGACTTTCCAGCATACGCTAACTTATCTGGGTGGAGTACTAAAGGCCAATATGCTTGCCCATGTTGTGGTTTTCAAACAGCATCAAAGTGGTTACACCATGGCAGAAAATTTTGCTACATGTGTCATCGTCGATGGTTGGCCCCTAATCATAAGTGGAGGCTTAACAAAAAAGACTTCGATGGAACACAGGAATTCAGAGATCAACCTACAATTCTTAATGGCAATTCAGTTTTGAGATACTTGGATGATTTAGAAGTTGGTGAGGGTGAGCCCCAACCTTTGAAAAAGAAGAGCATTTTTTTTACTTTGCCTTATTGGCAACATAATCTATTGCGTCATAACCTTGATGTGATGCATATTGAAAAAAATGTTTGTGATAACATACTTGGTACATTGTTAAATCAAGCAGGAAAATCAAAAGATAATTATAAGGCACGGAAAGATCTTGTAGATTTGGGTATTAGAAGTGTACTTCATCCTCAACCATATCCTAACAGTACTAGGGTGATTTTACCTAGGGCGTGTTATCAGATGACTATAAAGGAAAAAGAAGCTTTCTTGAGTGTTCTAAAGAATGTAAAAGCTCCAGATGAATGCTCGTCAAACATTCCACGTTGTGTGCAAGTAAAGCAGCACAAGATATTTGGGTTAAAAAGTTATGACTGCCATGTGTTGATGCAAGAACTTCTTCCAATTGCATTAAGGGATTCCTTATCGGATAAAGTCACATCGGTTTTAGTTAATCTTTGCAATTTCTTTAGACAAATATGTTCAAAGGTGTTGAATGTGGATTCTCTTACGCAATTGGAGTATCAAGTTGTTGAGACACTTTGCCAGCTAGAAACAATTTTTCCTCCATCTTTTTTTACCATAATGGTGCATTTGATAATCCATTTACCGCATGAAGCTAAGGTTGGAGGACCAGTGCAATATAGATGGATGTATCCTATTGAAAGGTATGAACTATTCCTTTTAACCAATAAGAATATATAAATTCAAAACCTAGTGATGAGTTATCTTATGTGTTGCTTTCAGATATCTTTTAACATTGAAGTCATTTGTGCGTAATAGAGCACATCCTGAAGGATCTATTGCAGAAGGTTACTTGGCTAATGAGTGTTTAATATTTTGTTCACAATATCTATCTGGGGTGGAGACAAGGCTTACTAGACCAAGAAGAACTGATGATGAAATAGATTCAAGTTTAATAGATGATGGAACCTTTTTACATCCAATAGGTAGACCACTGGGATTGAAAAGACAACAGAAGTTCAAAGTAGGAAAACGAAAGAGAGTGAGTAGAAGTAAGCTTGACAAGATGGAGTTGTCACAGGCTCATAGATATGTGCTTTTCAACCATGATGCGATAGCTTCATTTATAGAGTAAGGGATAAGTTTAATTTTATTTCTATAGTTTGAGAATTTTGTTAAACAAATAATTCTATTTTCATGGATTTGTAGAGAACACATTGCATTATTAAATAGACAGTCTCGTCGACGATTATCTTCAGTTGAACTTGAGAAGCTTCATGTTAAAAAGTTCAATGATTGGTTTAAAGAGAGGGTAAGTAGAAGCAAATTAGTTTCTTTTTTTAATTTCTTTTATTAGTTATGAATTAGTTATGACTAAGTTATGTTCCTAAAATATTTTAGATTCAACGATTGGATGAACAAAGGAGTGCACAAGTTACTGATGAGCTCAGGTGGTTAGCTCGTGGTCCTTCAGATATGGCAAAGAGATTTTCGGGCTATGCCATCAATGGTTTTAGATTTCACACAAAGAAGAGAGAGAGATTGTTGAAAACGCAAAATAGTGGAGTTGTCGTGAAGACTAAGATCTCATCCAATGAAATTAACTACTATGGTTAATTAACTGATATCCTTCAATTGGATTATTCTGGAAGATATAAAGCTGTTCTTTTCAAGTGTGATTGGGTAGATATCAATAGAGGTTGCAAGAAAGACAAGTTTGGGAGGACTCTTGTAAATTTCAAGTTTTTAAAGCATACTGGAAAAGATATTTATGATGACCCATATGTTTTTGCATCACAAGCTAGGAAGGTGTTTTATGTCTGGGATGAGAGAAACAAGGATTGGCCTGTGGTTGAGAATGTAAAAGTGCGAGATACATATGATATGGGTGATGAGGACCTCAATGATATTGAACCAATGAGTGAGCAAACCACACATGATATAGATGAAGCAACTCAAAATGAGAATGATTGCCTTAGGAGAGAAGTTAATGATGATGATGAAGTGTTGGAAGTTGAGGCTAATGTTATTGCTATTCATGACGATAGCAATTCTGATGATGATGTTAATCAGGAGGATTGTTTTTAATTATAATTGATAATACTTTGCTACCATCTAATGTTTTTATGATCTGCACATTTTTTTTATTATTAACCTATTATTGTTTTGCATTTATCTTTTATGCAATCTTATGTGAGAAATTCATTAGTGTGTTTTACATTTGAGGTTAGCTACTAAGTTTTGGGTTTTAGTCCTTTTTCTTGTTAGTTTATGCTCACTATACTGTTGTGCCTATGGTTGATTATATAATATTTTGATTTTAGTTTTTGAAAGAACATATTATAGGCTAGATGGGAAGGCGAAGAAAATTAAACATTGTTAATCATAATAAAAATGTGAATTCAAAGAATGTTTCACAAAACAATGAAGAATCTCATACTACTCTGAATTCTACCTCAAATCAAGTCCAATCAAGCCATAATGAAGGAACACATTGTGGTTCAACTTCTACAGAACATGTCATACATGAATCTGTTCAAGCTCACTCTGTTGCATCCGACATAGAAGTTCTTCAAGAAGGTATATATTTTGCTCTCATTTTTATTCTTTTATGTATATATAAATTGTCTCATACTTATGTTTTTTTTTTCAATTACTTGTAGCACCACCTAAAGCAACTAGAGGACCTACAAAAATGTTAGATGTGTGGGAGATGGATCCTGAAGATTTTATAAGAGTTAGGTTAGATGAACTTGGTCGACCTATTGGTGAAGAAGCAAAGACTCTTACTCGATTCATTGGAAGTGTAGTACGAAGGCCCCAATATGCTCCAATCAACTATACAAGTTGGAAATTAATGCCAAAGAATAACAAAGAGGAGATGCTTAAACTAATAGAGGTTCCATGATTGCTATTTTCCTTTATCTATGCATTCATAATTTGTGTTATGATTAAATTAATATTCATATTTTTGGTTTAATATTTTTTATTATTTAGAGTAAATTTGAGTTCGTCCCTCCTATAAATGATACTATAAGGGAGATGTTGAAATCTGAGATGAATGACAAATGGAGACAATGGAAGCATGATTTAAAGAGAGCATTTGACCCTAGTAAGACAGAAGAAGAAATTGCTTCTACATTGCCTGATGATCGAGTTGATCCAGATCAATACCGCGCTTTAGTTCATCATTGGTTTTCAGAAGAAGGACAAGTAAGTTGTTTTACATATATATATGTATTTTATATAGCATTATACACATATATGATATTTTCTCTTTATGAATTCTTGCTTTGCACAGAAAATAAGTGGAATTAATAAGCTAAACCGCACTAAGCTTGAAGATACACATTGTACGGGTACAAAAAGTCTCCCAGTGGTCATTGATGAGAATGTCTATTTGCATTCATTATTATTGAATTATAAATTTTTATGTGAAACTCACAATGTATTTGGTTTTAGAAAAAGAAAAATAAAGGAGTATTGCCTAAACGTCATGTGGTATATATTGACACTCGAACTCGTAAAAATGGAACAATTGTCAATGACAAAGCTGCTGGTGTTATTGTAAGATTTTATTATATTTGTTTTGTTTCTGCAACTATTTTGTTTATTTTTTACTTTGTTGTATAGATCACACTTACAAGTATGACTTCTTTTATCTATATGGTGTTTCAGGATGAAATTAAAAAACACATACCCGAGGGTGAGACATCCCAAGCATCTCAAAGCAAACAAGGTTGCACATTTTGGAAGGATGACTTGCTTTCAAAAGTACAAGGATCTGAAAATGAAAAGAGAGGACGTGTGCGTTGTTTGGGCAAGATTCCACCAGCTAAAAAAGCAAAAACTTCATCATCTACAGAAGCAGATTTGCGTGAAGAAGTTAAGCAGATGAAGGGGTTGTTGACAAATGTGCTAAAATTAATACAAAGCCGTTTGCCAGATGAAGATGTGCAAAATATCTTACAACTTGCAGCTGAACAGGTATGTTAAGACCTATAATTGTGTGTTTAAAATATACTAGGAATTTTGTTTTTTTTACAAAAGCTATGGAGTTTTTTTAATGATAGATTTTTTTGGTGCTATATTGTTATTGTGAAAGTCTATTTATTGGTACTAACTTTGTGACATATACTATTTTATTCTATCACACATTTAAAATTTGCATATTTTTTTATAGGTTCCGGATGCTTCAAGTCAACCAAATGATCCAAGCAATTCAAGATCTCAAAGTGTTAATGACGAAGATCATGAATATAGTATGTACTTAATTTTATTAATTTTCATTAAGATTGATATTAATTTTGTTAAATACATACTCTAATATTAATGTTTTATTGTAATTTAATTTACAGGTGATAACTAGAAGTGAAGGTGCTCATCTTTATTAATCGTTGGTGATTCATGCCTATCACGTTTTAGAAATGTATTTTACCGGATATTGGAGCATAACATGTATTTCTACTAGATTTTCTTGATTCTGTTTATTTGTAATATTGATACCTATTACTTTAGAACTTGTTTTACTTCTAATATAATTGAATTCTTCTTTTTAATATGATTGTTATTTATATATATATATATATAAATTTAAATATATAAATTAAATTCTAAATTTTAATTTTTTTACCCAAAATAAAAAATCATTATAAGCTATACCCACGAAAAATTTAAATTTAACAAAAGTGTGGCTATAATATATACCCACAGAAAATTAAAAATTTATATCGTTATAAGCTATACCCACGGAAAAAAGACTTTTGCACTAAAGTATATAGTGATAGAATTATTTCCGTGGGTAATTACTTGGTGATTATTTATGACGATTTTTAGTTGTCACTAAAACCTCTAGTGATATAATGAAATCCGTAGGTATAAGTCGAGGTATTTTCTGACGGTAATGAGTACCGTCACTATATGTTATACTGATGGCAAAAAAACCGTCGGTAAAGGTATAGTAAAAATGACGGAAAAGAACGTCCGTGGGTATAGGTTTTTGAGGTCTATACCCACGATTTTCATGCTTTTACCTATGGTTTTTTACTGTAGGTATATGACAATTTTCTTGTAGTGATATAATTTTAAGAATGTTCAATAATTCTTTTAATTTGATCTCCCCCTAAACATGACCCAGTCCTAGGAAGCTTGTTGACTACAAGCAATCTTCCTTTGAGTTTTAAGGTTTGATTTAAATTATAAGAATTATCTAATAACTTCAAAACAAATAATTACCAAAACATTTCAGAAATTCTTCTTTGGACTCAAACTCCCCCTAAATTTGACACATCCTAGGAGTCCTTGTAGATCATGAAGTGGACCTTCCTCTATGTCTTTAGGGTTTATTAAAATCAAAAGAATAATTTTGAATAACCTTCTGAGTATGATAACTTTTAAGGAGATAAATTTTTGAAAATACAACTTGAAATGAAGATAATTTTTAAAGCATGAGCCCCGAAAATTTTTTGAAATGATAATGGTTCTTCAAAGAGATAGTAATATACCAAGGTTTTTGAGCCAATTTTTGAAAACCTTATTTTGAGATGATAATAAGTTTTAGAGCATAAGGTTTTTGAAAAATCTGAATTTTTTAAAAAAGATTAAGAAGAACTCCCCTTGTATCCGACACAGTCTGACTTTTATCTAAGTTCCTTAAGAGATTTCAGTGTTGACCAAGTTTGACTATGTTGACTAGGGTTGACTAGGGTTGACCAAGTTTAGCTCAGTTGACTATGTTTGATCAATTAATAACTAAATCAAACAAGCCCTAGATTCTATTTAAAATGAGTCTATTGTGATATTTAACATGAAATTCAATGTTTTAAAAAAATAGAGATGAAAAAGTAGGGTACAGTAAACTGAATTAATTTGAAAAATAGAGATAATTTTGAATAACTTTTGAAAACATTTTTTATTTGAAAGGATAGTGATTTATGCTTTTAGGTCCTAGATGTCTCACCCAGTTCTACGTGGTCAAACATCTTAACCTTATGAGTTGTGTGAGACAAATATTTAATTTTAAAAAAATGGTTAATTTTGAAACATGTGTTAAATCTAAGATTTAATTGAACTTTGTGTTAGATTCAAATCTGACAATAGTAAAGTGAATTTGATTTTCAGTAATTGGCTTCCAGGTCTTGGCGAGGCACTAGGCCTTCTTTGGCCGTAGCCTTATTGGATCATCAACCCTTTCCTTGACAAAGCCTTTTATAGAAAATTCATCTTCAAGTTACTTCTTGAAAGATTTTGGTCTAACTAGTTTGAGTCTTGGATCGGTAGCTTCGGCTAGTTCCACCATAAAGGTTTCCCTAACGTACTATCATCTCACCTCCACCCAATACTATATTGTTCAAATTTAAATTAAATCATTTTAGTCCTTAAACTAACCAATCCTAATTTAAAAAAAATAAAAATAAAAAGAGACGCACAATTAAAGCAAACAATTATCTAAGTAAGGTTACAATTGGAGTAATACTTCGGATTTTCGAAATCAGCAAAATTATGAATTAAATTTTCTAACATATTGACCTTATGTTTTAGGGTTTCATTTTCTTGTTTCAATTTTGTGAAATTTGCCTTAATTAATTTACATGAATCAATCACATTATTCAAGGTAAATACCGAATTTTCAAATACTGTAAATTTACCTTTGTCGATTGTTTGTCTGGCATTCTTGGTAGCTCTTTTAACTGTGCATTCACCTTTGTAATGCCCGAACTCCTGGCACTTGAAGCATTGGATGCGACTTTTGTCCTTTCGTGCTTTTGGAACTGGTTCCTTTGTTGCCGTTGGTGGTGTCGTTCGTATCTTACGAGTAGGACACCTACTTTTGTAGTGCCCTCTCTCCCTGCATGTGTAACAGATTACATGATTTTTCAAATTTGAATTTACAAATTTACCTTTTGATTCCTTATTGGGAATCTCCCCCTTGAATCTTGCCGCCTCGGATCTAGGCTCATCTTCTGATTCTGTGTCTGAGTCGGACTCAGGTACCGGTTGAAGCTCCTTCTTTGGTGGTTCTTTAGGAGTTTGCCCTGTAATAGAACTTACACCTTCCTCGGCCATTACAGTATCTGTTTGATTATTTAATTTTAATTTTGAAAAGAATTCGAAGTCGGTTACCGTCTCAGTCAATTCGTCGTCTGATTCTGGTTCGATTTCGACTTTGGATTCGGGTTCAGACTCTGACTCGGTTGTTTGTGCTTGAACCGAGAGTGATATATATCTTAGGTGATCTTCTTCTTCTTCGTCCGATTCCTCTGAGGATTCGGACAACACAACTTATGAGTCCTCAATATCAGAGCTCTCTTCGTGTAGGTTGATTAGCTTCTCCCACATCTCTTTAGCACAGTTGAAGGGTCCAACCTGCTTGAATACTTCTTTTGTTAGGTCACATTGTAGGATTGCAGTCGCCTTTGCATCTGTCTCGATCATGTTGAGTGTTGGTTCGTCCAATTTGTCCCAGGCGATCGTTGTTCCATCTTCTATGGGGAATGTGAGCCCCATTTGGATTATTAACCATAAATCCAAATTGGTCTTCAAGTGGGATTCCATTAGACTTCTCCAGGAATTGAAGTTCTCGCCGGAGAATAGCGGTGGACGGGCTCTGTTCCACTCTTGGATGGCCATTTAGTTTAAACCTTGCACACAAGAGAAGTAACAGAAATGTACCAAGACTTGGTCTTGAATTAGTATTGCGGGAGAGGAAAACATAGCCCAACAAAAAAATATTGCACGAATTTTGAGGCAAAATAATAATAAAATAATAAAAATTTATGATAAATTTTTGAAAGTGTTACTTTATCAATTATGATTAATGATGAAAGAGTAAGACTTCAATACTTGGGAGAAAATTTGCTTGATTAAGGTAGCACGAATTTCAGAAAAAATATTAAAATAATAGAAAAAAATTTTATGACAAATTTTCAAAACTTTATTGTTTTATCAATTCTGACTTATGGTGAAAAAATAAGAATTCAAAATTAAAAAAGGCATAAGAATATTTTAAATCCACCCACAGATATTATTTATTTGAAAAAAAAAGGCGAAAAAGATCGAGTGGTGTTGCACCAAACTCGATTAACGAGAAAGATTAAAAAAAATAAAATAATTTCGAAAATCCGAAAACTCTCAAATTGGTGGTTGTACCAAATTTGAGCTTCCCCGCTCTGATACCACTTGTTGGATCGAGAAGAACGATAGAGGGGGGTGAATATCGTTAAATGTTTCGGATTCGAAAAGAGAATAAGCAGCGGAAAATAAAGAAACACAGACGTGAACTTAAGCGATTTTACTTAGTTCGGAGAGTCGCGGTCGGCTCCTACTCCAAGGTCCACGGTCGTTGACCGTTTACTGCGGGCAATTCTATATGTGCGCAAATGTTTACAGAGAGTTTTTATAGATGTAGTACAATAAACTAAAAATTAAGCTCTTTCGTTACCGACACCCGGTGTGGATTGTACTTTGGAGCAGAGGGTTGTCGTCGGCGCTTCAATCTCGAGATGGGAGGTTTTCGGAACAGAGAGCTTGAGTCGAAGAGCGTAGTAGTGTTGGAAGAATTGTTGAGAAGCCTTGGGGACCGAGCTCCTTATATAGTGAGCCTGGGGGCGCCGGGGACGTTGGGGGCGCCCTCCACGTGTCACTTGATCCGACAAACTCTCGGTCAACCATTATCCCTCCAGGATCGGGCTGAGGTTTAACGGGGGCGCCCGGGACGCAGGGGGCGCCCGAGTTGACTCGGTCCGCTGGTTTGTCGCTGAGTTAAACTCTATCCGCTTCATTGGCTTGAGCCCAGGGTGCCCGAGGCATCCGGGGCACCCGGGAGCACGGGGGCGCCCGGGAGCATGGGGGCGCCCTGCCCAGTGAGCTTCCGAAGCTTTTTCTTGCTCAACTCTTGTTTGGCTTTTACCTAGGGCGCCCGGGACCTTCCGGGCGCCCAACCCAACTACTGCCTCTTTCCTTTGAGGCGTTCTGAGCTGCAGACACTCGTTCCTTCGGTCCTGCATCCAGGGTTAGTACCAAACATGATAAAGCAAGTATGTTAGTGAGTCTTACAGCCGTAGCTGTCTTGGTTCTGACTTTGGGTCTTCAAAATGGAACCCTAGGTCGAACCGTCGCCTACTGTTCCCTCGACGGGGAACGCTTCCTCACCTACTCCTCTCAGGAGAATTTACCTGTTGCCAACCGGCTCCTCCGGTAGGACTTTTGCCTGGCAGTCCTTCGCCAGGTGCCTAGCAGTCCTTCGCCAGGTCTTCGTTACCAAGCAATCCTTCGCCTGGTGCCTAGCAGTCCTTCGCCAGGTCTTCGTTACCAAACAGTCCTTCGCCTGGTGCCTGGCAGTCCTTCGCCAGGGCTTCGGTACCAAGCAGTCCTTCGCTCGGTGCCTAGCAGTCCTTCGCTAGGACTTTGTTTCCTGGCAGTCCTTCGCCAGGTGCCTAGCAGCCCTTCGCTAGGACTTTGTTTCCTGGCAGTCCTTCGCCAGGTGCCTAGCATCCCTTCGCTAGGACTTTTCCTGCACACTTGAGTAACATTGTTAGATCACCAATAATATTTAACTTTGAACCCTTTGCCAATATCAAAACAAGGTTCGATATGATTCTTCCTGCACCAACACTTTTCCTTGCCATAATCATAGGGCATCATTGAATATCCCTTTTTCTTATCATTTGACTCCTTAGAATGGTATCCTAGTCCCAACCTACCATTTCTGGGGCGTCGATCACGTTGTATCATACCTAGCCCTTTGGATCCTCTAATGAGTCTATCTAGGTTGTTTTCTAGTTTATCAAGTTTTGCCCTCAAAACTTGATTTTCCTTTTCTAAATTCCTAACCTTAGTATCACCATTCCTATGTTGATCATTTCTAGATCTACCCATCTTTCTAGGCATGTGTCTCCCCTTCTTAGGGTTGATGCCTTGGTCCTTAGGTCTAGAAACCCTAGATTTATCATGAAACCTGGATTTCTTGGTGTTTTGGCACGCAATAGTATTTTCATTTTTATCATGGTATTTAAAGCCAAAAACACGCATAGGTAAGCAATTATTAACATTTCTAGCATTCATGGAAACATTAGAAGCATAAGTAAAGTTAGGGATTACCTCCCTTGCCCTTGTAGCTCCCCCTTGATGCGAGCTTCTTTTCCTTTCTTCTTTCTCCCATCTTCTTAAGTGTTCCATTTTCTTTAGCTCTCCTTTTCTTGGACATTGAGTGTGATAATGTGCTTCTTGTCTTTCCTTTCCCTACAACCCATATTAGATTTTAAATTAATGGACTTGGGTTTAGGGTTTACCTCTTTCTTACCTAATGGACACTTGTCCTTGTAGTGCCCCTTCTTGTTGCATCCAAAGCATGTAATGTGTTCTTTCGATTTGGCTTTGGTGGAGGATGGAGCTTTTCCTTATTCTTGTATGGATGAGGGTCTCTCCTCCCCCTCAATCCTTAAAGTTGATGCTTCCTCTTCTTCTCTTGAGGAAGTTGATGATTTTTCACTTAATTGTTCCACCTCACTTGATGAGGTTGACACTTCTTCTTCCTCTTGGTCTTTTTGGACACTAGAAGTTATTTCTTCGGGCTTTTCAACTTCTTGAGCTTGTGTAGGGTTCTCATGAATTTCTTCTAGCTTGTTCCACATTTCATATGCATTTTTATATGCCTCTATACCACTCAAGACATTGTTAGGCAAAATATTACTCAATATACTAATTACCTTCTCATTTGCCCTAGAATGAGCTTGTTGCTCCTTAGTCCAATATCTAGGGCAAAACTTTTTTCCGTGCTTGTCTCTTGGAATTTCAAAGGGCTCTTCTAGCACCATTACTCATTCCCACTCCATTCCAAGCCATGTCTTCATCCTTGACCTCCAATATCCAAAATCTTCATGGTCATAGGAGGGTGGTGTGTTTATATTATCCCCTAGCTTATTTTCCATCATTTTTCCCACTAGCTTTCTTTCTCCCTTGGCGGTTAGTCCGTAGGTGAGCTTACCAAGCTCTGATACCACTTGTTAGATCGATACGCCTTGCTAGAGGGGGGGGGTGAATAGCAATTTTCGAATCTTCTACCTACGTTGTTAGTGCGCAAGCGGAATATACTAAGTAAAAATAAAACTAACAACAAGAAGACACTCACGATTTACATTGTTCGGAGATAAACTCCTACTCCACGGCTGCCCGTAAGGTAGGCGATCCCTAATACGTCGGGGGATGATTCCCCGAAGCACCTCCGGCTAGATCACGTAGCTCCTTGTGGGTGGAGAAACCTCTCCACAAGATCTGGACACTACCTGAGTACAATAGGCTACTAACTAGCTTTGACCAAGCAAGTTTCGCCAAGAAACAAAAGCATGAAACAAGCTCCTTTAAATAGAGCCCGAGTCTAAACTGGCCGCTACCAGTCGACTGCCCCTGGGGCAGTCGATTGGTCCCACTTAGATTCGATCGTTACAGCCAACGTTCGAATCAGCCAGCCCTTACCAGTCGAGTACTCCCAGAGCAGTCGACTGGTCCTTTACTAAGCCTAGGGTTACACCCCCGAGTACATTTCTCTCCGCACTCGAACCCTCCCGGCTTAGTCCTTGAGTACAAACACTCATACTCGGACTCTCACGACCTGGTCGACTCTTTAATCTACAGTCTCGATCTATTGCCTTCACACCCTCTTCGTCTTCAGCTCCCATCCCTCGGATGCGCACACAAGCCTTCAGCTTGCCTCCATGCCATCTTTCACGCATGCCTCGAAGTTCGCATCCCTCAGCTCATCGTCTCTGCCCATGGTCCCTCAGATGCGCACACAAGCCTCCAGCTTGCCTCCATGCAATCCTTTACCTGAAGACATCAACCAAGTTCATGTATACCTGCAAACCTGCACACTCACATACACATGTTAGTCCAACAATAAATCCTAACTTAACCATATTAACCACACACATTAAAACCCATGATCCTCCAGATCATATTAGGGCCGATTGCTCCAATAGGCAGGAGGAGTTCGCGTCGAGGAGAAGAAGGAAGAATGGGCAGAAGGCTCGCATGTGGGCCGCAGGGCAATCGGGTGGAGGAGTGGAAATAGTGTTTTTTAGTGATGCCAATATTGCATTTTAGTCCCTACACTTCAGGGTATTGCAATCAGACCCCTAATTTCCAAAGTATATGCATTTAACCCCCTCCCTACTTATGTAATTAACTACTCAATCCTCTACTTGGGGGTTTTAACAATTAAACCCCCTAGGTTTAGGCTCCTTACTTGGTTTTGGGTCCTAGGAACCCTAAAATAATTTTCGAAAAATTTCTGGACCGAATCCAAAGTACCATATTTAACACTTAGTACTAAGTATCTTAGATGAGTTATTTTGAAAAAACATTTTTCAAGGGATATTATTTTATTGATGTCCGTTGTGACTTATTATGGTTTGAAAGTTTATTCTAAAAATACTTGTTGGAGGACCTAAAATTAAGTTTGAATCTAACACAAGATCAAACTACCTCAAATAAATTATTAATTAAAATTGAAAGATTTATCTCACAAAACTCATGAAGTTATCATGTTTGAAAATATAGAAATTGTGAGATGTTAAGTTTATAATTGAAAATATTTTGAAAAAGGTTTTCAATAATGATAAGATTATTTTATTAAAAATATTTTTAAAATAGTGATTTGCATAATGATATTTAATATTTGATTGAGTGTATTATATGTACAGTCTTCAAAATTTATACATTTTTGAAAATGATTGTTGACTTAATACCCAGCGTCTAGATCCTTAAAGTCAATAATGATCTTCTAAACCCCTAAACATATAGGAATGTTCTCCTTGTGATTAACAATGATCTCTTAAGGAATGTCAAGTTAAAGGAGAGGATTGTTAGTATTAGCCCTTGAGTCAATCATAAAATGATTCACTACAAAAAACTAGTCATTTAGAGACAAATTTTGGGACAATTTTTTTTAAAAAATTCATCCCAGAAAATTTATGGACGAATTTAGCGACAAATAAATTTTCATTATAGATTAATCATCGCCAAATTCTGCGACAAAAAACTAGATTCGTCCCAAAATCTGGGTCGAATATACTAATTCATCCCAGAATCTGGGACGAAAAAAATAGATTCGCCCCAGAATCTAGAACGAATATATTGATTCGTCCCAGAAATTTGGTATGAATTTGTAGATTCCCAAATATTTGTGATGAACCATTTTTCATCCCAAAATATAGATTCATCCCAAAAACTTAATTTAGTCAATTTTATAATGACTCATTTTTCATCCCAAATTCTAGGACGAATCTTTAGGATGAATCCAATAATTCGTCCTAGATTATGAGATGAATCCAAAAATTTATCCCAGATTCTGGGATGAATCCACAAATTCATCCTACGAATCTAAAAATTCATCCCAAAATCTGGGAGATCAAACGATTATGATAAGTTGATGATGATTTTTTTATCGTTGCAAAATTCATCCCAAATTGATCAGATTTTGGCGAGAACCACTCTTTGAATACAATCAATATCATCAATTTAACTACATTCAATACATCATAATTAGATATATAACATCCACATATCAACATATCATTAATTTAATATACACATCCTATTTCGATCAACATATCAAACCATTTGCAAATTAAATCCAAATGAAACCATACAAATATCTAATCCATATACATATAGAAATATACCATCTAAATGAAACGATATATAATCCATATATCCATACAGATATATAACATCCAAATGAAACATATCATCAAATCCATATCTATACAAATATATAACATCCAAATAAATACAAGAACAAATAACTACAGGATAAGTGATCACATCCAGTCCATAGAAATCCATAAAGTCAACGAAATAAACTACAAAAACATCAATATATCAACCTATTTTCTTCTTCTATTTTCTTCTTTTCCTACATAAACAAACAAATAACAAAATGAATCATTCATAACATAAAAACGTCTACTAAATTAATACAAAACTTAACAACTGTATCAATTTACTTGCCATTGCCAATCCTATTTAAAATAAATTAACAATATTAATAACAAATAGAATCATTTATATTAAGAAAAATAATTTATTAAATTAACACAAAATTTAATATTTGTACTAGTTTAGTTGTCATCACCAAACTTGTTCAAAATAGAATAATGATATTAATAAAACATACAAAAATTGTTACATAGAATACCATCATTCATCAATCAATAATAATATTTATGCATAATCATTGCTGTAAATTACAATAAAAAATTTTATTTCTTAAGGGGAAATAATTTGTTCACAAGTGAGGAAAGTAAAGGGAACATGAGAGGTTTAATTAGTAATGGACTAACATTTCTTAATGTTGTTTCCTTTATGTGAAAGCAATGGCTATGGTGTTGCATTATCTAATGTATTTGATTTATTGTCTTTCCATCCTATGATTTTTAACCTAAGCTTTTGGCACTTTCCTATTTTATGTCACAGATAAGTTTCAAATAAAGAGTAAGATTTTTGCTTCTAACTGTTTGGGTTATGGGTTAGAAATGAAGACATCAATTTGACAAAGAAGTCTATTCCTATATAAGGGACTTTCTAACATAGCATGGCTAAATAAAAAACATCCTTGATAGCTAAACTTTTTAACATTGCATGGTTAAATAAAAAGCATCATTAATAGATAAACTTTCTAATGTAGCATGCATGGTTAAATAAATAGCACTATAAAAAAATTTGGATTTTGCAACAAAATTTGCAATGAATTTTTTTTCAAAATTCATTGCAAAATTATTTGGAGATGAATTTAGCAACGAAAATATTTTCGTTGCTAAATTCTCGTCGCCAAATTTGGGGTCGAACTATAAAAAATTTGTTGCAAATCTGCAACGAATTTTGCGACAAATAAGTTTCGTTCCAAATTTATGACAAAAATAATTCATTGCCAGTCTGCAATGAAATTTGCGACAAAAATAATTCGTTGCAGATCAACGACAAATAAAATTCATTGCCAATCTGCAACGAAATGTGCAACGAATTTTCTTCGTTGCCAATTTGTAACGAAAAATTTTCATTGCAAATTTGCGACAAATTAAATTCGTTGCTAATCTGCAATGAAATTTGGGATGAAATTTTTTTCGTCCTAGATTTGCACCAAATATAGTTAAATTTTTTCATTACAAATCTACAAATTTAATATGAATCTGCAACGAATTCTGTGACAAAATCATTCGTTGCAGATCTGCCACGAATTCTGCAACAATCAATTTTTTTCGCAAATCTACAACGAATAAAATTCGTTGCAGATTTCCAATGAATTCTGCAACGAATTTTATTCGTTGCAGATTTGCAACGAATTTTATTCGTTGCAGATTTGCAACGAATTCTGCAATGAATATGTTTTTATCACAGATTTACGATAAAATATTTTTTTTTCAAATATTTTTTATACATCAAATAAACATAAACACATCAGATATTAACATAAACATATATAACTTCCAACACATAATTTAAAATAGAAATCTACTAATAAAAACATTCAATTACATTAATACATACCAAAAACATAGTACCAGCAAACACCAATAAAAGTAGTCATTCAAAACATAAAATCTACCATCCAAATTATAATATACAAGTGCAGGCTACAACAATGCCACGATGCCAACATATTGAAATCAAAGCATACACACCCCTTCTAGATCTCTCCATGGATGCTTCCCTGTACCAAAAATTCAAAAGAAGCAAAGTCAATGGATCTCCAACATATAGTAAAGCCATCATACAATGAACACTTTAAATCTGCACAGCATGTTACCGATGATCGAAAATCTAGAAAAAAGGACATGAACAAAGTTTAAATCTATTACAAAACTACCTGGCGAAGAATGTAATCATAACCAAACACCGTGCAAGTAACATCTCGTGACATGTGATTTCTAACCTGCAAGATACAAAAATAATGATAAACCTGGTGAAATAATTATCTCTTAACAAATTATTTCAAATGTAGAAGTCTAACCTTAAAACGTCTAGATATTGACATATTGTAAGCTGAGAATAAATCAGATCTAAATCAAAATCATTGAAATAACTAAAAAGGATGAAAAATTCCTAAAGCTTGATTACACCTTTCCTAGAAAACTAAAGTAGGCTCTCTACAAGTTGTAATATTACAACTGGCTAGCTAATCATTTACAAACGACAGTAGCAAATATTTAATTATATTAAAAAATAGTATAAAAAATAATCTAATAACAAATCTTCTTACCAATGAAAATCACGCCACACCATCGCCTCCATCATCGCCATCATCATCACCACCATCATCACCAAAATTTGGAGGATTCTGAATTGGAATTGGATTTAATTTAAAATATTGCATGATCATATTTTGTTGACGCATCATATCTTCCATTCGTCGATCTCTTTCTTCCATTTGTCGATCCCTTTCTGATATTATGTCTTTTAATATCATAAAATGACCTGGATATTGCATGAATAGAATAACTCACATTTTTGGACCTGGATATTCTATCTCTATAATTTCATCCAGCAAACCATAAAAATCATTACTTGCATCACCATCATTGGATGACTTAACACAAACTCCACTATTCATTGTAGTCTTGCCCTTTCCATATTCTCAGTATGAATAGTATATCCATTAATAAAATATGTCGGCCAAGTGCGTACTAATGATTTTGGACCCCATGACAAATGAATTAATAAATCATGTTTAAGGTGTGCTTGATTAGTGTGAACCTAAATTAAAAAATAAAAATTTGTAAAAGTCTTTATATGTGTAAATAAATTTGAAAATGTCGGCTTACATCTGATTTGAACCATGGCGCAAACTCTTCTTGAGTTAAGCGATCAAATTCTTCCAGCGACAATTCAAAATATAAATTTTCAAAAATCCTAACATAAAAAATCAAATTAGAATTTTGAAAGTTACAATATAAGAAATATTCATAATATATACTCACTCATAATAAGATGATACTTCCGGACAATTCAGTAAAATATATGTTTGGGCTGCTCGCCATTCTTTGCCAGTTCAATATCTCTGCTTACATGGTCCACTTGGTCGACCAAGATAGTTAAAAATTGAAAAAGCTTTCAAATTTGGATCAATAGGTCCCTCATCATTTCTTCCTAGTCTTCGTCATTTGCTATGCACATGAGGCTCAAAGTAATATGATGCAAAAGTTGTTACTTCTTCGACAATATATGCATTAACAATAGAGGCTTCAACTCGTGCTTTATTTTTTGTTGGTGCAGTTTGCATCAGTGATGTCCTCCTCTAAGTGTTTCAATGTTTAACAATATGCTTAAGTCAGTGATACATTGAACAAGGGAAGTGTGAGTGAAGAAAACTGGACCAAGGTGAACCAAAGTCCTAGTTAACCTAGGCACGAAGTCTTGGTTCGAAGAATTGGGCACTAAGTCCTGATCATGGATTGGGCACTATGTCCTGGCCGGGGGTTGGGCACCTAAGACCTGACCGAGGGTTGGGCACTAAGACCTGGTTCGAGGAATTGGGCACTAAGTCCTGGCCGAGGGTTAGGCACCGAAGACCTGGTTTGAGGAATTGGGCACGAAGACCTGGCCGAGGGTTGGGCACCGAAGTCCTGGACTTAGGGTTTGGGCACGAAGTCTTGGTTTGAGGGATTGAGCAACTTAGCTGAGCGATGACTAAGGACAGAAGTAGAGACGGGTCGAGGGTCGGACGTCTTGAGATCCGAGAGTATCAGAGGCTAAGCAAAAGTCCACCCGAATGGACTGGGTGGCAACCGTCTCCTGAAAGGAGTAGGTGAAAGGCGCGTTCCCGGGGGTGGGAACTTGTGTCGGTTCGACCTAGGGTTTCATGGAAATCCGAAGTCAGAACCAAGTCCTTAAGGTTAAGATTGTATGTGTATTTGCTTTGTTTTCATGTATCTTGCAGGTACCTAAAAGTGGAGACAAAGTAGGCAAAAGGATGGAAAAAGGAGGCCCTAGGCACCCCCATCAATGGGGGCGCCCGAATGGAATCAGGTGCCCCCATCAATGGGGGCGCCCGAGTTCATGCAGGTGCCTTGGTCAAGAAGCTTATCAGCTGTTGCGAGTTCATCACGAGGATGATCTTTGACCAAGCCCTTTGAGGCACCCCCATTAACACAGGCGCCCCAATGAAGCCTATAAAAGGGGCTTCGACCCCAAGGCTCAGAACACAACTTCCAAGATCCATTCTAAGCTTTCTGACTGACGACAAAGCGCTAAAGACGAGGCTCTATGACCGGGAGGTTCCAGGAGGAAGTGTGCGGCACATCGGAGCTCCAGATCGGCCGAGTTTCAAATCTTGTTTGTTCGGTTTGCTTTTATTATTCCGCACTCAATTTACTATATTTTTATTGTAATTATTGCACTGTAAGATGAGTTTCTCCGCCTCTAGAAAGTCCGGAAAGGAGACCATTAGTGGATGAGCATTCCCATGCATAGGCCTTAGATGTACTGACCCTGGGGGTCGGGAACCAAGTAAAAAATCCCGCGTGCAATCTGTGTTGTTGTCTATTTTCTTCGTTCTTTGTATTTTCCACTGCACTAACTCTGAGTCTAGAATGAAGATCCAAAAGTAAGGATAACTTTGAATTTAAATTTGAAAATATTAAGGATAATCCTGAAACTAATAATAAAATTATTGAGGATAATTTTAAAATTCTTGAGGATAATTCTAGGGATATTTCTGAGGTTAGTGGAGATGAAATCTTCCTAAATGATAATTTAATTGTCAAATCTTTAGATAATATTAAAAATTATTACAAAACATTAACTAGTGACCCAAATTACTCTACCTATATTGAGGGATGTGATTTTGAGGATGAGGAGGAGATGAAATTTTCTAGATCAAGGCCATAGTCAATAAAAATCATAAAGATTCAAATAAACCAATATTATTGGAAAAACCTAAAAAGATAAATAAAGAAGAAATAGTGGATGAGTCAGAAATTTTCGAAATAATGAAATTTATGAACTTAAACCCACAACTATTAATTAATTATTTTAACCTTAATTATTAAAGTTTTAATTAATTCAAATTAATTCAATTAATTCTTAATTAATTCAAACTCAATTCTTAATTAATTCAACTAATCCTTAATTAATTCAAACTCAAATTAATTCTTAATTAATTAATCCTTAATTAATTCAAACACAAATTAATTCAAATTCAAATAATTAATCAGTTTAACTTTAATTAAATCTTAACTCAAATTCAAATAATTAATTAGTTTAACTTTAATTAAATCTTAATTTAAATTCAAATAATTAATCATTTTAACTTTAATTAAATCTCAATTAATTCAATTTCAATTTCAAATAGTTAATCAGTTTAACTTTAATTAAATGTCAATTAATTCAAATTCAAATTAATTCTTAATTAATTCTATTAAATCTTAATTAATTAAAATTCAAATTAATTCTTAATTAATTCAATTAAATCTTAATTAATTCAAATTCAAATTAATTCTTAATTAATACAATTAAATCTTAATTAATTCAAATTCAAATTAATTCTTAATTAATTCAATTAATCCTTAATTAATTTAATTCTTAATTAATTTATTTTCAATTAATTCTTAAATAACTTAAACTCAAACAAAATAAAATCCTACCCAAACTGGAATAATTAATTTAATAAAATTAAATATGTCAAAGTGGGTTGACATATTCGCTAGTTCAGACGACATGTATCAAATCAGGAATTTGATACATCTTTAGAAACTTAATTAAATTTTGTTTTTTGACTTGTTTGAATCATGCATTAATGCCATGAACACGCATTTCCTATTTTCTTAAATATATGCCATGTCATTCATGTTTAATTTTATGCATATTTTAGAACGGCTATAGGAAAAAGAATAGTTGAAACTTGAACAACCTAGTATTAGGTGGAGATGAGATGATAGTGTAGGACTGGTGCCATCGATAGAGGGGGGTGAATATCGACTGTAAAATCTTCGCGGTAAACTTCGTAAAACTTTTGATCGTTCTAGACTCAGAGCATTAGTAGCATAGCAGAAAATAAACCAGAAAGAATAAAAGACAACACAGCGCACACGGGATTTTTTACTTGGTTCCCAACCCCCCAGGGTTAGTACATCCAAGGCCTAAGCACGGGAATGCCCGTCCACTATTGGTCTCCTTTCCGGACTTTCCGGAGGTGGAGAAACCCGCCTTACACTGCAGTAATTACAATCAAAATATAAGAAATTAAATGCAGAATAATTAAAGCAAACCAAAATGAGATAGTTGAAGACTCGGCTAATGTGGACCATCGAAGTGCGCGCACATCCTCCTGGAGCCTCCCGGTCATAGAGCCTCGTCGTTAGTGAGTTGTGGTTGCATGGAAGGCTTAGAATCGTGTCTGGAAGTTTGTGTTTGAAGCTGAGGGGTCGAAGCCCCTTTTATAGGCTTCATACGGGCGCCTGTGTTGATGGGGGCGCCCCATAGGGCTTGGTCAAACCTTATCCCCGCGCCGAACTCTCGCAGCTGATAAAACCTTTGACCTGGGTGCCTACATGAACTCGGACACCTATATCATCCCGGTCGCCTGAATGGAAGCCTGTTCTGCTTTCTTCACAGAAGTTGTTTTTTGTTCTTTGACCTAGGCGCCCCCATCAATAGGGGCGCCTGGCTTGGCTAGGCTCCAGCTCCATTGTGTTGTTTGCCTGCTTTGTCTTCCATTCTAGGTACCTGCAAGATACAAATATACAAGGCAAATACACACACATTCTTAACCTTAAGGACTTGGTTATGACTTCGGATTTCCATGAAACCCTAGGTCGAACCGACGCAAGTTCCCACCCCTGAGAACGCGCCTTTCACCTACTCCTTTCAAGAGATGGTTGCCACCCAGTCCTTCGGGTGGACTTTTTCTTAGCCTCTGATACTCTCGGATCTCGAGACGTCCGAACCCTGACCAGTCTCTACATCTATCCTTAGTCATCGCTCAGCTAAGTTGCTCAATCCCTCGGACCAAGACTTCGTGCCCAAACCCTAAGTCCAGGACTTCGGTGCCCAGCGCTCGGCCAGGACTTAGTGCCAAATTCCTCGAACCAGGTCTTAGTGCCCAACCCTCGGTCAGGTCTTAGGTGCCCAGCCCTCGGTTAGGACTTAGTGCCCAATCCATGATCAGGACTTAGTGCCCAATTCTTCGAACCAGGACTTCGTGCCTAGGTTAACTAGGACTTTGGTTCAACTTGGTCCAGGTTTCTTCACTCACCCTTCCCTTGTTGAATATATCACCGACTTAAGCATATTGTCAATTATCGAAACACTTGAAGGAGGACATCACTGATGCAACTTGCACCAACAATCTCCCCCCTTTTGATGTTTGACAATATCTTAAGTTAGATTGGTTGAAAGGGCAAACCTTGAAAAAATAATCTAAGTTTTGAAAAATACATTTTGATCTTTGCGAGAAAACTTCTAACATCCACTCACTCTCCCCCCTTTTTGAAAAATATTTTGATTTTTTGATCCTTTGGTAAGAGAGGAAATCAATTTATTTCTAACTTAAGGCGAGAAAAAAAATTTATTTCTAACTTAAGGCGCATTTCTCCCCCTTTGTAATACATCAAAAAAACACCAAAAATACTTGCACCAACAATGGAAACATTTGGTTCTTTATGAAAATACTTAGTATAAATTTTGAAAGCATAGCATAAAACTTTAACTTGCACCCAAAAAATATACTTGAAAAGGTATTGGAAAAATATTGTGTATTTGCAGGAGCACATTTTGAACTTCGAAACTTTTTGTACTTAGAAAACTATTGACATGGACAAACTTTTAATTAGAAACAAGCTTTCCAAAACAATTTGCACTTATAAAAACATTTGAACATTGATGCCTTTTTGGAAACATTTGGAAAAATATTTTGAATATTTTGCAAGTACTTTTGAAAAATATGAGAATTTTTGAAAAGTATAAGTACTTAGAAAAATATTAGAATTTTTTAAAAGTACAAGTACTTAGAAAAATATTGGAATTTTCAAAAAGTATAAGTACTTTTGAAAAATATTAGACTTTGAAAAATATAAGTACTTTTGAAAAATATTATGTATTTTATTTTGAAAACATAATATTTTACTAGATTTCTTTTCCAGTCTGACACAATCCTAGGAAACCTTGTTAACTACAAGGACATTTTCCTAAGTGTCCTGGAAATTATTTCAAATTCAAGAAAAATATTATTTCAAATTGATTCTATTAAAAAAAATTTTTGAAAAAAATGATAGTATTTGAAAGGAAATTGCTTATGTTTTCAGAAGGATTTGAAAATACCGTGCATGAAAACATATTATTTTGACATGTTTAATAATTCTTTCAGTTTAACCTTCCCCTAAACTTGACTGTCCTAGGAAGCTTGTTGACCACAAGTACTCTTCCTCTGAGTCTTTAGGGTTTGGTTTAGACCAAATGAATTATTTTGTAATTTCAAAAATAATTACCAAAAAAATTTGAAAAGTACTTGTCAGAGAATTTTCTTTTGACTTAGACTCCCCCTAAATTCGACACATCCTTGGAGTCCTCGTAGATCATTAAGTAGACCTCCTCTGTGTCTTTAGGGTTTATCAAAATCAAGGAAGCAGGTAATTTTTGAAAAGATAATCTTTTAATGCATAAGCCTTTTTTTTCGAAAACACAAATGATAGTTATTGAAGGCCCAGTTTTCGAGAAAAACATTTCAAAATAATGAAAACACTCCCCCTGTACCCAACACCGTTTGACTCTATCTAAGTGACTTAAGGAACTTCAGTGTTGTCCTAAGAGGCTTGTGTCTAATTGTGTGAGTCAAACAATTTTCAAAAGGATATAATTTTTGAAAATATATAATATATTGGCAATTAGACAAGCATGAAATCCATGAAAACATTATTATGTTAAAGCACTATTTTGATAATATAGTTTTAGAAAAATATTTTAACAATTTTGAAAAACAATTTTGAAAAATATTTTTCAATTCATTAGTCCTTAACATCACACCCATTCTAGATGTCTCAATACAGCAAGCATGGTTGCCTTATGAGTGCATTGTGAGATGCCTGAATTATTTTTCTTAATTCATTGTTGAATCTAAGATTTAATTGAAACTTGTGTTAGATTCAAATTTATCAAATAGTAAAGTGAATTTGATTTTCAATAATCGACTTCCAGGTCTTAGCGAGGCACAAGGCCTTCTTTGGCCGTAGCCTTATTGGATCATCAACCCTTTCCTTGACAAAGCCTTTTATCGAAAATTCATTTTCAAATTACTTCTTAAAAATTTTTGGTTTAACTAGCTTTGGTTTTAGATCGGTAGCTTCGGCTAATTTCACTAGACTAAACAGACCAAGTAGAATATACTTGACCTAATTAGAAGGGCTTCCCTAACGTACTATCATCTCACCTCCGTCTAATACTAGGTTGTTCAAGTTTCAACTATTCTTTTTCCTATAGCTGTTCTAAATTATGCATAAAATTAAATATGAATGACATGGCATAAATTGAAAAAATAGCAGATACATGACATGACAGTTATGCATGAGTCAAACAAATCAAATCATTTTATTTAAGTTTCTAATAATGTATCAAATTCCCGATTTGATACATATCGTGTGAACTCACGAATATGCCAACCCACTTTGACATATTTAATTTTATTAACTTAATTGTTGCGGTTTGTGTAAGATTTTATTTAGTTTGAGTTTAAGTTATTTAAGAATTAATTGAATTAATTAAGATTTGATTGATTTAAGTTGAATTAATTAAGATTTAATTGAATTAAGTTGAATTAATTAAAGATTTAATTGAGTTAATTAAGAATTAATTAAGATTTAATTGAATTAATTTGAATTAATTAAGATTTAATTGAATTATGTTGAATTAATTTGAATTAATTAAAATTTAATTGAATTAAGTTGAATGAATTTGAATTTGAATTAATTACGAATTAATTGAATTAAGATGAATTAATTAAGATTTAATTGAATTAAGTTGAATTAATTAAGATTTAATTGAATTAAGATGAATTAATTTGAATTTGAATTAATTAATGATTAAATTGAATTAATTACGAATTAATTAAGATTTAATTGTATTAAGTTGAATTAATTTGAGTTAATTAAGATTTAATTGAATTATGTTGAATTAATTTAAATTAATTAAGATTTAATTGAATTAAGTTGAATAATAAAGGTTGAACTGATTAACTAATAGTTGTGGGTTTAAGTTCATAATCTTCATTATCTCGAAAATTTCTGACTCATCTACTACTTCTTCCATATTTATCTTTTCAAGTTTTTCCAATAATTCAGGTTTATTTGAATCTTTGTGATTTCTATTGACAATGGCCTTGATTTCAGAAAATTCCATCTCCTCCTTATCCTCAAAATCACATCCTTCAATATCCTCAAGATAGGTGGGGTAATTTGGGCCACTAGTTAAAGTTTTATAATAATCTTCTACATTATTTGTAATTAAACTATTATCTAAAAGAATTTCATCTTCAATATCTTCAAGAATCTCAAAATTAATTTCTGGATTATCCTTAAGATTTTCAAAATTAATTTCTGGATTATCCTTAAGATTTTCAGAATTAATTTCCGGATTATCCTTAAGATTTTCAGAATTAATTTCCGGATTATCTTTAAGATTTTCAGAATTAATTTTTGGATTATCCTTAAGATTTTTAGAGATAATCTTACTATTATCCTTAAGATTTTCAGTGATAAAACTATCAGCATTTTCAAAAAAATTATCAGAATTTTTAGTATTAATTTCAGTAATTTTATCAGATCTAATTTCAGAATTAATTTCCGTAATATCAATAAAATTATTAGAATTATCTGATCTAATTTTAGAATTAATTTCCTTAATTTTATTAGATCTAATTTCAGAATTAATTTCAGTAATATTTGAATTGACATTGCAGATTAAATAGTTAATTTCTGATATTTAAGCCATATTCATATTTTGTAACTTGTCATTCAAAATATTTACTTGACTATGCAATAATTCTAATTTATCAGAAAGATTATCTAAATTATCTACATAGGATAGTGCAGGAATTTGAAATTTCTTTGGAATGTAAATTTTGTGTACCTTTGCCAGACACTTATTTTTGTAGTGTCCATACTTTTGACACTTAAAGCACTGCATATTGCTCTTGTCTCTCCGGACTCCTGGCGGTGGTATTTTCTTCGCCGCCGGTGGTGAGATCCGAGTTTTACGAGTAGGGCACTGATTTTTATAGTGCCTCTCTCCCTGCACTTGAAACATATTATGTGGAATTTAAAAATAGACATTTAAAATAAAATATACCTGTTTCACCCCTGGGCTCCCCCTCAACTCCTGGCGTCGTTGCTCCGTCGGCGGTTAGTCCGGTGAGGAGCAGTATGACTCTAATACCACTTGTAGGAACAGTGCCATCGATAGAGGGGGGTGAATATCGACCGTAAACACTTTACGCTAAACTTCATAAAACCTTCGATCGTTCTAGACACAGAGCGTTAGTATCACAGCGGAAAATAAACCAGAAAGAATAAAAGACAATACAGCGCACGCGGGATTTTTTACTTGGTTCCCAACCCCCCAGGGTCAGTACATCCAAGGCCTAAGCAAGGGAACACCCGTCCACTATTGGTCTCCTTTCCGGATTTTCCGGAGGTGGAGAAACCCGTCTTACAGTGCAGTAATTACAATCAAAATATAAGAAATTAAATGCAGAATAATTAAAGCAAACCAAAATGAGATGGTTGAAGACTCGACCGATCTGGACCTCCGAAGTGCCGCACACTTCCTCCTGGAGCCTCCCAATCGTAGTGCCTCGTCGTTAGCGCGTTGTCGTTGCTTGGAAGGCTTAGAATCGTGTCTGGAAGTTTGTGTTTGAAGCAGAGGGGTCGAAGCCCCTTTTATAGGCTTCATACGAGCGCCTGTGTTGATGGGGGCGCCCCATAGGGCTTGGTCAAACCTTATCCCCGTGTCGAACTCGTCGTAGCTGATAAAACCATTGACCTGGGCGCCTACATGAACTCGGGCGCCTGAATGGAAGCCTGTTCTGCTTTCTTCACCGAAGTTGTTTTTTGTTCTTTGACCTAGGCGCCCCCATCAATAGGGGCGCCTGGCTTGGCTAGGTTCCAGCTCCATTGTGTTGTTTGCCTGCTTTGTCTTCCATTCTAAGTACCTGCAAGATACAAATATGCAAGGCAAATACACACACATTCTTAACCTTAAGGACTTGGTTCTGACTTCGGATTTCCACGTAACCCTAGGTCGAACAGACGCAAGTTCCCACCCCCGAGAACGTGCCTTTCACCTACTCCTTTCAGGAGATGGTTGCCACCCAATCCTTCGGGTGGACTTTTGCTTAGCCTTCGATACTCTCGGATCTCGAGACGTCCAAACCCTGACCCGTCTCTACTTCTGTCCTTAGTCATCGCTCAGCTAAGTTGCTCAATCCCTCGGACCAAGACTTCGTGCCCAAACCCTAAGTCCAGGACTTCGGTGCCCAACCCTCAGCCAGGTCTTCGTGCCCAATTTCCCGAACCAGGTCTTCGGTGCCCAGCCCTCATCCAGGACTTTGTGCCCAATTTCTCGAACCAGGTCTTAGTACCCAACCCTCGGTCAGGTCTTAGGTGCCCAGCCCTTGGCCAGGGCTTAGTGCCCAATCCATGATTAGTACTTAGTGCCCAATTCTTCGAACCAGGACTTCGTGCCTAGGTTAACTAGGACTTTGGTTCAACTTGGTCCAGTTTTCTTCACTCACCCTTCCCTTGTTCAATATATCATTGACTTAAGCATATTATCAAATATCGAAACACTTGAAGGAGGACATCACTGATGCAACTTGCACCAACAGATAATACGTTAGGGAAGCCCTTCTAATAAGGTCAAGTATATTCTACTTGGTCTGTTTAGTCTGGTGGAACTAGCCGAAGCTACCGATCCAAAACCTAAGCTAGTTAGATCAAAATTTTTCAAGAAGTAATTTGAAAATGAATTTTCGATAAAAGGCTTTTTCAAGGAAAGGGTTGATTATCCAAAAAGAAGGCCTTGTGCCTCGCTAAGACATGGAAGCCAATTACCGAAAATCAAATTCACTTTACTATTTGATAAATTTGAATCTAACACAAGTTTCAATTAAATCATAGATTTAACAATGAATTAAGAAAAATGACTCATGTATCTCACAATACACCTATAAGGCAACCATGCTTGCTGTATTGAGACATCTAAAATATGTGAGATGTTAAGGACTAATAAATTGAAAAATATTTTTCAAAATGGTTAAAATATTTTTCTAAAAATATATTTTTAAAATAGTGCTTCAACATAATAATGTTTTTATGAATTTCGTGATTGTCTGATTGCTTATACATATTATAGATTTTCAAAAAGTTTACTCCTTTTGAAAAATTGTTTGACTCACACAATTAGACACAAGCCTTCTAGGACAACACTAAAGTTCCTTAAGGCACTTAGATAGAGTCAAACGGTGTCGGGTACAGGGGAAGTGTTTTTATTCTTTTGAAATGTTTTCCAAAAACTGTACTTTAAAACATCACTATCATTTGAAAATATTTTTTGATAACTGTGCTTTAAATTACTATCACTTGCGATTTCATAAAAAAAAGGGGTTATGCTTTAGAAAGTTATTCACATTCCAAGTTGAATTTTCTAAAACCTTATCTTCTTAAAAATTACCATACTTCAAAGTTGTTCTTTAGATTTTGATAAACCCTAAAGACATAGAGGAAGTTTACTTAATGATCTACAAGGTCTCCGAGGATATGTCAAATTTAGGGGGAGTCTAAACCAAAAAGAAATTATTTCTAACAAGTATTTTCTTTAACAATTATTTTTTTTGAATTATTAGATAATTCTTTTACTCTAAGCCAAACCCTAAGGACTCAGAGGAAGAGTACTTGTGGTCAATAAGCTTCCTAGGACTGGGTCAAGTTTAGGGGGAGATCAAATTAAAAGAATTATTGAATATTTCAAGGTGATATGTTTTCATGCACGGTATTTTCAAATCCTTCTGAAAACATAAATAATTTTAAATCATTCTTTTGAAAAAAAATTTATATATATTATTATTCTCAAAAAAAATTTCAGTTCGAAATAATATTTTTTCTTGAGTTTGGAAAAATTTCTAGGACACTTAAGGAAATGCACTTGTAGTTAACAAGGTTCCTAAGATTGTGTCAGACTGGAAAAGAAACCAAGTCAAGTATAGTATTATGTTTTCAAAATGAGATTTCCTTAATATAAAATGCATAATATCTTTTAAAAATACTTAGATATTTCAAAAATTGCATAAGTATTTTCAAAAGTACTTATATTGCATACTTGCATTTTTTTTTCAAGCTCAAAATATGGTTCAAAAAGTACTTGCATTTTAAATGTTCAAATTACTTGGTCAAAATATAATGCACTCGAAAGTACTAATATTTTCAAGGTACTAATGCTCACAAAATACAATTTTTTTCATGAATACAAATATCTTCTATGTATTAACATGTTTCAAAGAACAACGTTATCCAATCTTTTCAAAAGTGGAAAAGTGCCGAGTTTTTTTTTTATTTTTTCAAGTATTTTTTCTAAAAATTGCACAAAATGCTTATGCTTATGTTTCAAGTGCACAAAATTCTTTCTGAGTAATGATATACTTTCAAAAATTATACTAAGCACTTTCAAAAGTTTTTCATTGTTGGTGCAAGCGTTTTTTGGTGATTTTTGATGTATGACAAAGGGGGAGAGGTGCGCTTAAGTTAGAAAATTTTTGCTCTCTTACCAAAGGATCAAAAAGGAAAATCAAAATGTTTTTCAAAAAGGGGGAAAGTAAGCCTAAGTTAGAAGTTTTTTCTTTTTTCTCCCAAAAGATCAAAACGTATTTTCAAAACTTAGAACTTTTTCCAAGGTTTAGCCCTTTCAATTGCCAAACATGAAAAAGGGGGGAGATTGTTGGTGCAGTTTGCATCAGTGATGTCCTCCTCTTAGTGTTTCAATGTTTGACAATATGCTTAAGTCAGTGATACATTGAACAAGGGAAGGGTGAGTGAAGAAAACTGGACCAAGGTGAACCAAAGTCCTAGTTAACCTAGGCATGAAGTCCTGGTTCGAAGAATTGGGCACTAAGTCCTGATCATGGATTGGGCACTAAGTCCTGGCCGGGGGTTGTGCACCTAAGACCTGACCGAGGGTTGGGCACTACAACCTGGTTTGAGGAATTGGGCACTAAGTCCTGGACGAGGGTTGGGCACCGAAGACCTGGCTCGAGGAATTGGGCATGAAGACCTGGCCGAGGGTTGGGCGCCGAAGACCTGGACTTAGGGTTTGGGCACAAAGTCTTGGTCCGAGGGAATGAGCAACTTAGCTGAGCGATGACTAAGGACAGAAGTAGAGACGGGTTTGTTGGAAACGAGATGGCTAGAGAGGGAGGGGGTGAATATAGCCAATCACATTTCTTTGAAACTTATCAAGTTTCCTGCACTTAACTTATCAGTAGCACAACAGCGGAAGAAACAAAGGAAACGGAAAGTGCAGTAAACTAAAACAGAAATGAGACCAAACAGAGACAACTGCCAAGAACGCTAACAAGAGGGTTTACAAGGTTCAGGGATAACTTGCCCCTACTCCTTGGCGTGCCCTTAAGGTGGGCGATCCCTTGATCGTCGGCAGATCAAGCCCCGGTTTCACCGGATATAACGCAACCTCTTTCTCGGTGGAGAAACCTCTCCACAGTGTTTCAATCAAGATAAAGTTTATGCACAAAGAAACAACGAGAAAGATCTTACTCAAACACTTAGCAAGGACAAGAACACAGCAAGCTTCCCTGAGCTCCACCCAGTGGCGATCTCACGCAAGAACCTTCTTCGTGTCTTCCCACTGTCGGACTTCAAGCTCCTTGTTCTCTCCTTCAAGCGCTCAAGTAAAGACTGGTTGCTTCTAGATCGCTTGCTCAAAGTGATGAAAGCTTCAACAACACAGCAAGCAGGTTGTGGAGAACACAAGGCGCGGCAAGAACACAAGTTTTCAAAGTCTGCTTCCATGAAGCCAATTTCCACCCTTTTGTTTCTCCATTCAGCATCAGGTGACAACATCCTCCGTAGCCTCCAGCAACCTTGCTGCCAACGCCAGCTACCACTGAGCCCTCTCTGGTCTTCCTGAGATCCCCTCAGCCAAGCCCTAGTCTCGGCTCCAGTCTGCAGCTCGGCCGTTTGACAAACCCAAATATACTAGATTAATTTGTCACGAAATGTATGAGCTCATCAAATTTAAATGTGTATGAAATGAATAATTGGAAACCCTTTTTACAATCAAAATCTGAAAATGTAATATAGGGGCCACAGGTCGTATTTTTCTCAGGGACTAGTTGTCGTGTTTGATTTGCACTTGTGTTTAGGTGTCGTGATTATTTTTGGGTTTCAAGTAAACTGTGGTTTTGGAATTCAATCAGCAATGAAATCGCAATTAAAAGAGAAGAAACTTAACCTAGCAAACTTAAACAAGGTGATGACAATTCATGTACTCAACCAATGGAAAATCTCATCAAAGCATTAACACAATTTTGGAAAAACACAAATCTGATTTCGATTACAAAAATACACTCCACCCTGATTTAAACTTAAAGCATCACCACTCAAGCCGAAACTTAACTTGATACCTAAGTGCAAGCAATTAAATCAAACAACTTGATACCAAGTGTAGCAAAACTCATGTGCCAAAAGGATGTTAAGTGCAGAAACTTCACATTACAGTTCCAAAGGGGACTGATCGATTCAGATTTCACAGATATTTATCAATGAAGTATTATGCCAAGATGAAAGAAGAAATTCAGCAACAAACCAAAGATCTAAATACATTCAAGGACACCCCTAATGCAGATCCGAAATGCAGGAAATGCAGAATTGAAATCAGATTACAGAATTGAAAAGCAATTGAAAACAATTGCTCGAAGCTAGCTGCAAAAAAATGGAGAGCTGATGATTTCAGAAGTGGAGCTGATCAATTCAGACAGGAATTCAGAGTTTCAGAACTGAATGAAGGGATGTAACAACACTTCAATTGCAGAAATTCAACAACAGATTTAATGCAGGCCTAAGTTGATGCTGTAAATTCTGCAGAAATGTAACCAGATCTCCACAGCAGGAATTCGACAACAAACTCAATGCAATATGATTGAACTAACTGCAATGTAAAGCTTAGAAGAAAACCAGAATTCAGAATCCATTTAGAGACAAGCTAAAGGCAAAAGGAATGCAAAACTCCAAGATTTGACTGCAGAATTTCAGAATTGATACCATAGCAGAATTGTGAGTGGCATGCAAGGAAAAGTTTATCCCATTTCAGAGATAAGAAGCTGAAGAATTCAGAAATTTAATCTGAATGCAGAAGACTGATGTGCAGGAATAAAAAGATGCAGAATTGAACTAAGTGCAGAAAAACTTGAATGGCAGAGTTGAACTTCAGAATTGCAGAAACAATTACTGCAGAAATACACTTTCAAACCTAAAACAAAACGAACCAAGCAACTGAATTTAAATGCGAAAACTGAGAAGAACTAATGCAACTGACTCAAATTCAGAACACAGAGCTGAAATTTTCAGATTCCAACTTGAATAGCAAGCTGAAACTGCAGAAATACTCAGCTGAACAAATGAAAAGCAGACACGACGCTACATATAAAATCAAACTTGGATCACTAAATTTACACACGAAATTGGTCTTCAATGGCAGGAATTGAACTAAACATAACTCGAATTTGAACAAAAGCTGAAAAACTCGAAACTGAATGGAAAGTTGCAGAAAACAGAACAGGAGTCTGATACGCAGTTAAGAAAATGGCACGCAAGCATTAGAATAAGAAATCAACTGAAACTTAAAACAAGTATCCACTAGACAGGTTCCTAAACTACTCAACTTGAAGGATTAAAGCTAGATTACAGCTGGGACAATGAATTAAACCAAGTTAACCAATTCTGAAATTCGAAAACAGTAACTAAACTAGGCTGAAACGAAATTTACAACTAATAAACGAAATTAACTAAGAAATCTAAACATCGATCTCTTCCCGAGCTCGAATGCTTCTTGGTCGTCAAGCAAGAGTGAGCCTCGAACCCGCAAGCTCAGCAAATCAATGGAGAAACGACCTCTGCGAAGCAATCCAGCTCACAGTCTGTGCCAAGCTGAATTGCCAATCGATTTCTTCAATCTTGCCTTGTCCAATCGCGCGGATGATGTGGGGATGAACCAAACACTCCAGGGAACCCCTCTGGATAGCTCGGATGGATGGAGGATGGATCAAAACCGAGATTGAAGCAATGAAGGACAGAGTTGCGGAAACCTCGCAACAACTCTGTTTTGGCCAATTCGGAGCTGGAAATTCACCGAAGCAGCTCCCCAAGGATCTAGCACTCGATCTAGGTCAGAAATCGAGGGGTCGCGCCTCTTGAATTGAAGAAATTAGCTAAAACGATGAAAAAAATGCTAAGAACTAAAGAAGAACTGATTGCGGCGAGGAAAACGCGACGCTGAGAAAGGAGCTAGAAATTTGATTAAATAGTTATCAACGGACGGCCCAGATTGATCGGAGGAGATCCAACGGCTGATCTTGCTCTGATTGGAGCCAAACTTTTATGATGATGATCTGGGGTCAGGATCTGCCTCATGGTAGCTCGGATCCTCCAGATATGCAACGGATGGTCCAGATCAACTCTATCTGTGAATGGACGCTCTAGAGCCCTCCTTGCTTGATCCAACGGCTGATTTAGCTCTGATTGGGATGAAACCTTCAGATCTTGATCATAGAGCTTGATCAACCCTAACCCTAGCTCAGATTGCTTCAGATCGTCCCGGATGGCTCAGATCTAACCGCTCTTGAATCGGACGGCCCGGATTAATTTTAAGCTTGATAATTCGATCCGGTTCACATCCGACTCAAGTTTGACCCAGTATACCCTAGGTCCAGGATCCTTTCATGCCTACAAAAATATATCAAAAAATTAGTGGCCAAATAATCCAAAAATTATGTAATTTTGCAATTAAGTCCAAAATAAGATAAAGTTCCAAAACCTAGGGTAAAATCATAATTAAGCAATAAAAACATGGGTCAAACATGGATTTTAGCAATTAAAATAATCAATAAAATGGTGCTTATCAACTCCCCCACACTTAACCTTGAGCGTCTCGTGAAAACACTAAATATGTATCCCTTAGGCTTTCTTAAGCATAATTAGAAACAAATGAAAAGAAATTACCTAAGGTTGTCAATTCTCAAAAGTCTAAGCACTATGGACTAGTATCTTGTCCTTAAATCAACAACTTGGCTTTTTCATCTATCATGAGTCATTGAGATGAATTTAAATCACTAGCCTTTCAAGGGAAGTTTTGGTGGCTCTCTCTTAAGTTCTAATTTGGTGATGGAAGTGGAGCTCACTCTTACACACATATTTCTTGCACTACCATAGGCTTGCTTATTATCTACTCTCCACCATTAATCATGAATAGGATCAACAACTATAAAAACAAAGGAAAACATAAAAAAAAATGGTGAGAAATGGAATAAAAACCAAGGAAATGGAAAAATGTGAAAAGTGGAAGACTTGAGTGCTCAAAAATGTTTCCAATGTGCTTTGCCCCTTCTTGACCATCCTCTAATGATATCAAAAGTGTGGTGAAGTCAAATTTAAGTAATTGCCTTTGTTTTGGATGAAAAACCCTTCTTTGATTTCAAGGTGCCAATTTTGCCTATTGCGTGCCAACTTCACTTCTTTCTTCTCTTTTCTGATTTTTCTCTTCTTCTTTTATCTTCTAGCAAGGTCAGAAATGAAATGGAATAAAGCTTTTGATTCGGATGGAAGAAACTTCAATGATTTTCAATGCCAACTCAATTGTGTCCACTTGGTTTCTTTTCATTTTTTTCAAACTGCTTTCTTTTTTTTTATATTTTTTATATTTTTATTTTCTTTTCTCTGCTCTGAATTGAAACATCCCAGCAACTACATTCTTTTGTTCTGATCAGCAGTGGATACCCTTGATACAAATTTGATGCACTTATATACTAAGTTCCTTGATTCACAACCCTTAAAAACCAATTTCAGCTTCATCTTGATACTATCTCTGCACAAAAACTGATTTCATGGAACATACCTTCTGAATTTTCTTTTCTTTTTCAGCTGCAGATCAGATGCTAGCATTTGGCAGCAACCTTGCATTAAATGGTAGTGGAAACCTCAAGTATTCCTCTCACAAATTCAAATCAGAACATGGAATTTCAGCCACTTGCATTCTTCTTTTTATTCTGATCAGCAGCTCTAGCATAATGTATCCTGATTTCTATAGCAAAGACAGCTTCAATCAGCTGCAATCAGGGTGGCCGAACAGCTCATTTTGGTTTTTGGCACAGAAATTCTGCAATGATTCAATTAATTCCAGCTTCAACTCTTCAACTTTTCAGCCTTCAATTCTTCAACTTTTCCCTTCTCTTCTTCTTTTCAATACTTTGCAGGAGACCTTCTGCCAAGAATCAGCAATGAAAAACCTTGTGAATTCAGAAATGCTTCAATGCAGAATTATTTTTCTGAGAATGCAGAAATGCTTGCATCTCATCTCTTCTTTTGATCTCAAATCAAGTTCAGCTGCCCTTCCCTTGCTAAATTGCTCACAAAAACTCCTTTCTTCCCTCAGTTTGGCATAGATTTTTCAGCAATCAGTAGGCTGGCCGAAAAATGCTCCAAATTGCAGATTTTTTTTTTCTTTGCTGATTTCCTCTTTGCTGATTTTTGCCTTGAACATTTCTGAATTATAGCAGTTTCTGGACTGTTTGCATTCAAGTTTCAGCTCCATGGCATTACTTTCAGACCTTGCAAAGCTCTTTGATTCCCTCTCAACTATTAGCATCATGTAGAAGTGAATTCAGTCCCTGCACTTCAGATTATATTTCGGCCATTTAGCTAAGCTAACCTGCTGCCCCTTTTCTGAACTTCTGATTTCTGGTAAGCACTTCTCTGCAACTCACTCCAGATCTCGATCCAGCTTCCATTCAAACTTCATCAGACTTTAGTTCAGATTTTCCAGCTTATGTTCGGCTAGCATTCGGCTTCCACAATTAGCTTCAATTCAGCTTCCATTCACATTGTCTTCAGCTGGAATTCAGCTTGTTTTCAGCTGCTATTCGGATGATGTTTAGCTGCACTTCAGATTGTAATAGAGTGTACTTGATTTCCCTAGCAAGGTACAGCTGCGGTCCAAAACATTGCTGACCAAAAATAGCTTCACAAAGAAAAATTTCTCCTCACTTTGGCACATAAGATTCTCATTTGCATGCCACTTTGAACTTGAACTTGTAGAATTTTTTTTTTTAATTACCACTTGGATCTTCACAGTATGATAAGGACTCTAGATGCTCCCTTGCTTCCATCTCTCTTGCTCATTTTTGGCACCAAACTCACTCACTTGGCACCTTTTGGCTTTAACTTGGCAAAATTTTTTTTTTTTTTACATGAATTTCATCCTTGATAAAAATTGATTCCAAATCACCAATCACTCCCCCACACTTAAATCTTTGTCCGTCTCGGGCAAAATAGCATTAGAAACATTCCAAACAACAAGTCCATAGAAAAGTGAGGGTAAGAGTAGGAAATAAGTAGAGAAAAATGGAATAAACATGATTATTGCTAAAAATTGATGTGGAAAGGGAAACAAATGGATTAGCCTCTATAGATGTGATCCAATCATTGAAATATGGTTTTGAAAGAACCTAAGCAAGTTCTAGAGTTTAATAACATGTGTGTCACAAATATAAGGCTAATTTTCACTAGGTGCAAATGATTTATCTCAACTCCTCAATCAAGCATCTAAAGCAAAGTAGTACTCAAGCATCCAAGATTTCATCCATGATCTCAAATCCTAAGTTTTAACAACCAAATTTAATTTATTTTCAAAAGACTCTAAAATGCTATGGAGAATACCTAGAGGGATACTTTTATTTCCTAATCATGCAAGAAAAGTGCTAAAAGAAATAACAAGGTATTTACAATGACTCCTTTGCATTCTACTCTACTCATGCATTTATTAGCAAGGACTCAATTCTAGAAATCATAAAAGTGAAGGAAAATGCAAAAAGGAACAAACTCCCCTTTATTTCTGGTGGACGGAGTCGATCCAGAAGAAGCCTCCACCGTGGTAGTGGAGGAGTCTGGGTGGCTTGGAGAATTAGGACTCCCCCACACTTAAACTTTACAAAAAATTGCTCTGGTGGCCTCAGGCGATTCAAGTTCAAGAGCCACTGAAGGAATGGAGTTCTTCGAATCAAAGCAAAATCATCTCCTCCTTCTTTATGCCCTTCAGAAGTCCTTCCAGGAGGCTGAAGTCTGTTCAGTTGGAGTACCCACTCTTGAAGTCTTCTGGACCCTGCAAAACAATGTAATACCTCTCTCAAGCGTTCAGGGTTAGAAAGAAATGATATAAGTTCAGTCTCTGCATCAAATGAATCCAAAACTGCATCATGTTCAATTAAATCAAATTCTGATGCCTCAATGAAATTTTCAAAATTATTTCCTACCAAATTTGCATCAAGATACTCATCACAAATAAAGAAATCAATTTCTGGCTCATCAATAGAAATTTCACAATTATTTTCAATCAAGGGTATATCAAGTAATGTGTCAGAGCCAATGAAATTAATTTCAGATATCTCCATGAGTTTTTCACATTCAACCTCAGCATAAGATATAGCAAGAGATTCATCAAAATAGATAACATCCATTTCAGGCACTTCTAAAAAATTTTCACTATCCATATCCACAAAAGATGTATTGAGTGATTCATCATAAAAAACTACATCAATTATGGGTGCCTCTAAAATTATTTCGCTATCCATATTTACAAGGGATGTGTCAAGTAATGCATGATGATCAATAAAATCAATGTGTGGTACCTCTATTGGATTTTCACAAACAATTTCTACACAAGGTATATCGATAAACTCATCAGAATCAATAAAGTCAACACTAGGTACCTCACTGCATTTTTCCGAAGGAAGAGGAGAAATACTTACCTGAGCGTGCTGGATAATACCTGGAGGTTCTACAATGGTAGATGTATCCATGGCCTCCTCCTGGTCATGTACGTGCTCCTCTTCAGCCTCAGACTCTGGTGGACACTCAACTAAAGCAGGTGATCCTTGGGTGCTTGCTTCCACCATGCAAGTCCCTACACTTTCTGGTTCATCTTCTGTATCTTGTGGTGGTCCCTGGGGCTCAGTGCAGTCCCCTACACCTATGGAATCATCTCCTCTACATTCTTCTCCTGTAATATCTACAACAACAGTGTCAGAAAAATTAGGACCATCAATAATGCTATCATCAGAAAATAAAAGTCTAGAATGGTCCTGTGGAGCTTCAATTTCTTCTTCTGGAGCTGAAAAATTTGGAATTGGATTTTGAATAGGAGTCTCTGGAGGGATGCATGCTGTAGGTGCCCAGACTTTGATGAGTACGTCATCTTCTTCTTCTATCAAATTTGCAAGATTACTTGAAGAAGGACTTGGCCATGCGCTAGGGTCACCTTGAACTGATATAAAACCAACTCCGGGGGATTGTTCTGATTTTTGGGCTTGCCTTTGTTTCTCTTGTTGTTGATATAGTAAAACTTGTTGAACTATCTCCTCCAACCTTTGTTGTTGCATATTTCCTGCACTAGAATTCCCATAACCTCCTTGATCAGCAAAAGCTCCATGATTGATTTTGAAAGGATGAAGTAGGGTGAAATGGTTGAGCTTGCTGAGATCCTTGAAAACATGACTGATGGGGCTGATTAAAGAACTGATTAGAGGGCTGATATGCTGAAAAATTTTGCTGAGAAATGCAGCCTTGAAAGTTCTGATTTTGAGCTGAAAAATTAGGTGGCGAGGGCTGAAAATTCTGCCCTTGAAACCCCTGACCGTAGGGCTGGAAATTTTGATTCAAGGGCTGTGTTGGCTGAAAATTTTGTTGGTTTTGAGCTGGAAAAACTGGAAATGATTGCAAGCCTTGCTGCCCTTGATTATATTGCTGGAATTGAGGTTCGAAATGCTGAAATGGTTGCTGAAAATGTTGAGAATTAGGCTGAAACGGGGGCTGAAAACTTTGACTTGATGGCTGAAAATTTGGTTGATTGGGCTGAAAATTTTGGAAAGGCTGCCCATTCTGAAAATTCTGGAAATTTGGTTGAATTTGCTGAAAATCCGGCTGAAATTGTTGGAATTGCTGTGGTTGCTCGAATTGTTGTAGTTGCTGAATTTGAGGCTGACAAAACTGATTTGGTTGCTGAAAATTCCAATAGGGTTGTTGGAATTCTTGATTTAGCTGCTGAAATTTCCGGAGAGGCTGAAATTGTGGCTGAGGTAGCTTCTGATAAGTAGATGACTGAACTTTACGATCTAGTTGGTAGTCCAACCCCTTTAACACATTTTTTAACTCCTCCAATGCCTCTTCTATCTCTTTTGACCCCATTTTGAATTTGCAGCCCTGTCACAAAACAAACAAGAAAAATGGCAGCAACCGTATATGAAAGATAAAGCAAAATAAAATAGAACCCAATGATATGTCAAAAAGCATACAAGCAAAAATCAAACAAATCAACTAGTTGCTTCCCCGGCAACGGCGCCAAAAATTTGACGAACCCAAATATACTAGTTAAAGTTGTCACGAAATGTATGGGCTCATCAAATTTAGAATTTATAAATGAATGAAAGCTGGAAACCCTTTTTACAATCAAAATCTGAAAATGTAATATAGGGGCCACAGGTCGTATTTTTCTCAGGGACTAGTTGTCGTGTTTGATTTGCACTTGTGTTTAGGTGTCGTGATTGTTTTTGGGTTTCAAGTAAACTGTGGTTTTGGAATTCAATCAGCAATGAAATCGCAATTAAAAGAGAAGAAACTTAACCTAGCAAACTTAAACAAGGTGATGGCAATTCATGTACTCAACCAATGGAAAATCTCATCAAAGCATTAACACAATTTTGGAAAAACACAAATCTGATTTCGATTACAAAAATACACTCCACCCTGATTTAAACTTAAAGCATCACCACTCAAGCCGAAACTTAACTTGATACCTAAGTGCAAGCAATTAAATCAAACAACTTGATACCAAGTGTAGCAAAACTCATGTGCCAAAAGGATGTTAAGTGCAGAAACTTCACATTACAGTTCCAAAGGGGACTGATCGATTCAGATTTCACAGATATTTATCAATGAAGTATTATGCCAAGATGAAAGAAGAAATTCAGCAACAAACCAAAGATCTAAATACATTCAAGGACACCCCTAATGCAGATCCGAAATGCAGGAAATGCAGAATTGAAATCAGATTACAGAATTGAAAAGCAATTGAAAACAATTGCTCGAAGCTAGCTGCAAAAAAATGGAGAGCTGATGATTTTAGAAGCGGAGCTGATCAATTCAGACAGGAATTCAGAGTTTCAGAACTGAATGAAGGGATGTAACAACACTTCAATTGCAGAAATTCAACAACAGATTTAATGCAGGCCTAAGTTGATGCTGTAAATTCTGCAGAAATGTAACCAGATCTCCACAGCAGGAATTCGACAACAAACTCAATGCAATATGATTGAACTAACTGCAATGTAAAGCTTAGAAGAAAACCAGAATTCAGAATCCATTTAGAGACAAGCTAAAGGCAAAAGGAATGCAAAACTCCAAGATTTGACTGCAGAATTTCAGAATTGATACCATAGCAGAATTGTGAGTGGCATGCAAGGAAAAGTTTATCCCATTTCAGAGATAAGAAGCTGAAGAATTCAGAAATTTAATCTGAATGCAAAAGACTGATGTGCAGGAATAAAAGGATGCAGAATTGAACTAAGTGCAGAAAAACTTGAATGGCAGAGTTGAGCTTCAGAATTGCAGAAACAATTACTGCAGAAATACACTTTCAAACCTAAAACAAAACGAACCAAGCAACTGAATTTAAATGCGAAAACTGAGAAGAACTAATGCAACTGACTCAAATTCAGAACACAGAGCTGAAATTTTCAGATTCCAACTTGAATAGCAAGCTGAAACTGCAGAAATACTCAGCTGAACAAATGAAAAGCAGACACGACGCTACATATAAAATCAAACTTGGATCACTAAATTTACACACGAAATTGGTCTTCAATGGCAGGAATTGAACTAAACATAACTCGAATTTGAACAAAAGCTGAAAAACTCGAAACTGAATGGAAAGTTGCAGAAAACAGAACAAGAGTCTGATACGCAGTTAAGAAAATGGCACGCAAGCATTAGAATAAGAAATCAACTGAAACTTAAAACAAGTATCCACTAGACAGGTTCCTAAACTACTCAACTTGAAGGATTAAAGCTAGATTACAGCTGGGACAATGAATTAAACCAAGTTAACCAATTCTGAAATTCGAAAACAGTAACTAAACTAGGCTGAAACGAAATTTACAACTAATAAACGAAATTAACTAAGAAATCTAAACATCGATCTCTTCCCGAGCTCGAATGCTTCTTGGTCGTCAAGCAAGAGTGAGCCTCGGACCCGCAAGCTCAGCAAATCAATGGAGAAACGACCTCTGCGAAGCAATCCAGCTCACAGTCTGTGCCAAGCTGAATTTCCAATCGATTTCTTCAATCTTGCCTTGTCCAATCGCGCGGATGATGTGGGGATGAACCAAACACTCCAGGGAACCCCTCTAGATAGCTCGGATGGATGGAGGATGGATCAAAATCGAGATTGAAGCAATGAAGGACAGAGTTGCGGAAACCTCGCAACAACTCTGTTTTGGCCAATTCGGAGCTGGAAATTCACCGAAGCAGCTCCCCAAGGATCTAGCACTCGATCTAGGTCAGAAATCGAGGGGTCGCGCCTCTTGAATTGAAGTAATTAGCTAAAAAGATGAAAAAAATGCTAAGAACTAAAGAAGAACTGATTGCGGCGAGGAAAACGCGACGCTGAGAAAGGAGCTGGAAATTTGATTAAATAGTTATCAACGGACGGCCCAGATTGATCGGAGGAGATCCAACGGCTGATCTTGCTCTGATTGGAGCCAAACTTTTATGATGATGATCTGGGGTCAGGATCTGCCTCATGGTAGCTCGGATCCTCCAGATATGCAACGGATGGTCCAGATCAACTCTATCTGTGAATGGACGCTCTAGAGCCCTCCTTGCTTGATCCAACGGCTGATTTAGCTCTGATTGGGATGAAACCTTCAGATCTTGATCATAGAGCTTGATCAACCCTAACCCTAGCTCAGATTGCTTCAGATCGTCCCGGATGGCTCAGATCTAACCGCTCTTGAATCGGACGGCCCGGATTAATTTTAAGCTTGATAATTCGATCCGGTTCACATCCGACTCAAGTTTGACCCAGTATACCCTAGGTCCAGGATCCTTTCATGCCTACAAAAATATATCAAAAAATTAGTGGCCAAATAATCCAAAAATTATGTAATTTTGCAATTAAGTCCAAAATAAGATAAAGTTCCAAAACCTAGGGTAAAATCATAATTAAGCAATAAAAACATGGGTCAAACATGGATTTTAGCAATTAAAATAATCAATAAAATGGTGCTTATCACCGTTGCAACCTGAAATGGAGAATCGGACAAACCTGCTCCAAGGAAAGCCTTCGTTGACCTCTCCTTGAGTGTTTGAATCCTCCCTTGTCACCTGCAGCTTAATCGGACTGTTAGAGCAGCAAATTATACAGTAAATCAAATATCAGAAGCAAACATCAGCGAATCGGATACGATCAAACGCTCTGACCACGTCTGACAGTGCAATTTTAATTAAAGTGATCGGTCACCAGACCGATCCAGGGCGTGTGGGTCGGTCACCAGACCGATCCACTGCTTCGCTGGGATTCCCAGCTCTCGTGGCTATACACTCCTGATCGGTCACCCGACCGATCAGAGTGAAGCCTGATCGGTCACCAGACCGATCAGAGTGAAGCCTGATCGGTCACCCAGACCGATCAGGGCAGATGAACAGTGATTTTTTAATCAGATCCAAGATCCCTGATCGGTCACCGGACCGATCCAGGGTCTGATCTGCAAGTGAACTCACTCACCGTCTGCTCCCTGATCGGTCACCAGACCGATCAGGAGCAAGCTAGCAAGGAAGCAGCCTGCTCCCTGATCGGTCACCGGTCCGATCAGGAGCCACACAGTAGATTCCCAACTCACTGTGCGCTCCCTGATCGGTCCCCAGTCCGGTCAGACATCGCTGGATCGGTCACCAGACCAATCCACGAAGGAGCAGCGTGCCAATGTCCCTGATCGGTCACCAGACTGATCCAGAGACTCAACCCTAGCCCTCCAAGCTAGGAATTCATCCACCTTAGCCCTCCAAGCTAAGGATTTTGCCATCTAACTCTCCAAGTTGGGAATTTGCACCTAACCCTCCAAGTTAGTACTTTTCATCTAGCCCTCCAAGCTAGGACTTTTCACCCAACCCTTCCAAGTTAGAACATCATCCAACCTAGCCCTCTAAGCTAGGCACCTGACCCTCCAAGCCAGGACTTTTTCACCTAATTCTCCAGGATGGGAATTTGCACATAACCCTCCAAGTTAGGACTTTTCACCTAGCCCTCCAAGCTAGGACTTTTCACCCAACCCTTCCGAATTAGGACTTTTCAACACCTGGCTTCACTCACCAGGTCCCGGCTTCACTCACCGAGATTTCCATCACCTGTCTTCACTCACCAGGACCCGGCTTCACTCACCGAGATTTCTCACACCTAACCCTCTAGGATAGGATTTCAATCAACCCGTGCCTGATCACTGATCAGGACTTAATCATCATCATAACCAGAATCATAATCAACCTAAACTAAAATCGGTGTCAACACCAAAACAATAATCAGGGCCAGATTGCATCAACAATCTCCCCCTTTTTGTTGTTTGACAACCCGATTTAAGTTTAGGTATCAATCAATTCAATCGACATAAAGGAATCATGATCCTTCCCCTATAATAACCATAAACTTAATCAGCCATTTCTCCCCCTTGTCAAACATCGAAAAGGGTATGGTTATTAAGTGTGAACATACCTCCCCCTCAAACACGGGTCTCTCCCCAAACCCAAAATAATCAAAGGAAAATTTTTGAATTGCATATGAAAACATATACAGAAATATATCATGGTCAAACATGTATATGTTTCATATGACAAGGAAGTCAAAGGATGATTTTAGATTGCATATGAGAGGCATATACCATAAATGTATCATGGCAACAATGTATATGCATCACATGATAATAATTATCGCAATTCCATCAGACTGATGATCGATACAGAAAAATTTCTGATTTATCTATGAATGATCAACTTTCAGAAAAATTTCTGTAATTCTGATTCGTTCAAGATCAGACTGCGTTATCACTTGGACTTCCATGTGAAGACATATACAGAAGTATATTATGGTCAAATATGTATATGCTTCATAGGACTAGTAAGGAATGCATCTGTATTTGAAACATAGTCCTGATTGGTCTCCGTGACCAACCAGGTCTGTTGATTACGTGATATAGAAGTATATCTGATTAGTCTAGGGAGCGATCGAATTTCAAAAAATTTTTGAAACTCTGATACGTTCCTGAACAGACTGCATTAACAATCTGCATTCCATAACAGGGGAGATGACTCTATTAATATTCGTCATTTCAGAAAAATTTCCGAAACACGACATTAAGATCAAGAGTCATGACTCAACAAACCCTTTCTTAAGGATTTGAACATTCCAACATAGGTTTGTATCAAATCAGTATTAGGTTTTGTTCCAAGTATCTTAACCATCATCCTACTACTCAGTTATATTGATACTTCATCAAAATTGATGAAGGGGGATTGGTCTGAGGAGTGGTCTGATACAACTGATCATTGTTGATCTGATCGGTCACCGGACCGATCAGTATGATTCCTGATCGGTCACCAGACCGATCAGGGTGAGTCCTGATCGGTTGGTGGACCGATCAGGTCTGAAACAGTATGTTTTCTGAAACTGATCAGTTTCAGAAATAGATTTGTTTCACTGTACAGTTTCAAAAATGAGATTTCAGAAATCCTAATTCAATTAGATTCAATCCCATTGATACTAAAGGGTTTCTTTTAACCAGAAAGTATTTCCCAAACTAAAATAATCATCATGATTTGTGTCAAATCATAGAGGTAATCCATTTGATTCTAAGGGTTCCCTTAATCAAAATATATGTCATGATTTGTGTTAGAGCATGATCAGTATTTTCAAAGCATGAAATTGAATATCAAAACATGTTTGTATCAAAGCATGATCAGGTTCCCAAAATCTAAGTTGGATACTTCAAAACAGATTTGTATGTTTATAACATGTTTGTTCCAAACAAATTGAAATCAGGTTTGTATCAAACATTTATTCCCTAAATTACCCATAGAAACAAGGTTTAAATCATGATTCAGAAAAACATGGTAATCTTGAGCTAGATGTTGGGGATGTATAGATATCCTAAGTCATAGAATCTTGATTTATATTGATACAAAGAAATCACTAGCTCATAGTACTTAAGCATTGAGTCTTTATGGGATTTTCATAATGATTAGCACAAGCTATATGTTCATCTTGTTCTTAACCAAAATTAGCATGTCATAGATTAATGTTAATCACACACACAGTAAGATCATGGCATACTCAACTAAATTTATCTCCAAAGTGTTAAATAACACTTAAGCCTAAGATATGCCACAAGTTATTGCAAATATTTTGGCTAACTTCAAGATTTACAGTGAACTACAGAGTTCAATCCTAATCATGGCATATTGAAGCTAAAACTCATGGATTGAGTTGAAAAGTCATCCTTCCAAGTGTGTATTAAGGTCATGGTTCCAATTAAGTTTGTATCAAAATGAAGCATAGTATAATGTCGACAGGAAACTATTCATGCTCCTTTGATTACAATGAATTCATCATCATATATTTGTACTTTACTAATAAGAAAATTCACAAATATGTATCTATTTAACTATGGATCACAAAACCATGATGTTGTCTAAATTTATGAAATGTAGGCAATTCCAAAGAAAAACCTAATTTTAGACCTCTTGTTGTGATGAATGATAGTTCATCTCAATTCATGGGTTTGGAGCACCCAATATCAACCTCCCATGTTGATAGATGCTCCCCCTCAAATAATGCTTATACAATTCTAAAGATAGAAGTTTTAGGTACCCAAATTTTGGGACCTAATGCATCAACAATGAGGGACTTTGGCACCCATGCCTTAGTCATTTTCTTTTTGGCTTTTGAACCCTAGAATCATCTTGTGATCTAAATTGGGTTCTTGACATTAAAGATATGACACTAGGTTCTTTAGGTTGGTAACCCAAACCAACCTTGTTGTACACCGCCCTTTGGGAGTTAAGAATCATATCTAAGGTTTTTGAGCCAATTGAAAACTTCTCAAGAATATTCTTGAGATTTTCAACTTTGCTCTTCAAATCCTTATTTTCATTTTCAAGACCATTAACATGTAAATCATCAATTACCTCATCCTTAGAGGTTTTCAATTTTTCTACTTCTAATTTTAATGATTTAACTTTGGCCTTAGATTTCTTAAGCATGTTTGTCAAGCAAGCTATTGTTCTATAGCACTTATCTAGCTCGGGAGAAATTATCTCTTCATCATCCGAAGATGATGAAGGCGCGGTTGAGGAGTCACTTGATTCATCACTGCTCTCATTGGATGATTCTTCTAAGGCTATGAGAGCCACATGACAGTGGTTGTCCTCCTTGTCAATCTTCTTCTTCCTTTTGTTTCCTGCCACAAAAGCAAATCCTTTCTCCTTGGGGCCTTGGTTAGAGATCTCATGTAGCTCCATCTCACAAAATAAGTCCTCTAACTTAACAAAAGATAAGTCCTTGGAAACCTTGTAAGCATCCACCATGGATGACCACAAGGCATTCCTAGGAAATGATTTAAGGACATACCTCACTAGGTCTCGGTTTTCTACCTCTTCACCAATGGAGTGGAGACCATTCAATACTTCTTTGAATCGACAATGAAGCATACTTACAGTTTCACTTTCTCCCATTGTCAAGTTCTGGAGTTGGCTGTGAAGGAGATCCTTCTTGGCAGTCCGGGTGTCTTGAGTTCCTTCATGGAGCTCAAGAAGTTTATTCCATAGATCTTTGGCAGAGGTGAAGGGGCCAACCTTGATTAGCTGTTCTTTGGTCATCCCACATTGCAAGGTCACGACAGCATTGGCATTTTCTGTTGGTGCAGGAAGCACCATATCGAACCTTGTTTTGATATTGGCAAAGGATTCAAAGTTAAGTTTATTTGTGATCTAATAAAGTTACTCTAGTGTGCAGAGATAAAGCCCTAGCGAAGGACTGCTAGGCACCTGGCGAAGGACTGCCAGTATCCAAGCCTAGCGAAGGACTGCTAGGCACCTGGCGAAGGACTGCCAGTATCCAAGCCCTAGCGAAGGACTGCTAGGCAACTGGCGAAGGACTGCCAGTATCAAAGCCCTAGCGAAGGACTGCTAGGCAACTGGCGAAGGACTGCCAATATCAAAGCCCTAGCGAAGGACTGCTAGGCAACTGGCGAAGGACTGCTAATATCCAAGACCTGGCAAAGGACCGTCAGGCAAAAGTCCAACCAAAGGAGCGGTTGGCATCTGGTACATTCTCCCGAGAGGAGTAGGTGAGGGCGCGTTCCCCGTCGAGGGAACAGTAGGCGTCGGTTCGACCTAGGGTTCCATTTTGGAGACCCAAAGTCAGAACCAAGACAGCTAAGGATGTATAAATAAATATTTTATTATTTCAGTGTGTTTTGGACTAACCCTGGATGCAGGACCGAAGGAACGTGTGTCTACAGCTCAGAGAGCCTCAAAGGAATGAGGCAACAGCTAACCAGGGCGCCCGGAGTGTCCCGGGCGCCCCCATGGTGAACACAAAACACAAGTTACAAAAAACAGGCTTCGACAGTACAACTCCCGGGCGCCCCCGTGCTCCCGGGCGCCCCCGTGCTCCCGGGCGCCCCTGCTGCTCCCGGGCGCCCCCATGCGCAAGCCTCGAACCAGAAGCCAGCGAAGCGAAGGGATGAGATTTGACCCGGTCAACCCGGGCGCCCCGAGCGCTCCGGGCGCCCCGAGCGCTCCGGGCGCCCCGAGCGCTCCGGGCGCCCCGGTCAAAGCGGATCCCGAAGATAAAGGGATCAGACGCTGACCGAGGAGTTGGCGGATCAAAGGCCACGTGGTGGGCGCCCCGGACGTCCCGGGCACCCCCAGGCCCTATATAAATGACCCTCGACCAAGGCTTCAGAACACAACTTCCAATCAACGCTTCTACGCTCTTCTGCACTCGCGCTTCACCTCGGAATCCTTCCAACTCGAGCCGACGATGTCCCGCTGCTCCGAAAAAGTCGATCTACCCCGGACGTCGGTAAAAGAGCTATTTAAAGTTTATTGTACTTAATTCTGTAATAATTATTTGTAAACTATTTTGCGCACTATATAGAATTGCCCAAAGTAAACGGTCAACGACCGTGGGCCTTGGAGTAGGAGTCGACACAGGCTCCGAACCAAGTAAAATCGACTGTGTCTCTGTGTTGTGATTTTTAATTTCCGCTGCGTACTTGCTCTAAGTTTTTTCGAAAAACGATTTCCGATATTCACCCCCCCTCTATCAGTTTTCTCGGTCCAACAAGTGGTATCAGAGCGGGGAAGCTCAAATTTGGTGCAACCACCAATTTGAGAGTTTTTCAGATTTACAAAATTTTTTCATTTTATTTCTTTCCTTTTTGTTAATCAACACCACTCAATCTTTTCTGCTTTTTATTTTCAAATAAATAATATCTGTGGGTGGATTTAAAATATCGACAGTTTGCATCAGTGATGTCCTCCTCTAAGTGTTTCAATGTTTGACAATATGCTTAAGTCAGTGATACATTGAACAAGGGAAGGGTGAGTGAAGAAAACTGGACCAAGGTGAACCAATGTCCTAGTTAACCTAGGCATGAAGTCCTGGTTCGAAGAATTGGGCACTAAGTCCTGATCATGGATTGGGCACTAAGTCCTGGCCGGGGGTTGGGCACCTAAGACCTGACCGAGGGTCGGGCACTACGACCTGGTTTGAGGAATTGGGCACTAAGTCCTGGCCGAGGGTTGGGCACCGAAGACCTGGCTCGAGGAATTGGGCACGAAGACCTGGCCGAGGGTTGGGCGGCGAAGTCCTGGACTTAGGGTTTGGGCACAAAGTCTTGGTCCGAGGGATTGAGCAACTTAGCTGAGCGATGACTAAGGACAGAAGTAGAGACGGGTCTGTTGGAAACGAGATGGCTAGAGAGGGGGGGGGGTGAATATAGCCAATCACTTTTCTTTGAAACTTATCAAGTTTCCTGCACTTAACTTATCAGTAGCACAACAGCGGAAGAAACAAAGGAAACTGAAAGTGCAATAAACTAAAACAAAAATGAGACCAAACAGAGACAACTGCCAAGAACGCTAACAAGAGGGTTTACAAGGTTCGGGGATAACTTGCCCCTACTCCTTGGCGTGCCCTTAAGGTGGGCGATCCCTTGATCGTCGGCAGATCAAGCCCCGGTTTCACCGGATATAACGCAACCTCCTTCTCGATGGAGAAACCTCTCCACAACGTTTCAATCAAGATAAAGTTTAAGCACAAAGAAACAATGAGAAAGATCTTACTCAAACACTTAGCAAGGACAAGAACACAGCAAGCTTCCCTGAGCTCCATCCAGTGGCGATCTCACGCAAGAACCTTCTTCGTGTCTTCCCACTGTCGGACTCCAAGCTCCTTGTTCTCTCCTTCAAGCGCTCAAGTAAAGACTGGTTGCTTCTAGATCGCTTGCTCAAAGTGATGAAAGTTTCAAGAACACAGCAAGCAGGTTGTGGAGAACACAAGGCGTGGCAAGAACACAAGTTTTCAAAGTCTGCTTCCATGAAGCCAATTTCTGCCCTTTTGTATCTCCATTCAGCATCAGGTGACAACATCCTCCGTAGCCTCCAGCAACCTTACTGCCAACGCCAGCTACCACTGAGCCCTCTCTGGTCTTCCTGAGATCCCCTCAGCCAAGCCCCAGTCTCGGCTCCAGTCTGCAGCTCGGCCGTTGCAACCTGAAATGGAGAATCGGACAAACCTGCTCCAAGGAAAGCCTTCGTTGACCTCTCCTTGAGTGTTTGAATCCTCCTCTGTCACCTGCAGCTTAATCAGACTGTTAGAGCAGCAAATCATACAGTAAATCAAATATCAGAAGCTAACATCAGCGAATCGGATACGATCAGACGCTCTGACCACGTCTGACAGTGCAATTTTAATTAAAGTGATCGGTCACCGGACCGATCCAGGGCGTGTGGGTCGGTCACCAGACCGATCCACTACTTCGCTGGGATTCCCAGCTCTCGCGGCTATACACTCCTGATCGGTCACCCGACCGATCAGAGTGAAGCCTGATCGGTCACCCAGACCGATCAGGGCAGATGAACAGTGATTTTTTAATCAGATCCAAGATCCCTGATCGGTCACCGGACCGATCCAGGGTCTGATCTACAAGGGAACTCACTCATCGTCTGCTCCCTGATCGGTCACCAGACCGATCAGGAGCAAGCGAGCAAGGACGCAGCCTGCTCCCTGATCGGTCACCGGTCCGATCAGGAGCCACACAGTAGATTCCCAATCTCACTGTGCGCTCCCTGATCGGTCCCCAGTCCGGTCAGGCATCGCTGGATCGGTCACCAGACCGATCCACGAAGGAGCAGCATGCCAATGTCCCTGATCGGTCACCAGACCAATCCAGAGACTCAACCCTAGCCCTCCAAGCTAGGAATTCATCTACCTTAGCCCTCCAAGCTAAGGATTTTTCCATCTAACTCTCCAAGTTGGGAATTTGCACCTAACCCTCCAAGTTAGGACTTTTCACCTAGCCCTCCAAGCTAGGACTTTTCACCTAGCCCTCCAAGATAGGACTTTTCACCCAACCCTTGCGAGTTAGAACATCATCCAACCTAGCCCTTCAAGCTAGGCACCTGACCCTCCAAGCCAGGACTTTTTCACCTAATTCTCCAGGATGGGAATTTGCACCTAACCCTCCAAGTTAGGTCTTTTCACCTAGCCCTCCAAGCTAGGACTTTTCACCTAACCCTTCCGAATTAGGACTTTTCAACACCTGGCTTCACTCACCAGGACCCGGCTTCACTCACCGGGACCCGGCTTCACTCACCGGGATTTCCAACACCTGGCTTCACTCACCAGGACCTGGCTTCACTCACCGGGATTTCCAACACCTGGCTTCACTCACCAGGACCCGGCTTCACTCACCGGGATTTCTCACACCTAACCCTCCATGTTAGGATTTCAATCAACCCGTGCCTGATCACTGATTAGGACTTAATCATCATCATAACCAGAATCATAATCAACCTAAACTAAAATCGGTGTCAACACCAAAACAACAATCAGGGCCAGACTGCATCAATAGGGTCGAGGGTCGGACGTCTTGAGATCCGAGAGTATCGGAGGCTAAGCAAAAGTCCACCCGAATGGACTGGGTGGCAACCGTCTCCTGAAAGGAGTAGGTGAAAGGCGCATTCCCGTGGGTGGGAACTTGCGTCAGTTCAACCTAGGGTTTTGTGAAAATCCGAAGTCAGAACCAAGTTATTAAGGTTAGGATTGTATGTGTATTTGCCTTGTTTTCATGTATCTTGCAGGTACCTAAAAGTGGAGACAAAGCAGGGAAAAGGCTGGAAAAAGGAGGCCCTAGGAGCCCCCATCAATGGGGGCACCCGAGTTCATGGAGGCGCCTTCGTCAAGAAGCTTATCAGCCGTTGCAAGTTCAACGCGAGGATGATCTTTGACCAAGCCCTTTGAGGCACCCCCATCAACACAGGCGTTCCAATGAAGCCTATAAAAGTGGCTTCGACCCGAAGGCTCAGAACACAACTTCCAAGATCCATTCTGAGCTTTCTGACTGACAACAAACCGCTAAAGACGAGGCTCTACAACCGGGAGGCTCCAGGAGGAAGTGCGCGGCACTTCGGAGGTCCAGATCGACCGAGTTTCAAATCTTGTTTGTTCGGTTTGCTTTTATTATTCCGCACTCAATTTACTATATTTTTTATTTTAATTATTGCACTTTAAGATGGGTTTCTCTACCTCTGGAAAGTCCAGAAAGGAGACCTTTAGTGTACGGGCATTCCCGTGCATATGCCTTGGATGTACTGACCCTGTGGGTCGGAAACCTAGTAAAAAATCCTGCGTGCAATCTGTGTTGTTGTCTGTTTTCTTCGTTCTTTGTATTTTTCGCTGCACTAACTCTGTGTCTAGAACGAAGATCTGAAAGTCTACAAAGGTTGTGAAAGAAGTTTTTACGGTCGATATTCACCCCCCCTCTGTCGACAGCACCGGTCCTACATTTTTCACTTTTTTCTTCAAATGATATAAGAATCTGTTGGTAATAAAATAAATTCTATTAGATATATTATATATATTAAAATGAATAAAGTTGTATGAAATCAGATAGTTAAAGTATAAAAGATAAACATTTTACCTTTCAAATGGGTACATCCATCGGAAATGGACAGGTCGACCAACTTTTGCCTCATATGGCAAGTGAATCAAAAGATGTTCCATTGAATCAAAAAATGACGGTGGAAATATCCTTTCCAAATTACACATAATTATCGGAATGTCTCTCTCTAACGTCTCCATGTGCGAATATTTCAAAACTGTTGAGCAAATATCATGTAAGAAAATGCTTAACTCCGTAATGGCACCCTATACAAATTTTGGTAATATTTCTTTAAAAGCAATAGGAATGAGTCTCTGCATGAATATATGACAATCATGAATTTTCAAACCACTCAATTTGTATTTCTTCATATCCACACATCTTCCAAGATTAGAGACATAACCATCTGGAAATTTCACTGATTTTAACCATTCACAAACAACACCTTTCTTAGCCTTATTCAATGTATAAACTGCCTTTGGCATTGGTCCCCTACTATTTTCATCAACATCAAGAGTAGGTCTATTACAAATGAGTCGCATATCTTTTCTTGCATTCAAATTATCTTTCGTTTTTCCATTGATATCCATCACTGTATTAATCAGATTATCAAAAACATTCTTTTCAATATGCATTACATCGAGATTATGATGAAGCATAAGATTAAAGCAATATGGTAAATCCCAAAATATATTCTTGTTAGTCCATTTATGTGTACTCCCATACTCATATGTTAACCACTCAGTACCAAATTTGTTCGCCTGTTAATCTCAATGGTGGTGGTGTTCTTTCAATTCTATTCTTAGTGAATTTGTTTTTATTCCTTCTGAAATTATGAGCTAGTGGTATAAATTGTCTATGACAATCAAAATAACTAGCTTTCTTCCCATGTTTCAATCTGATTGACTTTGATCTTTCCATACATATTGGGCATTCTAAGATCCCAGCAGTACTCCAACCTGAAAGCAAACCATAAGCAAGAAAGTCATTTATTGTCCAAAGAAGAGCTACCTTCAACATAAACGTTTGATTTGTATGAACATCGTAGGTAGGAAATCCTTCAACCCATAATTGTTTCAATTCCGCAATCAGTGGTTGCATATAAATATCTATTAACTTCTTCGGTTTTTTCGGGCCAGGCACAACCAATGTTAAAAACATATAAGGTGTTTTCATGCACATCCTAGGTGGAAGATTATACGGAGTTAAAATAACTGGCCAACATGAATAATTTAGTCCTGATTTCCCAAATGGAGCAAATCCATCTGCACAAAGCCCTAATCTAATATTTCTAGTCTCCTTTGCAAATTCTGGATATATTCTATCAAAATTTTTCCATGCCTCTCCATCTGATGGATGACACATTAATCCCTCTACTGTTTGATGATTTGCATGAGAAGTCATATGTTCAGCTGTTGCTTTAGATGCATAAAGCCTTTGTAACCTTGGAGTTAAAGGAAAATAAAACAGCTGACTATATACTTTACGTCTTTGTTGACTTCGTGTGGTGCTCTTATACCTTGCTTGATTACAGAATTTACAAACATCTGTTTCAGCATTATGTCCCCAATATAGCATACAACCATCTCTGCAAACATCAATTCTTTCCACTGGAAGACCTAATTCTTTGATCAATTTTTTCATACTATAAAAATCATTGGGAAGTATGTGATCATGTGGTAAACACTCTTTCATAACTTGAACAAAATCATTAAACAATCTTGCGACATATTATGTTCTGCCTTGACATTCAACAATCTTGCTGTCGCAGATAATTTAGTATGACTATCACAACCAACCAATAATGGTTCATCAACAACACCCAACACATTTTGAAATTGAAGATATGTTTCATCAACATGTGGTACTTCGCTCAGATCCTTCAACGGTGATGTATAAGTAGTAAACATTTGTTCTACTGATGGAGGATAGCTAGAACTTGCACCATGAGGATCGGGAATGAAATTCTGACCTGCTGCATCAAATACCATCCTCTGATATGGATTAAACTGATTATAATAACTACGATCGTCACTAACTGAAACTTGTATATTTTGCTCAACATTCTCATCAGCTATGAATGGTTCACCATGACATGTCCCATTATAATAATTTGGTGTAAATCCAAATTTACATAGATGTTCTTCAACTTTATCCTGTAGAAAAAAAAATCCATTGTGACATTTTCTACGCGGACACCTTATCTTATTGCCATCCATGTACTGAACATTACTAGAAGCAAAAATCATAAATTGTCACAATCCAGTTATAAATTCATCAGTTAAACCCCCACAATTTGGTAAATTTTTATTATACATCCAACTTCTTTCATTCTGCATTTTGTCTGTTTAAAATCAGATAAACTAATGGTCATTATGTATTAAATTTCCATTAAAAAAAGGGACAAAAAAAACAACAAATGAAATTAAAATATTTGAGAATATGATTATGCTATTATTATTAAAATAACATATAAATAACATGTAATGATATACCTGACAAAGGTCAACGAAGATAAGTGTATCTCCCAACACGCCTAATAATTCAATCCACTAGCTAAAATTCTTAGCGAAGATTTACAAACAAATGTGCCTAAATGTCTTCATGTCATTTAAAAGGATATGCGAAATAACAACATAAAAGGATATAATTCACATTATTTATTCAATTAGATACATAACATTACATGTAAAAGGATATGCATAACATTGCATGTAAAAGGATATGCGAAATAACAACGCACAAGATAGTAAAACATATTTTTATCTCCGAAAGATGACTAACCTCTTTTTGAATCCATTCATAGAAGATTCGTATGACGATGGAAAAAGTTAACAGTCAAGCATCCAGAAATCTCATTATACTAATACCTCACCAACCAGATCTGAATAACTTATTATGTGAGAGAAAAATAGAATTAAAAGGATTATAATTCACATTGTTTATTCAATTAGATAGTTACACTTACTAATCTCTTTTCTGCCTACACTATTCTGTTTGCTTCCTTAAGAATAGGTTTTGGCACAGAGCTAGCTCGAAAGCCCCCCTATTTAGAGAAACGGCTCCTCATCCCATTACTAAACAAATTTCCAAGATTAAAAGGTTCCTGATCATCCCATCCTTTTTTTTCTTTTGTGAGACCTCTTAGTTAATTGTGACACATTACACTATTTAGTTTCCTGAGAACATGTCTTCACAGAACAACAATAAATTACCAAGTATATCAACATTTTAAGCACCATTTTAGACACTCTGAGTAAATAAGAATCTAAGCAATATGGAAACAAAAATGGAAACAAAAATGGATTCAAATCTAAGCTTTTTCTACAACATTTTGAACAATAAATTAGTAAGTATATCAACATTTTGAACAACATTTACTAGAATTTATGGAAACAAAAATGGATACAGTAGTAAGCTTTTTCTTGTTGGTAAGCCATTTACCTGGGTGATGGCAGGCTGCGGCCAATCCGGGAGTGGCAAAGAAGATCCGGTGAGAAGGAAATGTTGGATATTATTATTATTATCTCTATTAGGTGGGCTTATTTGTAAGTTGCACAAGTAAATACAATCTGAGCCCTTAAAATGATCTAACTTATGCTTATTGGGTTTCGGATTATTGGATGCGAGTTCAATGTATAGAACCCTTTAGACCAATCTGTAATTATCTATGGGCTGATAACAGATTGAATTACTATATAAAGGAGAGGTCCCCAAGGGTTTAGGTGATCTTCATGACCTAGTTTCTTGTTTTCCATTGACAAGAAACTTTACGGCGCCGTCAAACCTAAGCCTCTTGGAAGATTCTCCTTCTTCTTTCCGTTGCATCTTCTTCCACAGGGATCAAGTCGACGACGCTACGACAAGGATAATGACTCTTCAATCAGGTTCCTTGTCTTTCGGTTTACATCTATTATTTCGTTATGTCATGATTCGATGAAACAATAGATATCCATGTTTTTACATACATTATGTTTTCTCTTCGAGTTCTTATTTGGTTTTCTAGAATTCATGCAGTTAGGAGAAAACACAATGTTCTATCAATTGGTATCAGAGCGTTGGCTTTGTTTCGTCATTTTTTATGACAATAAAGTTTAAGTTTTTCCGTCAATTTATTGTTTGTATACTAGATCAAGTTTTTCTAGTATAATATAATTTTTTGATCGTCGAAAAAAAACCCCTACGATAGGCTTGTTTTTTTAAGTTTTTCGTAAGAACTCCATGTTTAATCTAATTTTTAAGTTAAATCATGATACTTCAATCGATTGATTTGGTCAACCCATCGATTATTAAGCCTAAAATAACGAATAGAAATGATTGGAATCTTTGATCGATTGAGAATTTTTCCTAATCGATTAACCATCTTAATTTTACGACTGAATCAATTAATGATCAATTAAAATTGTTTTGATTAAAAGCTTTATAGGATTAATTATAAATCAGATTGATTTAATTTGGATCGATTAATACATCCCTTAATCGATGCAATTTGTTTTTCATTGATTAAAAGCATTCGCTAATCGATTACAATGCTAAGAATCGATTTCGATTCGTTTGAATCGATTCTTTTACGTACAAAAAAAAATAAAAAATAAAAAATAAAAAATAAAAATAAAAATAAATAAAAGCAAAACAAATAAAAAAACAAACAAACAAAACCCTCTTACAGGTGGGACCCACCTTTAAAAGGCAAAGGTTTGTGTTTTCGTTTTTGTTTTGTATATTTTGTTTTTATTTTTTATTTTTGTGATTAATATGGATGATAATCACGTACGGTAGACTTTCAAATCGATTAAGATAATTAATTGGGTTAAATCAATTATTATCATATGGTATTAATCGATTAGTAAATCTAATTTCTTAGATCTATCTATATAACGTGCTACTAAATTAAACTATTGTGTCGGCCCAAAGGAAGACACCTTAGATCGGGTTAGTGTATTTTGTGTTGGTAGACGTATATCTATGCTAAGAGTAATCGACCCAAAGGAAGGTTGCTTTTATACCAGATATATGTTCAAGATAGTTTACAACTATTAAACATAATATATTTTGTTCTGATCATGCACAAAATATGTCGGCCCAAAGGAAGGCATATTGCGTGGCAGATTAAAGTTGTTGTAAACTATGTTCCAAAATATAACTCATATAAAGTTTCATATTATGCACACAATCGGTCGGGCCAAAGGAAGGCATATTGTGTGGGCAATTAAAGGTTGAGTTATATCAGAGAGTACCGCTAACAAATTATATTTTAATCTACACATTAAAATATAATGTTGTATTTGGTATTTCATAAGGAGCCCATTTATATGCATTTAAAATTTTATTTATTTGCATAATTTTATTATATATATATATATATTCTTGGCTTTAGTTAAATCGTGAGCTTAAATAAATTTTTTTTAGTGCAATCTGTAACTGCCAACATTAATAACATCCCAACATTAACTGGTTCGAATTTTGCTGAATGGAAAGAATGCGTGATCGTAGTCTTAGGCTGCATGGACTATGCATTAAGGAATGATCGTCCCGCACCTTTGACTAGTGCTAGCACTATAGAGCAGAGGGCTGAATTTCAGCTGTGGGAGAAATCAAATCGCATGAGTCTAAGCATCATGAAGTTTTCAATACCGGCACAAATAAAGGGCTCAATAACAGAGAGTGAAGATGCTAAGAGTTTCCTTAACCAACTGGCAGACCGATTCACCTTAAATGAAAAGGTCGAGACTACCACACTTCTTACGAAGTTGGTAACCATGCGGTACAGTGGTAAAGGAAACATAAGGGAGTACATTATGGAGATGTCCAATATAGCGACAAATTTGAAAGCACTAAAACTCGATATGTCTGAGAGTATGTTAGTGCATTTCGTCTTGATGTCTCTGCCTGCACGGCTCACTCCCTTTAAGATATCGTATAATACTCAAAAGGAAAAGTGGACATTGAATGAGCTTATTGCTCAATGCATGCAAGAGGAGGGGAGACTGAATATTGAGACATATGAAAGTGCTCACTTAGCATCTGGTTCTCAAAATGCGAGTAAGAAGCGAAAGAGGATCAATAACAAAGGTAAGGGAAAGCAAACTGCAGATTCTGGAGGCAATGACCATAAGGAGCAAAAGAAACAGGATAAGGAATTCACTTGTTACTTTTGCAAGAAGAAAGGTCATATGAAGAAAGACTACCTCAAGTACGCCAATTGGCGTGTAAAGAAGGGTAAACTTCTCAACTTTGTTAGTTCAGAAGTCAATTTAGCTATTGTACCCATTGACACTTGGTGGATAGATACTGGTGCAACTACTCACATAAGTGACACTATGCAGGGTTGTCTCAGGAGCTGACTTTCACTTGATGGTGAAAGATACATCTATACGGGGAATGGAAAAAAGGCTGCAGTAGAGGCTATTGGTGGTTTTAGGCTTTATTTAGGAACCAATGTCTATTTGGATTTAGAGAATACATTCATTGTACCGTCTTTCAGACGAAACTTAATTTCAATTTCTTGTTTGGATAAATCAGGTTATTCTTGTTCATTTGGAAATGAAATGTTTAGTATTTTTTATAATTCAATTTTGATTGGGAATGGTTCCTTGGTTGATAAGCTTTATAAATTAAACACCTTTACTCCTACGATTGACAACGTAATAATGCATAGTGTAGGTACGAAACATAAATTGACCAACGAGAATTCTTCTATGTTGTGGCATAGGCGTTTAGGATATATATCCAAACAACGCCTAGAAAGGTTAATGTCACATGAAATTCTTGATTCCCTTGACATGTCAGACATTAATGTCTGCATAGAGTGTGTTAAGGGGAAGACAATTAATAAAAGGAACAAAGGGGCTAGCCGTTGTAGTGACGTTTTGGAGCTAATACATACGGACATTTGTGGACCATTCCCTAAGGCATCTTGGAATGGACACATATATTTTATAGCTTCATAGACGACTATTCTAGATTTGGCTATTTGTACCTTCTTCATGAGAAGTCGTAATCTTTGGACATGTTCAAAATTTTCAAAGCTGAAGTTGAACTTCAACTAGGTAAGAAAATTAAAGTTGTCCGATCGGATCGTAGAGGAGAATATTACGGTCGATATGAAGGATCAGGTGAACAACGTCCAGGACCTTTTGCAAATTACCATGCTGAGTGTGGGATTGTGCCTCAGTATACCATGCCTGGTACACCCAATCAGAATGGTGTAGCTGAGCGTCGCAATCGAACCCTAAAAGACATGGTGAGAAGTATGATGGCTTTCACTTCTCTACCAGAGTCTTTGTGGGGTGAGACACTCAAGACTACAGTTTACCTTCTCAATAGAGTACCTAGTAAGACAGTAACTAAAACCCCATTCGAGATGTGGACGGGTAGAAAGCCTAGCATTAGGCATTTACACGTCTGGGGTTGTCCAGCTGAGGCTAGGCCTTACAAGCCAAATGAAAAGAAACTTGACTCAAGAACTGTTAGCTACAATTTTGTAGGTTACTCTGAGAGATCAAAAGGGTATAAATTTTATGATCCATCTAATAGATCCTTCTTCGAAACGGGAAATGCCAAGTTTATTGAGGACAGTGGGAGCGATAAAGTCAGGGAAGTATCTTTTGAGGAAAGCGTTGGCAATCCTCCTATTGTCACTACTAGTGCAATCAGTGGTGGTATGGTAATTACCATACCACAGATTATGGATATTGCACATCCAGTGAGCGTAGTGAACCAAGATATTCCCATGGCATCTCCAATGCAATTGGAGGAGCCTACCACTGAAATTGAAGTATTGCCTCATATTGATGAGCAAGTACCTCAACCATCTCAAATACAAGTGCCCTTGAGGCGATCCACAAGGGAACGGAGAAGCACAAATTCTCGTGATTATATTTATCTCCAAGAGCATGAGTTTGATATAGGGTTGGAAAGTGATCCTACATCTTTCCAAGAAGTCAAACAATGCTCTAACCCTGAAAGGTGGATTAACGCCATGCAAGAAGAGTTGAAGTCTATGGCAGACAATGACGTTTGGGAACTTGTCGAATTGCCTGAAGTTTCGAAACCCGTTGGTTGTAAATGGATATTTAAAACCAAGCGAGATTCGAAGGGCAATATCGAAAGGTATAAGGCTCGTCTTGTTGCCAAGGGATTCACTCAAAAGGAAAACATTGATTATAAGGAGACTTTCTCACCTGTGTCGACGAAAGACTCCCTTAAAGTAATCATGGCACTTGTAGCTCATTTTGATTTGGAGCTACATCAAATGGACGTAAAGACTGCATTCCTCAATGGAGACATAAAGGAGTCTATATATATGGTGCAACCGGAGATCTTTGAGTCATCAGACTCAAAGCACCTAGTATGTAGATTAAAGAAGTCCATTTATGGTTTAAAGCAGGCATCCCGTCAATGGTACCGGAAATTTGATCAAGTACCTCATTTGGATTTAGAGAGAACCCCGTTGATCAGTGCATATATGTCAAGTTCAGTGGGAGCAAGTTTGTTATACTTGTTTTTGTACGTGGATGATATATTGCTTGCGAGCAATAATAAGGGTTTACTGCATGAAACCAAGTCATTTCTATTTGGTAAATTTAAAATGAAAAATCTTGGTGAAGCATCTTTTAATCTAGGCATTCAGATCTGTCGTGATCGATCAAGAGGCATTCTTGGACTTTCACAACAAGCCTATATCGAGAAGGTGCTTATAAGGTATGGCATGCAGAATTGTACACCTGGTGACACACCTGTGTCAAGAGGTGACAAGTTCAGTTTGCAGCAGTGTCCACGACTTGAACTTGAAATAAAGGAGATGAAACAATTCCCATATGCATCAGCAGTGGGAAGTCTCATGTATGCACAAGTTTGCACTCGACCAGATATAGCATTTGTAGTTGGGATGTTAGGTAGATATGTTAATAACCCTAGACTGGCGCACTGGAAAGCAATTAAAAGAGTGATGCGGTATTTGCAAAGAACTAAAAGACACATGCTCACGTATCGGAGGTCAAATCATCTGGAGGTGATTGGTTATTCAGACTCCAATTTTGCTGGATGCTTAGATAGCAGGAGGTCCACTTCAGGCTATATCTTCATGCTTGCTGGAGGGGCTATATCATGGAAGAGCGTCAAACAGACGCTAGTAGCTACCTCTACTATGGAGGCAGAAGTGGTAACATACTATGAAGCATCCAATCACGGGATTTGGCTGCGGAACTTCATCACAGCATTGCATATCATTGATGGCATTGACAGGCCACTGAGGATCTACTGTGATAATAAAGCTGCAGAACTTTATGCCAAGAACAACCGCAGTTCGTCGAAGTCCAAGCACATCGACATTAAGTTTCTAGCGGTTAAAGAGAGAGTTCAGAGACGTCAGATCATGGTAGAGCACATCAGCACAGATTCCATGTTGGCCGATCCACTTACCAAAGGCTTGGTGCCCAAGGTGTTTCATGTGCATGTTATGGATATGGGAGTTCTTCCTCATCTAGTGAGAGTCTGTATTTATTGCTCTATGTTAATAAAGACAAGCATTTTTTTTATTATTGTACGTACCTAAAGTTCAAAAATAATAATGGGAATTCATATGCTTGTTTGACGCTCTGAATACAATATCATGATTTACTACTGCTTTTAGCATTTGGTGTTTGTAAATATGATACAGATTCCTTTTGGAATCATAAAGTTTGAATCATGATTTGCTGTTGCAATTTAGCATAAGGTGTTTGCAAATATGATCAGTCTCTTTTGAGTCGCTTTGGACCAGTTGGAAATTGACATGTACTGATCACATTTCATGTAATTTCAACCCTATACATCCGCATCTTGATCTATGCCGTTAATGACATTGGTATTGTGATTACTGTTGGGGCTTGTTACGATTATATACAGTAGCTATGACCTCTTTATTCCTATACCAATGAAGTTAATGGACCAGATTGTTTAAAGGGGTATCTTGTACCCATAAAATTTGATATCAACTAAAGTTTTGCTTGTATTTACTATACAACTCACATATAGCCCAAGTGGGAGATTGTTGGATATTATTATTATTATTATCTCTATTAGGTGGGCTTATTTGTAAGTTGCACAAGTAAATACAATCTGAGCCCTTAAAGTGATCTAACTTATGTTTATTGGGTTTCGGATTATTAGATGCGGGTTCAATGTATATAACTCTTTAGACCAATCTGTTATTATCTATGGGCTGATAACAGATTGGATTACTATATAAAGGAGAGGTCCCCAAGGGTTTAGGTGATCTTCATGACCTAGTTTCTTGTTCCCCATTGACAAGAAACTTTACGGCGCCGTCAAACCTAAGCCACTTGGAAGATTCTCCTTCTTCTTTCCGTTGCATCTTCTTCCACAGGGATCAAGTCGACGACGCTACGACAAGGATAATGACTCTTCAATCAGGTTCCTTGTCTTTCGGTTTACATCTATTATTTCGTTATGTCATGATTCGATGAAACAATAGATCCATATTTTTACATACATTATGTTTTCTCTTCGAGTTCTTATTTGGTTTTCTAGAATTCATGCGGTTAGGAGAAAACACAATGTTCTATCAGGAAGTCCACCGAGTTGCCGGGAAGAAGATCTGGCGAGAAGACGGAGAAGAATGGTAAATGGAAGAAAATGAGAGGAAGAAAACTTACCGAGTTGCCGGAACGAGGAGAAAATCACCGGAGTGAGGGGATTCGTCGTGCATGAGAAGGAGAGGAGAAAATCGCCGATGAGGGAGATTACGCGTGAGAAGGAGTGGAGAAATGGTGGTCGTGCGTGAGAAGCAGGAGAGGAGAAAATCGCAACGAAGAGGGAGATTGGCATGAGAAAGAGGCGAAAGGTGATCTGGATCTAGGGCAACTGGGCGGCAATAATTGGTATTTTGCAACAGAAAGTTTCGTTGCAAATTTCGTCCCAAATCCACAACGAAAAGTCTCATTGCAGATTTCGTTGGAATTCTGCAACGAAAAACAAATTCGTTGCAAAAATCTTAATTTATTTTTAAAAAAATAGACGACCTTAAAAATTCGTAGATCGCCCAAAGAACCTCAAATTTCAAAAAAAACAAGTTCCTATGGGACCGTGACGATCTCATGATCACGTTGACGACCTCGAATACGATTTTTGATAGAGATTCGGTGAATATCAAATTTCCTAATATGAAACAAAATTATACTTCTAACCTTAATCAATTTGTCTAACTTCTTGACCTATCTATTATTTTAAATATGAAAATTAATTTATTCAGTAAAATTCTTGTTTGAGGCCGCTAGTGCGATCGGGATTACGATACAGACCCAAAGGAACTTGTTTCGTCTCGATCCGACCTCCGTAGGGTCTTCTACAATATTTAATAAGTCTTTTATATTTTTTTAAAAAAATTCACAATCTGCAACAAATTTAAAATTTCGTTGCAAATCTGCAACGAAAACTCTGATTTCGTTGGAAATCTGCAACGAATAACCAAATTTGTTGCAAAAATCTATTTTTTTTTTAAAAATAGAGAACCTTAAAAATTCGTAGATTGCCCTACGAACCTCGGATTTCAAAAAAACAAGTTCCTATGGGACCGTGATGATCTCATGATCACGATGACGACCTTGAATGCGATTTTTGATAGAGATTCGGTGAATATCAAATTTCTAATATGAATCAAAATTTTACTTCTAAACTTAAACATATTTTCTAACTTCTTGACCTATCTATTATTTTAAATATGAAAACTAATTTATTAAGTAAAATTCTTGTTTGAGGTTGCTAGTGCGATCGAGACGTCGATATGGAGCCATAGGAACTCGTTTCGTCGCGATCCGACCTTTGTAGGACCTTCTATGATATTTAATAAGTCTTTTTTTTAAAAAAAAATTCACAATCTGCAATGAATTAAAAATTTCGTTGCAAATCTGCAACGAAAACTCTAATTTCGTTGGAAATTTTCAACGAGAAACCAAATTCGTTGCAAAAAACTATTTTTTTTTAAAATAGAAAACCTTAAAAATTCGTAGATCGCCTTACGAACCTCAGATTTCAAAAAAACAAGTTCCTATGGGACTTTGACAATCTCATGATCACGATGACAACCTCGAATTCGATTTTTGATAGAGATTCGGTGAATATCATGTTGGGACCGGGTGCATGCCGACGCGGACACGTATTGTAATTGTTACATAATTACATGCAGCGGAAATATAAACATGAATAATTTTCTAAATTATTCTAACACATATCCTAAACATGCAATGTGTTCACATAATTGTAATATAAATTTTTTTTGCAGAAAAGGAAATTACTCTACGAATTACCTTGCGTAACTTAGAAGAAGGGACGAGATCCAACCGTTAGCGTCCCTTGAAAGCTCCGCCTCTATTCGTATCCACGCCGAGTATCGTTGGGATGACTTCACTAAGCCACGAGTTTCATGTTCACGAGAACTACTAGATTCTCCGTGAACACGACGAAAACCGAGAGAGTAATCAAATCGAAAGACTCACCACCATGGTTGGCCGAAGAGGAAGATCGTCGCAAGGAAGAACTTCGTTGCCTTGATGCTTCTCCTTGTGCTCACGGCAAGAAGAAAGAAGGAAGGCCTATGGCCGGCCAAGAGAGAGGGAGAGAAGAAGAGGAGAGAGCCCAAGCAATTCTTGGATCGATCATCTTCCATGGCACCCCTTGGGTCCTTTATATAGGAAGAGGTTTCTTAATACCCAAGCAAACCTCTCCTTGATTATGGAATAATTTCTCAATCAATCCATAATCAAGGCTCTCATGATCAAGCTTCTTCTTCTTGATTATGGAATAATTTCTCAATCAATCCATAATCAAGGCTCTCTTTCTTTTGGCATGATTATATAAAATTTGTAAAACAAACCAACCATTGGTTCATTATATAAAAATTTATAAAACAAACCAACCATTGGTTCATTATAAAAATTTATATATATAAAATTTATATAACCTTTTATAAAATAAACCAACCTTTGGTCTATTTTATAAAACAAACCAAAATAGCCTTATCCTCTTATGGTGGTGGCCGGCTATGACAAGAAGAGAGGAGGCCCCCTTCTTGGTCGGCCCATCTAACCCCAATTGGATCAAATCCCTTAATGAATTAAACTTATTTAATTCATCATTAAGTCTTTAAAAGACTTAGCCATTCTATGCTTCTGATGCGTCTGAAATAAATTCAGTTTTGACTATTGTTTGGACTTACCAAAAACAGTCAATCTCGATTGGAGAATCCAATTCTCAACTCGTTTTAAATCCTTCGAATTACTCGTTATGTGTGTGACCAAATAGGCTTTCAATTTATGTTGGCCGCCCATAATTAACTAATTAATTATAGAACGATCATGAGTGGCACCTAGTAGTACATCATGATCCCCAATTAATTGAAAGATCAACGGTTGATCTCAGAAATGATTCTGAGACCCTTCATCAGCTATAATGAATCGTGCCCCATTCCCTTCACCATCTTATACCCTCTTGGTTCAGGACATGGTCTATCTGTGTCAGTCCCCACTAGGCTGACTACGTCACACCTAGCCCAAGTAACGTTTCCTCGTCCTATGGATTCTAATTACTCTCATGTATTTAAGAGATTCATACTCTGAACATGTCATGCTCTGGCCAGAGGCTTCGAGTAACAATCCGACGATAGGCCTCGGGTATACATCTCCTCGCAAGGAGTGGTGAATCCTTTGTAGGCTGTTTAAACATCTTCGGGCACTTCGGCTTATACCCAATCATCCTGGGTCCACACCTCCTTGGAGATGCTTGCTTAAGATGTCAAAGTATAAGTCTCCATGACCAAGATGACTTGAACACCGCAAGTCAAAGGAACATCGCACTTAAGCTGCAGTAAGAACTTCACTGACATATCTATATGTAGACTACCATATGAAGTTTTACAGCCAGTCACTCCAATGAACTAGTTCCCTTAACTAGCATTTATGTTTATCTCCGGACATCTCCATGTCACCAGCCAGTGAGAATCAGCTGATTAGAGAATAACACATGCTAGTCTCAACAGAATTGATAGTGTCCGTATTTATCAATTCATCGACTAGGGACAATTTCAATACTTTACAATTGCACATGTAGAGATAATCACTAGTTGTGAATTCATCACAAATTCTCTCATGCTGTGAATTGTATTGCGGATATTTAGTAAATGAGCTTAAGATCATAATCAAATAATCATGTATACTTAAATTGTGAATATTCATTTATTAAATAAAAAATAAATGATTACAATCATAAGGCGATTGCCTTAGGACACTTCTCTCATGTCACTAACAAACTCCCACTTGGCCTAATGCCAATCGCTACGGTACCCAATACCACAGGCTCTAACATGACCCTCAAACATACTTTGAGGCAAGACCTTAGTTAAAGGATCTGCTAAATTCCTTTCAGTGGGAATTTTCTCAATTTGTATATCATTCCTACTTATAATCTCTCTGATCAGATGATAGCGGCGAAGCACATGTTTGGATCGCTGATGAGACCTTGGTTCCTTTGCTTGTGCAATAGCTCCATTGTTGTCACAGTAAACCGGTATTGCTTCATCAATGGTTGGAACCACACCAAGTTTTGAGACAAACTTCTTGATCCAGACTGCTTCCTTTGCTGCTTCTGAAGCTGCAATATATTCTGCTTCTGTGGTAGAATACGCTACGGTGTCTTGCTTGGAACTTTTCTAGCTAACTGCGCCTCCATTCAAAATAAATACGTATCCCGACTGAGATTTGGAGTCATCCTTATCTGTCTGGAAACTGGCATCTGTATATCCACGTATTATCATATCACCTTCTCCATATATTAGGAACACATCCTTAGTTCTTCTTAAGTACTTGAGGATTGTCTTGACAGCCGCCCAATGATCCATTCCTGGATCAGACTGGTATCTGCTTGTGACGCTCAGAGCATATGATACATCGAGCCTAGTACATAGCATAGCATACATGATAGATCCTATCGCGGATGCATAAAGAATCTTATTCATGCAAATCCTCTCGTCTTCTGTGCGCGGACACTTAGACTTTGAAAGGTTGATCCCATGCCTGATGGGAAGCTAACCTTTCTTGGATTCCGACATGCTAAACCTTTATAGTACTCGGTCTATATATGTAGACTGCGAAAGACCAAGCAACCGTTTTGATCTATCTCTATAGATTCTAATCCCAAGGATATAGGTTGCTTCTCCCAGGTCTTTCATGGAGAAAGTTTTGGACAACCAAAATTTAACTGACTGTAAGACTGATATATCGTTTCCTATAAGTAAAATGTCATCGACATATAACACTAGGAATACGACCGCACTCCCACTAACCTTCTTGTATACACAAGATTCGTCAGGATTTTGTGAGAAATCAAACTCTTTGATTGTCTCATCAAAACGGATGTTCCAGCTCCTGGATGCTTGCTTTAGTCCATATATGGATCGTTGAAGCTTGCATACTTTGGTTTTATTAACCGATGTGAAACCTTCAAGTTGTGTCATGTATACATCCTCAAGCAGGTTTCCATTAAGGAAAGATGTTTTCACATCCATTTGCCATATCTCATAATCATAATGAGCTGCTATGGCCAGGAGGATCCGAATGGATTTGAGCATAGCTACTGGCGAATATGTTTCGTCATAATCAATTCCTTGTTTCTGACGATATCCTTTTGCCACTAATCTAGCCTTAAAGGTAACAACATTACCTTCCATGTAGATTTTCTTCTTGAAAATCCACTTGCACCCTATGGGCTTAATCCCTTCAGACGGGTTAACCAAGTCCCACACTTGATTTTCGTACATGGAATCCATTTCTGACTTCATGGCTTCAAGCCATTTATTCCTTTCTGAATTTATCAGAACATCTTCATAACTGATAGGTTCGTCATCGCTAACGAGTAACACGTCGTTCCATTCACTTATGAGAAATCCGTATCTCTCTGGAATATTGCGTGTCCTATCAGACCTACGAAGAAGTGGTCTTGTTTTAGGTTCAACTGATAGCTCATCATTATGAGTTATTGGTTGTGGGTCTAGACTAGGTATCTCTGTAATGTCTATTGGAGTTTCTTGAACTTCTTCAAGTTCAATGCTACTCCCACTGTTTTCTTGTAAAAGAAATTCTTTTTCCAGAAATACAGCATGCCTTGAAACAAACACCTTTTGTTCCAAGGGATGATAGAATTGGTAACCCTTCGTTTCCTTAGGGTATCCAATAAATAGACATTATCAGACTTAGCATCCAATTTGTCTGATACAGTCCGCTTTACATAAGCAGGACAACCCCATATTTTAAGGTGAGTTAAATGAGGTTTCTTATTATTCCACGTCTCATATGGAGTAGTAGAGACTACCTTGGTCGGGACTCTGTTTAGTAAGTAAACAGCTGTCTTAAGCGCATAGCCCCAAAAGGATTTTGGAAGAGTTGCATGATTCATCATAGATCTAACCATGTCCATAAAGGTTCGGTTACGCCTCTCAGATACACCATTATGCTGTGGTGTATATGGCGGAGTCCATTGAGACAATATCCCATTGTCCCTATGATAATCTTGAAACTCTTGACTCAAGTATTCACCACCCCGATCGGATCGAAGTATCTTAACACTTTTGACAAGCTGTTTCTCTACTTCACTTCTGAACTCTTTGAATTTCTCAAAAGCTTCAGATTTGTGTTTCATTAAGATCACATACCCGAATCGTGAGTGATCATCGATAAAGGTAATGAAGTAGCTATAACCTCCTTGTGCAAGAGTTGACATTGGTCCACATACATCAGTATGTATTAGACCAAGCAATTCTCCCAATGGTTTACCTTTTCCGGAAAAGGGTAATTTGGTCATCTTGCCTTTTAAGCATGATTCGCATGTACCAAATGAACCGGGTTCAAATGATTCCAGAATTCCACATCGGTGTAATTTGGTCATGCGTTTCTTACTTACATGGCCAAGACGACAATGTCACGTATAAGAGTCTATTTGATTATCTATTCGAGCACATTTGTTGCTAACTTCGATATTGAAAACGTCACCGGATAAATCTAACGTGTAGATACCATTGCATAAAGTTCCGGTCCCATAAAGAACACCATTTAAAGATATGTAACAACAATTGTTACTAAAAAATTAAATGATAACCCTTTTTATTCAAGCATGAAATAGATACAATGTTCTTTATTAATGAAGGAACAAAATAACAATTATCCAATTCTAAGACAAGTCCAGTAGGGAGCTTTAGCAAATATGTTCCGATGGCAACAGCAGCAATCTTTGCTCCATTTCCAACTCGCAAATTTGCTTCTCCCTTGACGAGTCTTCTTCTATTCCTTAGCCCATGTATGTCATTACATATATGTGAGCTACACCCAGTATCAAGTACCCAGGTGTACGAGGAAATAGAGTGACATTCAATAACGAAGATACCTGAAGAGGATGGGGCATCGGATGCCTTCTTCTTCAAGGACTCAAGATAAACCTTGCAGTTTCTTCGCCAGTGACCCTCCTTGCCGCAGTGATGGCAAGTGCCTTTTGCTGCCTTTTCAGTCTTTTTGGCCTTTTTCTTCTTTCCTTTATTCTGTTCTTTGGGCTTCCTCTTAGAGCCTTTCTTTGAGGAACCAACTAACAGTACCGTCTTCTGATCCTGCTTTACAGAAGGCTCTACAGTCTTCAGCAGGTTGAGCAACTCAGGAATGGTAGTCTCCAGCTTGTTCATCTGATAGTTCATCACAAATTGTGAGTAACTCTTGGGCAAACAATGCAGAATTAAGTCAACACTTAGTTCGTGATCCATTGCAAATCCAAATGTGCCTAGTAGCTCAATGTACCCTAGCATCTTCAACACAAACTGTGAGACAGAAGTGCTGTAACGACCCGACTTCTCTACCCTATACCTAAGCCGGATCGTCGCTCTTTACTACCTTTACCTCTCCTCACTTAACCTTAACCTTTGACTTCACCTTAGACCTTGGCCTTAGGTTACCACTACTTGACTTCAAGAACTGAAAACCATTTCCAAAGATCCACAATTCATATACTTTCAAGACATACAAAGATATAACACCATGTCTATACTCTATGCTAGTTTTATAAACATCCTAGCAACTCAAAACAAATCTAACTACTTGAAAGTTAGAATCTTTGCGGAATTTAACAAGACTACCAAACCATATGAAATCATGCTAAAGATTGTATCATCTTTTGACTCTATGCGGAGGTTAAACACAATGTTCACATTTTACCAAACAAAATATTAAACTCCAAGTTTCTAAACTTCAGAAATTGCCTCTAAGCCTTAACCCAATGGATCTCTTCCACGGTTCCACTGCCACTGAGCATCAATGCAAGTCCTGGCCACCTCCATAACTTATGCTTTTTCTTTGCCTTTATCTGCAATAGAAGGAAATGCAACTAATAAGCACAATGCTTAGTAAGTAAATCCTAACTCACAAATCCATGTTATCGATAATAAACATGCTCATTTCAAAGAATGCTTACTTCCAAAATACATGTACATGGGAAAACTTACATATACTTATCATGCTCAATCATGTTGAAAACATTACTTGCATTACATCATTTGCAACCTTACGTACTCATACATTCAAACACTAACTTCCTTACTCTTACTCTTTAACATGCTTGTAATGTATCAAGGCTAACATATGAAATAAAGGCACATACTTAAAACACTTGCAAATACTTATTTACTTGAAAATATTAATCAACTTTCTTTAGGCCTTGACATTGTACCATGGTATCAATGTACCAATTGCGCGCTTCTCTATTAGGTTGCGGGGTAGCTAGCCACCGCACCTTATTAGAGCTTCTTTCTAACTTTCTGTGGGCCTTCCATTTGCCCGGTACATGTCACTTTCCGAAAATAAAATACTTTCTTACTATAATACTTATACGTATCAAACTATCTTACTTTTGCATAAATTTTACGCTTAACACCTTTACCTTTCTTACTTGAGACTTCCATCGAGCACCTTGCGTGCCCTTAATCCCAACCTCATTTTTGGGACTTTTCAAAAATTAAATCTTATCATGCTTAGCTTACATACACCAAATCTAAACCAATTAAATTTCTATCATGAGAAAACATGCATCTTTAAAAACTTAAAACACACGATAACCATAATCTTAAAGCATGCATCATAAAACATGGTTTTACAACAAGAACTTACATACGAAAGCTACTCCTATTGGAGGTGAGAGATCTACTTACACTTTTCTTGATGAAAACTCACTAAATAGAGGTAAAAACCCTAGCGTAGGACTCCTTTCCTCTTCCTTGCAAGAACTTCCCCTCCTTGGCCCTAGGGAAGAACACTAGGCTTTCTACTCAAGAGGAGGAAGAAGAAGAAGAAGGAAGAAAGTTGTGGCTTCCTCCCTTGTCTTCTTTTTTTTCGCAGCCTCCTCGCCCTCTCCTATTCGCGCTGCCACAAAAACCCTCGGGGACTCCACGCGACTTAAGCGAAGTTTAAATACCTCTTCATGAAAAAGCCTAACTCACCCATAACATAATTTCGCTCCTTCCTTTTTTGTGCTTGATACCCCTGACCTTCTGGCTGGCCGAACTCCCTTAAGGCTTGGTATTGTCGGGTGGTCACGAGTTCAAACCCCCGCCCGACCCTTAAATTTTTTTTTCATTTTTATTCCGAAAAATTGCTAGAAAAATTCCGAAAAATACCAGAAAATTATTGGGTGTTACAATCCTCCTCACCTTGTAAAAAGTTCGTCCTCGAACTTAAAACAGCTCTGGACACCTTTGCCTCATGCTATCTTCTGATTCCCAAGTTGCCTCTTCATGCTTCTGATTCAGCCATAAGACTTTCACTAGTGGTACCTCTTTGTTCCTTAGCTTCTTAACTGCTCGATCTATTATTTGAATAGGTCGACTTTCATAACTGAGATCCTCCTGAACTTGTACCAACCGTGGCTCAATCACTTGGTTGGCATCTGGGATGTGCTTCTTCAACATTGAGACATGGAACACATTGTGTATTGCTGACATCTCTGAAGGTAACTCCAACTCATAAGCTACCTTGCCAACTCTTTTCGTCACTGGGTAGGGTCCTATGTATCGAGGACTTAGCTTGCCTTTCTTGCCAAATCTCATTACACCCTTCATAGGAGCTACTTTGAGGAAAATTGTGTCCCCAACTTCAAACTCTAACGGTCTATGGCGTACATCGGCATAACTCTTCTGCCTACTCTGAGCAGTTTCTATTCTCTGGCGGATACTCTTTATAGCTTCTGTGGTATCATCTATGAGATCAGTCTGTGACCCCATTTCTTTCTTCTCACTACCTTCATACCAACAGAGGGGAGATCTACCCCTCCTACCATAAAGAGCTTTATAGGGTGTCATACCAATAGTAGCCTGATAACTGTTGTTGTAGGCAAACTCAGCTAAACACAAATACTTGCACCAACTGTCTTTGAAATCTAATGCACAAGCTCTGAGCATATCTTCTAGAATTTGATTCACTCTCTCCGTCTGTCCATCAGTCTGGGGATGGAAAGCTGTGCTAAACTTCAGTTTAGTGCCTAGTGCTGTCTGTACGCACTCCCAAAAGTGTGAAGTGAAACGACCATCCCTATCAGAGATAATGGTCTTCGGGACTCCGTGTAGTCGAATCACTTCTTGCACATATAACTGGACTAACTTTTCAATCGAGTAAGACACTCTGATTGCCAAGAAGTGGGCAGACTTGGTCAATCTGTCTACTATCACCCAAATAGCCTCATAGCCATTAGTTGTCTTTGGTAGACCAACTATGAAATCCATGGCTATGTCTTCTCATTTCCACTCTGGAATCTGAATGGGCTGTAGGACACCTCCTGGTCTCTGGTGTTCTGCTTTAACTCTCTGACATGTCAGGCAGGTGCTGACATACTTAGCTATGTCTCTCTTCATCCCTGACCACCAAAATCTTCTTTTCAAATCCTGGTACATCTTTGTGGAACCAGGATGCATTGAGTAGGGAGTTCCATGGGCTTCTTCAAGAATCTTCTTTCTCAGCTCTTCATGATTGGGGACACATAAACGGTCACCATAGTAGAGTATCCCACTGTCAGATACTCTAAACTCTTTACTCTCTCCTTCTTGCATCTCCTGCTTGATCCTTTGGATATCAGAATCCTCAGCTTGCTCTTTCTGTATCTCTTCAAGCAAAGTTGACTCTAGTGTCAATAGAGCTAGCTGCCCATCAATAATCTCCACTCCATAATCTACTATCTCCTTCTGTAATGGTGGTGCCAATGATGATAAGGACATCAAAGTGGCACAAGTCTTTCTACTCAGTGCATCTGCTACTCTATTTGCCTTACCAGGGTGGTAAAGAATCTCACAGTCATAGTCCTTCACTAACTCGAGCCACCTTCGCTGTCTCATATTGAGGTCTTTCTGAGTGAAGAAATATTTCAGACTCTGGTGATCTGTATAAATTTTACACTGCACTCTATATAAGTAATGCCTCCATATCTTTAGAGCAAAGACTACAGCTGCCAACTCCAGATCATGAGTGGGGTAATTCTTTTCATAGTCCTTGAGTTGCCTAGAAGCATAAGCTATGACTTTGCCTTCTTGCATAAGGACTGCTCCAAGTCCTAGCTTTGATGCATGACTGTATATATCAAAGCTCTTATCACCTTCGGGTACTGTAAGGATAGGAGCGCTGGTCAGTCTCTTCTTCAACTCAAGGAAGCTCTGCTCACAGTCCTCAGTCCATTCATACTTCTTATTCTTTCTGGTAAGGGCTGTAAGTGGAGAAGCTATCTTTGAAAAGTCCTCTACAAACCTTCTGTAGTACCCTGGCAAACCCAGAAAACTTCTGATCTCACTGGCATTCTTTGGTCGACTCCAGTTACTATCTGCTTCAATCTTGGCTGGGTCTACCATAATACCTTCCTTGGAAATGATGTGGCCTAGGAAGGCCACCTGGTCAAGCCAAAACTCACACTTTGAGAATTTGGCGTACAACTCCTTCTGATGTAAGGTTTGCAATACCATCTTCAGGTGTTCGACATGTTCTTCCTGAGTCTTTGAATACACTAGGATATCATCAATAAAGACAATGACGAACTTGTCCAGAAAATCCTTGAACACTCTATTCATTAGATCCATAAACGTCGCAGGGGCGTTTATCACTCCAAAGGGCATGACTACAAACTCATAGTGCCCATATCTTGTACTGAAAGCAGTCCTTGGCACATCACTCTCCTTCACTCTGAGCTGATGGTAACCTGATCGCAGATCTATCTTGGAGAACACTGTGGCTCCCTTCAGCTGATCAAATAAATCATCTATCCTTGGCAAAGGATATCTGTTCTTGATGGTTACCTTATTTAAATCTCGATAATCTTACACATTCACATAGATCCATCTTTCTTCTTGACGAACAATACAGGAGCTCCCCAAGGTGAATGACTAGGACGGATGAAACCCTTGTCAAGCAGCTCTTGCAATTGTTCTTGTAATTCTTTCAGTTCTGCTGGCGCCATGCGATAAGGTGCCTTCGAAATTGGGTTGGTTCCTGGGGCCAACTCAATTTCAAACTCAATTTCTTGATTGGGAGGGAGTCCTGGTAACTCTTCAGGAAACACTTCAGGATAGTCACAGACTACCCTCACTTCTTCTCTCTTCAATCCTTCTCGTTAACTTGCATCCACTATATGAGCTAGAAAACCAGAGCACCCCTTCTCTAACATTCTCTGAGCTTATAAGGTATATAAGAACCTTTCTGTCTTTCTCTTTGGGTCTCCAATAAACTCAAATGGAGGTTCTGCTTCTGGTGTGAACTTGACTTTCCTCTTGCGGCAGTCTATAGAAGCACTATACTTGCTCAAGAAGTCCATCCCTAAAATGACATCGTAATCCTTCATCTCAAGGACTACCAAGTCACTATAGAGCTCTCGATTGGAAATCCAGATTGGTACTGCCCTTAGCCTCTGAGTAGAGGCCATTACTTCCCCTGACGGTAAGGTTGTTAAAAATTTCTGACCCAAACTTTTTGGTGGGATCCCTAGCTTTTTAGAGAAAAGCATGGATACAAAAGAATGGGTTGCATCAGTATCGAATAACACAATAGCATATTGAGATGAGATGAGTATTCGACCTGTGACCATGTTAGGAGCATTTGCCACCTCTTCCCTGGTTATGGCGAAAACCCTGGCGTTGGTCGTGGCTGGTGGGGCTTCCATCCTCGCCTGACTGTAATAAGATCCCTCCATAACTGGCTGCATCTGGTGCAGCTGAGCAGGTCCACCCCCGTACTGAAGAAGTTGTGGTGGAGGCGGCTTTGCTTTAGGGCACGCCTTGGCCAGGTGCCCTACTACTCCACAGATATAACACCCACCAACACTCGACCGGTTAGGGCAGGCCTTCATCATATGCCCCTCTGCTGCGCAAATATGGCATCCTCTCATGCCCTGACGACATACTCCAGGATGTGTCTTCCCACACTTCGGGCAAGGAGAATACTTGAGTTGCTTGCTTGATGCGCCCCCTTTGTTGCCCTCAGAAGTCTTCTGGTCCCACTGCTTCCTCTTGCCTGAATTTCCTTTCCAGTTTTGTTGGTTCTGAGGATTCCCTTGGGACTTTTGGGCTGATGCCTGTTGTTGTTGCACACGTGTGGCCTTTATACTGTTCAAGTAGTGCTCAGTGATCAAAGCACTACTTACAAGTTCTTCTGAAGTGTGTGGTCTATTACCACTGCCGGCCACATTCAAAGCTATCTGAGGCCTCAGCATCATGAGCATCAACCTAACCCTTTCCTTTTCAGTGCTAACTAACTCCGGGCACAAGCGAGCTAGTCGATTGTGTTGGATCGATAGAGTCGATAGAGGGGGGGGTGAATATCGACAAACTTTTCGAATTTATGAAAAGAGCAATTTGCACAGCGGAAAGAAATTAAGACACGCGAACACAGTATTTTTTACTTGGTTCGGAGCCTAGTTCGACTCCTACTCCAAGGCCCACGATCGTTGATCGTTTACTTTGGGCAATTCTATATGAACACAAAATCAGTTTACAGAAAGAGATTTACAAGTATAGCACTATAGACTTAAAAAAAAATTTCTTCTGTTACCGACATCCGGTTGTGGATCGACTTTTCCGGAGCAGCAGGACGTCGTCGCTCGAGTTGGGCAATTTCTGGAATCAGGCGTGAGCACAGAAGAGCGTGGAAGCTTTGGTACAAAGTTGATGTCGAAGGCTTGGGCGTTGGGTGCTATTTATAGCACCTAGGGGCGCCCTGGACGTCGGGGGCGCCCTGGCACGTGTCAAGCGATCCGCAGATCGCTCGGTCAACTTCTATCCTGCTCGAACAGGGATTAAGTTTGATTGTGGGGGCGCCTTGGTCGTAGAGGGCGCCTTCGCTGACTTCTTCCGCGCAGAAATCTCGCTGTGGATAAAGCTGAAGCTTCGCAGTCTTGGGCGCGGAGGCGCCCTGGCTGCTGAGGGCGCCTTCACTGACGAGGGCGCCTTCGCTGCTGAGGGCGCCTTGCCCAGTAAGCAGCTGAAGCCCTTTTTGCTTCGCTTGGTTCTGGTTCACCTTGAGGGCGCCCTGGACACTCAGGGCGCCTTACTCAGCTGCTGCCTCACTCCTTTGAGGCTCTCTGAGTTGCAGACACACGTTCCTTTGGTCCTGTATCCAGGGTTAGTCCAAAACACAATTAATTATTATTTTATACAGCCTTAGCTATCTTGGTTCTGACTTTGGTCTCCCAAATGGAGCCCTAGGTCGAACCGATGCCTACTGTTCCCTCGACGGGGAACACGTCCTCACCTACTCCTCTCGGGAGAAATTACCTGATGCCAACCGTTCCTTTGGTTGGACTTTTGCCTGACGGTCCTTTGTCAGGTCTTGGATGCCGAGCTGCCCTTCGTTCGGTGCCTAGCATTCCTTCGCTAGGTCTTCAGTCCCAGACTGTCCTTCGCCTGGCGCCTAGCAGTCCTCCACTAGGGCTTTTAACTCTGTCATTCCTTCGCCAGTGCCTAGCGGTCCTTTGCTAGGGCTTTCACTGCACACTAGATTAACTTTGTTAGAAAACAAGAAAGACTTAACTTTTGACCTATGTTTCCATTATCAAAACACAGGTTTGACTTGAGTGCATGCTGCACCAACAATCTCCCCCTTTTTGATTTATGGCAACCCTAGTTCAAAAAGTTAAGTTTAAGCAAGACATGAAAAAAGTTTTAATTTTTGTTCCCTCCCCCTGGAAGGATTCTCCCCCTAGATTTTTCAAATATTCGTGGGGTTTTAAAACCTTTACTTGTACTTTGAAAACTTAACTTAAAAATACATAGTAGAGTTTTTAAAGCATAATTAGAGTACTTAAGAAATTTTAAATTCTTAAGTTTTAAAGTACTCAAAATGTTAGATTAAGTACTCGGTAGGATATAACAAGCTTAAGTACTTAGTAGGTTTTGAAACACTTTAGTACTTAACAATTTTGAAAAACTTAAGCTTTTAAAAATTTTTTTGACAAGCTTAAGTAAGAACCTTTTGAAGGGCTAGAGTACTTTGCAAAAATTTCGAAAGCTTGAGTAAAGAATTTTGAAGCTAGAGTACTTACCAAAATTTTGAAAGCTTTAAGAATTTAAGTATTTTTCAAAAAGTCTAAGCTTTTAAATAAAGGATAAGTATGTTTTTGAACCTTTTTGAATAAAGGAAAAATTTATAAAAAATAATTTACTTAGCAAAATTTTGAAAGCTTTAAGAATTTAAGTACTTTTTCAAAAAGTCTAAGCTTTTAAATAAAGGATAAGTATGATTTTGAACCTTTTTGAATAAAGGAAAAATTTATAAAAAATAATTTCTCTTTCCTATCTCTATCTCTCCCCCTTTGCCATATATCAAAACAGATAAATGTAGCATGAATAAAAAAAAAATAATTTACTGTACTGAACCAGTTAGATTTACACTAAATCAATCAATTTTCTCTATAGGGACCTGTCTAACCCAATTAGCTACTTACTAACTGTTATATACAGTAGTTTTTGCTAGGGTTATTCAAGTTAAGTGTTTTTATTCAAGTTAGATTTTCTAAGCTTGACACTTAACTTGATTGCTATATAAGTTGTATTTAGTGCCCCAATTACTGCAGATGCACTGACTTAAAGCATCTTGAATTAAGGCAAAGACCTAAGCATCTCAACCCTTTCTAGGTTATCAATCATAAGTACCCTAAGGTGCTTGTGAGATGCTGGCTTCTAAGTCTATAGGTTCATGCAGTTCTAGGGTTAGGGCCTAGGCTAAGTCCATTTTCGAAAAAGCCCTAGTTTTTAAAGGGGGTAATTTTGTAATAAAACTAAGTAAAAAGGGAAAACTGATTTTGAAATTAAGTAAAACAGTTTTTGGAAAATTGATTTTTTGAAATCAAGTAGAGTAGAAAGAAAAATTGAGATACTCTATTCTACAAAGTACAATCCTAACTGCCTTCTTAGAGAGCTGAACTCAGACTCAAGTAAGGGCTTTGTGAATATATCAGCTAGGTTGGATTTAGAGTCAATATACTTGATTGCTATTTCACCCCTGGTTACATGGTCTCTTACAAAATGATGTTTGACTTCTATATGTTTGGTTCTGGAGTGTTGGATTGGGTTCTTAGTTAAATTAATTGAACTTATATTGTCAATAAATACTTGAGTTTGGGTGTAGTTGAGCTGAAAGTCCTTAAGTGTGTGCATCATCCATAAAAGTTGAGCCACACATTCTCCTAATGCCACATACTCAGCTTCAGTTGTGGATAGAGCTACACAGTGTTGTTTTCTGCTGCACCAACTAACTAGACTCTGATCTAACAGTTGGCAGCTTCCACTTGTGCTCTTTCTATCTAACTTACAGCCAGCATAGTCAGAATCTGAGTATCCGGTTAAAGCAAAAGTTGAGGTCCTAGGATACCAAATCCCTACATTTAGGGTGCCTTTTACATATCTCAGTATTCTTTTTAGGGCTGCTAAGTGCGTTTCCTTAGCACAGGTTTGGTATCTAGCACACATCCCTACAGCAAAGAGAATATCAGGTCTACTGGCTGTAAGGTACAGTAGGCTACCTATCATACTCCTATAGAGTTTAAGGTCTACTGGTTTACCATCAGGGTCACTATCTATTTTTATATTAGTGGCCATGGGGGTACTTATGCTTTTAGAGTTATCCATTTTAAATTTCTTTATTAACTCTTTAACATATTTGAATTGATGAACATAGTTACCATCCCTAGTTTGTTTGATTTGTAGTCCTAGGAAAAATGTAAGCTCACCAACTAAGCTCATTTCAAATTCATCTTCTATTATCTTGACAAATTCTTTTAGAAAGTTGGTGTTGGTGGATCCAAAGATTATGTCATCTACGTAAATTTGGGCAATAAATATATCTTTTCCTAGGGTTTTAATAAATAATGTTGAGTCAATTTCGCCTTGTTTAAATTCTTTAGAAATTAAGTAAGTAGATAAATGTTCATACCAGGCCCTAGGTGCATGTTTTAACCCATATAGCGCTTTAGTTAATTTGTAAACGTGGTCAGGTTTGTCTAAGTCCTCAAACCCAAGGGGTTGTCCTATATAAACTTCTTCTTTAATGAATCCATTTAAAAAGGCTGACTTTACATCCATTTGATATAATTTAAATCCTTTATGAGATGCAAAGGCTAATAACATTCTAATGGACTCAAGTCTAGCTACTGGGGCATAAGTTTCATCGTAATCTAGTCCCTCTACTTGACTGAATCCCTTAGCTACTAAGCGGGCTTTATTTCTAACTATTTCACCTTGATCGTTTAGCTTATTTCGAAAGACCCACTTAGTGTCTATGATGGATTTGCCTTCAGGTTTAGGCACTAGTTCCCAGACTTGGTTTCTCTCAAATTGGGCTAATTCTTCTTGCATAGCTATGATCCAATCAGGGTCAGGTAAGGCTTCATCTATAGTTTTGGGTTCTATTTTCGATATCATAGCTATTTGACTAAGGTTTCTATAGGAGGATCTAGTTCTGACCCCTAGAGTTGGATCACCCACAATTTGATCGGTTGGGTGACTAAGTCTGGGTTTCTTTGTTCTTCTAGTGCTTGGTTCAGCCTCAGATCCGGCTGGTCGGTTTGATTCACTATTTGATTCGACTCTTTGGGCTGGTTCATTTGTTGGTTCGATTCTTGGTTCAGTTAATTCATTTATTGGTTCAATAGTTAGTTCGTGTAAGGGTTCAATTAATGGTTCAATAATTTGTTCATTATTTTCTTGGTCAGAGTTTGATGAAATTGTGTCTGGATTAGATGTTAAATTGATTTCTTCATTGAAAATTAAGTTTGTTGTTTCTTCAATTTTCTTAGTTTGTTTGTTGTAAGCTCTATAGGCTCTACTTGTGGATGAATATCCTAGGAAAATACCTGGGTTTGACTTGGATTGAAATTTTCCTAAGTAGTCTTTGGTGTTTAGGATATGGACTTTGCACCCAAAGACCCTTAGGTAATGTAGGTTTGGGAGTCTATGGTTGTACAGTTTATAAGGGGGTTTGTTGTGTCGTTTGTTAATCAAAACCCTATTTTGGATATAACAGGCTGTACTAGTTGCTTCTACCCAAAATTGGTTTGCTAGTTTAAATTCGTTGTGCATAGCCCTAGCGGCTTCTTGTAATGTTCTATTCCTTCGCTCGACTATCCCATTTTGTTGGGGGGTTCTAGGACATGAATATTCATGTAAGTACCCATTTACCTTACAGAATTCCTCAAACCGTTGATTCTCAAACTCTCCCCCGTGATCACTCCTAAGTCTTTTTATTTTAGTGTCGTTTTGATTTTCAATTAGTTTACAGAATTCAATAAATAGGTTTAGGGTTTCATCTTTGGTTTTTAGGAACCTAACCCAGGTAAACATAGAGTAATCATCAACTATTACTAAGCAGTATCGGTTCCCGCTTAGTGACTCGGCTCCATGTGAATCAAATAGGTCAAGGTGTAGGAGCTCAAGTGTGGTTTGAGTTAAATCAGACTGAACTAGTTTGTGATTGGATTTGGTTTGTTTACCTTGATTACATGATTCACATATTAGGTTTTCATTATTTTTGATTTTGGGGATTCCTTTGATTAAGCCAGAGGGTAATTTTTGAGATAGTTCTCACATTGGTATGACCTAATCTCCTATGCCAGAGGTTTGTTTGTTCTAATTGTGTTAATATACATTTGGGTATAAGGGGAAGATTTATAGTGTATACATTATTTTTCCTAGTGCCCTTAAGTATGAGTTCTGAGTCTTGTTCATTTCTAATCAGGCAGTTGGAATTGTTGAAGGTAACTATATAACCAGAATCACATAACTGACTTATGCTAAGCAAGTTAAAATTAAAGTTTTCAACCAATAGAACTTTCTTAATAATGAAATCAGATTTAAGCTCAATATTACCTGACCCAATTACCTTGAGTGTAGCATTATTGCCAAATGCCACTGAGCCTAGGTTTTTGAGTTTGAGCTTGGTGAACTTCAATTTGTCTCCAGTCATGTATCTGGAGCAACCGCTATCCAACATCCATTGGTCCAAATCTTTATGTTCCTACGTATAAAGAATTTTCTTGGTTTGGATCCAATTAGAATCTGGAATAGCTTAAATTGAGTTTCACTGCCTAGTCTGTCTCACCCAAATCTAGGGTTTTCAATCACGTTAACCTTATAGGTTTTGTGAGACAGGTTTTGATAGTTAAAATTATTTTAAAAATTTTGATTAATTTTGAAGGATAATTAAATTTTGAAAACTTAATTAATTAATTTTGAAATTTTTGAAAAGATGTTTAAATCTATACTTAGCTGAAATTTTGTGTTAGATTCGAATTTGACAAAAATTAATTTGAATTTGAATTTCAAAAATTGGCTTCCAGGTCTTGGCGAGGCACAAGGCCTTCTTTGGCCGAAGCCTTATGGGATCATCCACCCTTTCCTTGACAAAGCCTTTTAATGAAATTTCATTTTCAAAATTATTGTTTGAAAAATTTCTGGTCTAACTAGTTTGGATTTTGGATCGGTAGCTTCGGCTGGTTTCACCAGTCTAAAGAGACCAAGTAAACTTGATCTTATTAGAATTGGTTTCCCCAACGTACTATCATCTCACCTCCACCCAATACTATATTTTCAAGTTTCAGTTAAGTTTATTTGGTCCTTAAGCTGGCCTAAGTCTAAGCATGGTATATTGCAGATATTTAACTAACCAATCAATCAAGCAATTTAAATTAAGAATAACAAGTTTATCTAATAATGAAAATAGTTTTCAGTTTGGCTCCCCCTAGACTAAAGCCACGGTGATGGTTAGGCAAGATGTGAATCTTGTCCTTAGGGATCCAATACTGATTTGATCCAGTAGGTTGGTTCAGGCGTAGTTTAGGTACCCATGTCTGAATTTTTCCTCTGGACTGATTCAGTACAGTCAAATATGATCTTTGTCGGGATTTGGTTCGGTAGCCAAGTCCGGATCGATTTAGAACTGATTTCTATTTTCCAAGGATCATGTCAAGACCCTTGGAACCAGATGTAAATCGTTCTAAAGCTGATCTAAGATCCTTAACCTGAGTTTTCAGGGAGGAGTTCTCCTTTTCAAGTTTTTCAACTTGAGTAGGAGTTCCTTCCTGAACCTTCTCGGTTAAGGGTTTAGAGTCAGCTCCCTCTTTCAGGAGTTTTACTTCCTGTCGGAGGGTTTCGACCAGGAGTTTGGCTTTTGCCAAATCTCGAGAAAGAAAAGAAATTAGTTCACTTAATTGCGATCTATTAAAACCTGTTACCTTAATTTCTCCGTCTTCTGTGAAGGTCAGCTCGCCGTCCTCTTGTTCTGATTCTGATTCTGTCTCGACTTTATCTGAGGCGGTCAGAGCTAGGAGGTTGGACTGGGGTGCTTCTTCTTCTTCTTCTGAGGAAGACTCGTCCTAGGTTGCTTGCAGTGCCTTCTTTCTTCTCGGCTTTTTAGTCTCTTTTAGGTTAGGGCACTCTGACTTGTAGTGGCCCTTTTTCTTGCACTCGTAGCAGGTCACATTGGGCTTGTTTGCTGGTTCAGTTGGTTCGTCCTTTCTTCGGCTGGTTTTTCGTTTGTTGGTTCGGTTCTTCAGCTCCTTATAGTAGCTTCGAGCGAGCCGGACCAGCTTAGTTTGATCTCTTCCGTCTTCTTCTAAATCTGAGTCTGAGTTAGATTCGGTTTCAGGTTCAGGATTCTTCTTCGTTGTCCTTCCAGTCTTGCCTACAAGAAAAGCAATACCTTTCTCAACCATATTGGTGTTAGTTTGTTCGTGCAGTTCTAGTTCAAAAAATAATTCGTCTAATTTTATTTTAGAAAGATCCCTAGAGACCTTGTATGCATCTACCATAGATGCCCACAAGGTGTTTCTTGGGAAGGCGTTTAGAGCATACCTTATTAGGTCACGGTTTTCAACCTTGTGACCTATTGTGTGAAGACCGTTCATTACCTCTTGGATTCGTGCATGGAGCTGGGCTGCTGTTTCATTTTCGGCCATCTTGATGGTGTAGAGTTTGTTTAGTAGCAGATCCCTCTTACTGATCCGAGTATTTGAAGTCCCTTCGTGCAGCTCGATCAGTTTTGTCCACAGCTCCTTTGCACTGTTGAAGGGGCCCACGCGGTTCAGCTCTTCCTTTGTCAGCCCGCATTGTAGGGTTTGTGTTGCTTTTGCGTCGGCTTCTATCTTGCGTTTAAGGGAGTTGTCCCATTCGGAGTAGCTTTGTGGTTGTCCTTCAGCGTTTCGGGGAATCTCCAGACCGGACTGGATGATGATCCACATATCCACCTGAGTTTTCAGGTGGACCTCCATCCGACTTTTCCAGTAAGAAAAGTCTTCTCCACTGAAAAGTGGAGGTCTGGCGGTGCTGAATCCCTCCTGCATTGCCATCTGTATCAAACAATTAACAGAAAAACAAATTTTCCAAGACTAGGTCTTGGATTAGTAGTGCTGGATTAGAAAATAAGATATCGAGGGGTGTTGCACCAACCTCGATTAACAAAAAAAATCGAACGAAAAAAAATATTAAAAAAAATTTGAAAATCCAAAAAGAAATTTTCAAACTGGTGGTTGCACCAAGTTTGAATAACCCCGCTCTGATACCACTTGTTGGATCGATAGAGTTGATAGAGGGGGGGGGTGAATATCGACAAACTTTTCGAATTTATGAAAAGAGCAATTTGCACAGCGGAAAGAAATTAAGACACGCGAACACAGTATTTTTTACTTGGTTCGGAGCCTAGTTCGACTCCTACTCCAAGGCCCACGATCGTTGATCGTTTACTTTGGGCAATTCTATATGAACGCAAAATCAGTTTACAGAAAGAGATTTACAAGTATAGCACTATAGACTTAAAAAAAAATTTCTTCTGTTACCGACGTCCGATTGTGGGTCGACTTTTCCGGAGCAGCAGGACGTCGTTGCTCGAGTTGGGCAGTTTCTGGAATAAGGCGTGAGCACAGAAGAGCGTGGAAGCATTGGTACGAAGTTGATGTCGAAGGCTTGGGCGTTGGGTGCTATTTATAGCACCTAGGGGCGCCCTGGACGTCGGGGGCGCCCTGGCACGTGTCAAGCGATCCGCAGATCGCTCGGTCAACTTCTATCCCGCTCGAACAGGGATTAAGTTTGACCGTGGGGGTGCCTTGGTCGTAGAGGGCGCCTTCGCTGACTTCTTCCGCGCAGAAATCTCGCTGTGGATAAAGCTGAAGCTTCGCAGTCTTGGGCGCGGAGGCGCCCTGGCTGCTGAGGGCGCTTTCACTGACGAGGGCGCCTTCGCTGCTGAGGGCGCCTTGCCCAGTAAGCAGCTGAAGCCCTTTTTGCTTCGCTTGGTTCTGGTTCACCTTGAGGGCACCCTGGACACTCAGGGCGCCTTACTCAGCTGCTGCCTCACTCCTTTGAGGCTCTCTGAGTTGCAGACACACGTTCCTTTGGTCCTGCATCCAGGGTTAGTCCAAAACACAATTAATTATTATTTTATACAACCTTAGCTATCTTGGTTCTGACTTTGGTCTCCCAAATGGAGCCCTAGGTCGAACCGACACCTACTGTTCCCTCGACGGGGAACGCGTCCTCACCTACTCCTCTCGGGAGAAATTACCTGATGCCAACCGTTCCTTTGGTTGGACTTTTGCCTGACGGTCCTTTGTCAGGTCTTGGATGCCGAGCTGCCCTTCGCTCGGTGCCAAGCATTCCTTCGCTAGGTCTTCAGTCCCAGACTGTCCTTCGCCTGGCGCCTAGCAGTCCTCCGCTAGGGCTTTTAACTCTGACATTCCTTCGCCAGTGCCTAGCTGTCCTTTGCTAGGGCTTTCACTGCACACTAGATTAACTTTGTTAGAAAATAAGAAAGACTTAACTTTTGACCTATGTTGCCATTATCAAAACACAGGTTTGACTTGAGTGCATGCTGCACCAACAGATTGAACTTCTTCACTGCTTCATCTACAGATTGATCTCCTCCAAGAACTCTGCTTCAAAGTTGGCCCAGGTCATCTGATTCACATTTCTCTTAGCCTTCACTCTTTCCCACCACATTCTGGCATCTCCAGTAAGGCAGAAGGATGTGCACTTTATCTTCTCCACCTCGGGCCAGCCCAGTAACTCCATTATACTCTCCACTGTTTTGAACCATGCCTGAGCATCCCATGGTTCACTTGTGCCAGAGGTACTGGGGGAGTCTCTATCAATGCCACCTCGGGCCAGCCCAGTAACTCCATTATACTCTCCACCTTGGGCTTCAATCTCTGCCACTGGATCAGATATGCTTCCTGTCTCACTTCTCTTGCCAGAGGTACTGGGGGAGTCTCTATCACCACTGGTGCCACTACTTGCGCCACTGGCGTGGTAGCAGGAGTGGCCTGCTGATTAGCCATCAAGGTTGTAACGCCCGAAAATTCTCAAATCTAATTTTAGAAATATCATAGAATTTATTCTGAATTTATGGATATTTTTATAGAATATTTCCATGGACAAATAAGGCAAAAAGGAATAAAAATAGAATACGCAGTAAAAAAAAGTTAAATGGGGTTCAAACCCTAGACCTTTCACGTGAGAGGAAACTAAGGCTACCAGGTGGGCTGGCCGATTTTCATTGGAATAGACTAGAGAGAAATATAGATAAGGTAAAGTTAGTTAAATTTTTTCCATAAGTATAAAAGGGAAACTTAGGGTTTTTATATTCATTCTTTTCCCTCACATCCTCTCACCATCGACGCCCTCTCTCCCTCTCGCGATTTTTTCTTCCTCTTGTCCTCTTCTCTTGCCGCCCAAGACAAAGGGGAACAAAGGGAAGGTCCCAAGAGGCCCTATTCTCTACGGGGACCCTCGTAGATGTGAGGAGAACGCCAAGAAGCAAGAAGAACGTTGTAGTTCGACGTTCCCTCAGGAATTTCAGATTTTTTATTCGTAAGAAAACCTAGCACAGGATGTAAGTATCCCTCACCTGCAGTATAAGTAGTTTCGCTTGACGTTTCGTATGCTTTATTTCCTTATATGTATGTCCTACGATTAGAAATCGTGGATTATGAACAAGCACGTTGTATTAACCCTTCAAATTAGTTTTAGAGTCTGAAGGTATCCATGGATGGGCTTGAGTGCACTTACCCTTCAGTTTCGAGTTAAGGAGCACGTTCGAGTGCCTAGGGAGCGACATTAAAAGAAAAGAAAGGGTTAAGTCGCAAGGTGGTTGTTAAAATGTTCAGTTCAGTTAATGCTACAGAAAGCATTAAAGAATAGAAATTCTTGCTTCAGTTTATGATTGGGACTAAGGTCCAACGGGATGGGCTCCTAGTTGCCCCTAGGTTTAGATAACCTTAGTAAAAGCAAGAATCAGAAGAGGAAAGAAAAGTATAAAAGACTATTTTATTTTCAGTTGGCATTGTACCGGACTTCGGTCCAGGGATAGGCTCCAAGTTGCCTCTAGGTTTAGATAACCTAGTATGTGATGGGCTCCTAGTTGTCCCTAGGTTTAGATAACCTAGTAGAACCCTAATGGATTCGGGATTTGCTACCTCGGGTTTATTAGGGATGCGCGCACAGTTGGTACATTGCCGGGCCCACAGCAGTTGATTATTACTTTCACCTACTATATGTATTTAGTTTTCAGAAATTCATATTAGCATGTGGTGAATTTAATAATTAGTTTTATGTTAGTTAGTTTCAGTTCCAGTTCAGATATGTATGCCATGCTATAACTTACTTTTCAGTTCTAGTTCAGTATGTGCCATGTTTAGGCTTCTACATGTCGTTTTAATGATTTCTAAGTTGCTATACATGCTAGAAATCCTCCAAAAACATGTAATAAATACCTTAGAATAGTCGTGGAACTTTACTTATGCCATTATGTTTGTTAGATATGATTTTGGTACATTGTGGCTCAAGGTTGATACATTTTAGAAATCTGAAAACTGAAATTTCAGAACTACCAGTCAACTGGGAAAACACTAGTCGACTGGTATCGGGCACAGAACCATTCTGTGGCCCGACCAGTCGACTGGCATATAGCAGTCGACTGGTACTGTATAAAACAAAGGTGGTGTAGAGCAGCTGGTTAGTGCTTTAGCCATGCAACCCAGAGGTTGGGGGATCGAATCCTGCCAAGATAATAAAATAAAAGTTTTGCTTTATTTTGGGCAAATTAGTACTTTCAACATGTTTATGAATTTCTAGTTCAGTAAATAGCGAAATAAGAATTTTCAAAATTCTCCCAGTTGGTTTAGCATTATTAGAAATCAGTAATTAGTTAGTCAGTTAGTAGTAGCGATCCGCCTTAAAGCTTAGTACCAGAAGGTGGGTCGTTACAGAGTGGTATCAGAGCAAGTTCCATCTTTCCTCCTCACACACATCAGTATCAGACCTGCAGCTTCCAAGTAAGAGTATCTCTCACATTACATATTTTCTTGCTTTCAGAATTATAGTATTCACATGTTATTCATGCTATCTGTTTTCTAGTCAGTTCTTGTTTGCGTTTAACGGAAGCATGTTTAATACCTTAGTTTATATTTGATAGCATGTTTTTAGGATTAGAATATGAACTGTATGTCCTCTGTTATTTAGATAATGACTAGAGAACGCCCAACTAGAAGGGCACCAGCTACTGAGCCTCAATAGGAGGCAACTGATATAGTGACTCCACCTAATCTCGTGGAGATAGTGGCTCAACTCCAGAGATAGATAATTGAGCAACAGCAAGAGATAGCCACATTAAGGGCTAATCAGTAAACCACACCTATTGGTACGCCAGGGCCAGATGTGGAAACCCTAATAGTGACAGAGGTCCCACCTAGAACACCAATCCCACCAATAGCACCAATCCCACCAATAGCACCAGAAGCCCCAGCAGTAGGGGCTAGAAGAGAAGCATATCTGGTTCAGTGGCAGACCCCCAAACCAGAGAACCTTTCAGGCACTAGTGAACCGTGGGATGCACAAGCCTAGTTCAAAACCTTGGAGAGTACCATGGAGCTTCTGGACTGGCCAGAACATGAGAAAGTAAAGTGCGCCTCCTTCTGCCTAGCAGGAGATGCTAGAATGTGGTGGGAAAGGGTGAAGGCCAAGCGAGACATAAATCAGATGATGTGGGCTAACTTCGAAGTTGACTTCTTCAAAGAATTCTTTCATATGCGGGTTACTAACCGACATTATGATGAATTCACTGAATTTCGTCAAGGTAACCTATCAGTAGAGGAAGCCGTGAAGAGATTCAACAGACTGCCTCGCCGGAGCCCTGAACTGGTCAGCACTAAACGAGAGCGAGTCAGGTTAATGCTCAAGGTGCTAAGGCCAGAAATAGCATTGAATGTGGCCAGCGGCGTCCATAGGCCGCAAACCTCAGAAGAACTAGTTAGTAGTGCTCTGATCACCGAGCACTACCTGAACAGCATGCAACAGCAGAAGTTAGTCATGATAGAAAGTAATGGTCAAGGCAGTTCAGGAACTCAGAAACCCCCGGGCGTTCGCAGAGTAGTTAACTATACCTCTAGATGTACTCAGTGGCCAATTCTTAACCACCCTACCTTCAGGAGAGATTATGGCGTCCACGCACTGGCTCCGTGCAGTGCCAATCAGTATAGTAGGCACAGAGCTTTATGGTGATCTGATAGTACTAGATATGACAGATTATGATGCCATTTTTTTGGAATGGACTTCCTAATCAAGTACGGTGCCTCCATAAAATGCCGTAAAAGGAAAGTCATATTCTAACCTGAAGAAGGAGTGCAGTTTGAATACATCGGAGAACCCAAGAGTAAAGCCAAGAAATTTCTCTCAGCTTTAAAATCACAGAAACTGCTGGATTCAGGATGTACCAGATTTCTAGCACATGTAGTCAATACCGAACAAGAGAAGGACCAAAAGCTAGAAGAGGTCCCAGTGGTATGTGACTACCCAGCAGTCTTCCCTAACGAGTTACCAGGCTTAGCGCTAGACAGGGAGGTAGAGTTTGAAATAGATCTCATTCCAGGTACCAACCCCATTTCGAAAGCACCATACCGTATGGCTCCAGTAGAATTAATTGAACTTCAGGAGCAACTACAAGAGCTGCTCGACAAGGGCTTCATACGCCCTAGTCATTCACCTTGGGGAGCTCCCGTATTGTTCGTGAAGAAGAAAGAGGGGTCCATGCGCTTGTGTATAGATTACCGAGCCTTGAATCAAGTCACCATCAAGAACAAGTATCCCTTGACAAGAATTGACGACTTGTTCGATCAGCTAAAGGGAGCAGCAGTGTTCTCAAAAATAGACGTGAGATCGGGATATCACCAGGTGAAAGTTAAGGAAGGTGACATCCCCAAGGCAGCTTTCAGAACCAGATATGGGCACTACGAGTTTGTAGTCATGCCTTTTGGGGTCACCAATGCTCCAGCGACATTTATGGACCTCATAAACAGAGTATTCAGGGAGTACTTAGATAAGTTTGTCATCATCTTCATTGATGACATTCTTATCTACTCAGAAACTCAGGAGGAACATGCTGAACATCTCAGGACAGTATTGCAGATTCTTCAGCAGAGCCAACTGTATGCAAAATTCTCAAAATGTGAGTTTTGGCTCGATCAGGTGTCTTTTCTGGGTCACATCATCCCTAAGGATGGTGTGATGGTAGACCCCAGCAAAATAGAAGCAGTAAGTAACTGGGTTAGACCGAAGAATGCCAGTGAGATCAGAAGTTTTCTGGGTCTAGCCGGTTACTACAGAAAGTTCGTAGAGAATTTCTCCAGGATAGCCTCCCCACTGACAGCTCTTACCAGAAAGTACAGGAAGTTTCAGTGGACAGAGGACTGCGAGAACAGTTTTACAGAATTAAAGAGAAGATTGACTAGTGCTCCCATCCTGACTCTTCCAGAGACCACTGACAGCTTTGACATATATAGTGATGCGTCTAAATTAGGACTTGGAGCAGTGCTAATGCAGAATGGCAAGGTTATTGCCTATGCCTCTAGACAACTTAAGGACTATGAGAAGAATTACCCTACCCATGACCTTGAGCTAGCTGCAGTAGTGTTCGCTCTCAAGATTTGGAGGCATTACTTATACGGAGCTCAGTGTAGGATTTTCACAGATCATCAGAGTCTAAAGTATTTCTTTACTCAGAAGGATCTGAACATGAGACAACGCAGGTGGCTTGAGCTAGTCAAGGATTATGACATTGACATCCTCTACCATCCAGGTAAAGCTAATAAGGTGGCAGATGCACTTAGCAGAAAATCTAGTGCCACCCTACTAGCTTTGTCCACGATGTCACAGCCCCTTCGGAAAGAGTTATCAGAGTTCAGACTGGAAATCTTAGTTGGGCAGCTCTCCACTTTGACATTAGTGTCAACCCTGATTGAAGACATCCAGACGGCACATGATCAAGATCCTGACCTTCAGAAAATCAAGCAGGGGATAGCAGAAGCCGAAAATGGAGAATTTCGCCTATCAGATAATGGGACACTGTACTACGGTGACCGCTTATGTGTTCCGAACCAAGAAGAGCTCCGAAGGAAGATCCTAGAGGAAGCACATGGATCTCCTTATGCGATGCATCCTGGTTCCACCAAAATGTACCAAGACCTCAAGGGACGTTTTTGGTAGCCTGGGATGATGACAGACATCGCCAGATATGTCAGTACCTGTCTGACATACCAAAGAGTCAACGCAGAACATCAGAGACCAGGTGGAGTCCTGCAGCCTATTCAGATTCCAGAATGGAAATGGGAAGATATTTCCATGGATTTTATAGTGGGACTACCCAGAATAACGAATGGATATGATGCGATCTGGGTAATAGTTGACAGATTGACTAAGTCTGCCCACTTTCTAACTATCAGGATCTCCTATTCCATGGAACAGCTAGCTCAGTTATACCTCAAGGAGATCGTCAGACTACATGGAGTCCCTAGGACTATCATTTCAGATAGGCACAGTAGGTTCACTTCGAACTTCTGGGAGTGCGTACAGACAACACTAGGCACCAAACTGAAGTTTAGCACAGCTTTCCATCCTCAGACAGATGGTCAGACAAAGAGAGTTAATCAAGTACTAGAAGATATGCTCAGAGCTTGTGCTTTAGATTTCAAGGGCAGTTGGTGCAAATACTTGTGCTTAGCGGAATTCGCTTACAACAATAGTTATCAGGCCACTATCGGCATGACACCCTATGAGGCTTTATATGAGCGGAGGTGTAGATCTCCTATCTGCTGGTACGAGGGTGGTGAGAGGCAAGAGTTAGGCCTACAGACAGATCTTATAGATGATACCACCGTAGCCATACAGCAGATCCGCCCGAGAATAGAAACAGCTCAAAGCCGCCAGAAGAGCTATGCTGATACACGACACAGACCATTAGAGTTTGAAGTTGGGGATACAGTGTTCCTCAGAGTGGCTCCCATGAAGGGAGTAATGCGTTTTGGGAAGAAGGGCAAGCTAAGTCCCAGATATGTAGGACCATACCCCATCACTAGAAGAGTTGGCAAAGTAGCTTATGGTTGAAGCTACCTCAGGAGATGTCATCTATCCACAATGTATTTCATGTTTCCATGCTGAAGAAGCATATCCCAGATGCCACCCAGGTGATAGAGCCACAGACGGTACAAGTTCGCGAAGATCTCTGTTATGATAGTCGGCCTATTCAGATAGTAGACCGAGCAGTTAAGAAATTGCGAAACAAGGAGATACCATTAGTGAAAGTCATATGGCAAAATCACAGAGTAGAAGAGGCAACATGGGAGCCAGAGGACAGCATGAGGCAGAAATACCCAGAGTTGTTTTAAGTTCGAGGATGAACTTTTTATAAGGTATGGGGGATTGTAACGCTCGAAAATTCTCAAATCTAATTTTAGAAATATCCTAGAATTTATTCTGAATTTATGGATATTTTTATAGAATTTTTTCATGGACAAATAAGGCAAAAAGGAATAAAAATAGAATACGCAGTAAAAAAAAGTTAAAGGGGTTCAAACCCTAGACCTTTCATGAGAGGAAACTTAGGCTACCAAGTGGGTTGGCCGATTTTCATTGGAATAGATTAGAGAGAAATATGGATAAGGTAAAGTTAGTTAAATTTTTCCATAAGTATAAAAGGGAAACTTGGGGTTTTTATATTCATTCTTTTCCCTCACATCCTCTCACCGCCGACGCCCTCTCTCCCTCTCGCGATTTTTTCTTCCTCTTCTTCTCTTCTCTTGCCGCCCAAGACAAAGGGGAACAAAGGGAAGGTCCCAAGAGGCCCTATTCTCTACGGGGACCCTCGTAGACGCGAGGAGAACGCCAAGAAGCAAGAAGAACGTTGTAGTTCGACATTCCCTCAGGAATTTCAGATTTTTTATTCGTAAGAAAACCTAGCGCAGGATGTAAGTATCCCTCACCTGCAGTATAAGTAGTTTCGCTTGACGTTTCGTATGCTTTATTTCCTTATATGTATGTCCTACGATTAGAAATCGTGGATTATGAACAAGCAAGTTGTATTAACCCTTCAGATTAGTTTTAGAGTCTGAAGGTATCCCTGGATGGGCTTGAGTGCACTTACCCTTCAGTTTCGGGTTAAGGAGCACATTCGAGTGCCTAGGGAGCGACATTAAAAGAAAAGAAAGGGTTAAGTCGCAAGGTGGTTGTTAAAATGTTCAGTTCAGTTAATGCTACAGAAAGCATTAAAGAATAGAAATTCTTGCTTCAGTTTATGATTGGGACTAAGGTCCAACGGGATGGGCTCCTAGTTGCCCCTAGGTTTAGATAACCTTAGTAAAAGCAAGAATCAGAAGAGGAAAGAAAAGTATAAAAGACTATTTTATTTTCAGTTGGCATTGTACCGGACTTCGGTCCAGGGATAGGCTCCAAGTTGCCTCTAGGTTTAGATAACCTAGTATGGGATGAGCTCCTAGTTGTCCCTAGGTTTAGATAACCTCGTAGAACCCTAATGGATTCGGGATTTGCTACCTCGGGTTTATTAGGGATGCGCGCACAGTTGGTACATTGCCGGGCCCACAGCAGTTGATTATTACTTTCACCTACTATATGTATTTAGTTTTCAGAAATTCATATTAGCATGTGGTGAATTTAATAATTAGTTTTATGTTAGTTAGTTTCTGTTCCAGTTCAGATATGTATGCCATGCTATAACTTACTTTTCAGTTCTAGTTCAGTATGTGCCATGTCTCAGTTATATGCCATGACATTCTATGATATGTATTTTAGCATGAGCCTAGCATGATTTCTTATGGATATGAGCATGTATGTGCATAGCATGTTTTACAAAAGCATAATTTGAGTTTCATAGTTTTTGAGGCTAGATGGTACTTACTAAGCTTTATGCTTATTAGTTTGCAGTTCCTTATACTGCAGATACAGGTAAAGGAAAGCACTAGTAGCGGAGGCGGCGGGCTTGATGCAAAGTGTGTGTGATGGTGGAGTTGGAATAAAAGTCTTCGGAACTTGCAAAGCATAGAAATAGTCTTTATTATGTTTCTTTTAGTTTTTCCGCAATAGGTTATGTGAACTATGAATGAACTTAATTAGACTCGTTATTTGTGGTGCCTAGTATATTAAAGTAGTTTATTTACCTGTGTTAATACTTGCTTAGCGAATGTTGAATGATATGAGTTACTACTTGCAATATGGTAATTTAGATCCATGCTTAAGCTTTAGAGATAAGAACTTGACACTTTTGATTTACATGCTAAATACATAGGATATGCTTGTTTTAAGATATATGCACCATATAGAATGACATGTAGTACCTAAGAATGCCCTTAGATATGAATAATGAATGGTTTCAATAAGAAGTTGATACGAACTTGGCACATTCATGTTTAGGCTTCTATATGTCGTTTTTATTATTTCTAAGTTGCTATACATGCTAGAAACCCTCCAAAAACATGTAATAAATGTCTTAGAATAGTCGTGGAACTTTATTTATGCCATTATGTTTGTTAGATATGATTTTGGTACATTGTGGCTCAAGGTTGATACATTCAAGAAATCTGAAAACTGAAATTTCAGAACTACCAGTCAACTGAGAAAACACCAGTCGACTGGTATCGGGCACAGAACCATTCTGTGGCACGACCAGTCGACTGGCATATAGCAGTCGACTGGTACTATGAAAAACAAAGGTGGTGTAGAGCAGCTGGTTAGTGCTTTAGCCATGCAATCCGGAGGTTGACGGATTGAATCCTGCCAAGATAATAAAATAAAAGTTTTGCATTATTTTGGGCAAATTAGTACTTTCAGCATGTTTATGAATTTCTAGTTCAGTAAATAGCGAAATAAGAATTTTCGAAATTCTCCCAGTTGGTTTAGCATTATTAGAAATCAGTAATTAGTCAGTCAGTTAGTCAGTTAGTAGTAGCGATCCGCTTTAAAGCTTAGTACCAGAAGGTGGGTCGTTACAAAGGTAGCAATAACTTGCTACTGTTCGGCAAGATGTCTCTGCAGCTGGGCTACCACTCTTTGAAGATCTGTTGGTGGTACTGACTCCGTGGACTCTTGTTCTCTAGGAGCTTGCTCCTCATTTCGGACAATTCTGGGACGTCCTCTTGCCATTCTCTTACTCTATAGTGTAAAGAAAATAAAAACTCATTATCTCTTACTAACTTACTTCATTATCTCTTTGCACATATTAGCATAAAATAATACCAATATACTTTTCTATCATCATGCACTTACTGATACTAGCAGTCAATAATAAAAGCATATAAAACTACAACATATGAACTTCTTACTTGGTAGGCGGCAGGATTGATGCTTGATGTCAGTGTGGCGGAAGGGTGGAACTTTTGCTCTGATACCACTCTGTAACGACCCGACTTCTCTACTCTATACCTAAGCCGGATCATCGCTCTTTACTACCTTTACCTTTCCTCACTTAACCTTAACCTTTGACTTCACCTTAGACCTTGGCCTTAGGTTACCACTACTTGACTTCAAGAACTGAAAACCATTTCCAATGATCCACAATTCATATACTTTCAAGACATACAAAGATATAACACCATGTCTATACTCTATGCTAGTTTTATAAACATCCTAGCAACTCAAAACAAATCTAACGACTTGAAAGTTAGAATCTTTGCGGAATTTAACAAGACTACCAAACCATATGAAATCATGCTAAAGATTGTATCAACTTTTGACTCTATGCGGAGGTTAAACACAATGTTCACATTTTACCAAACAAAATATTAAACTCCAAGTTTCTAAACTTCAGAAATTGCCTCTAAGCCTTAACCCAATGGATCTCTTCCACGGTTCCACTGCCACTGAGCATCAATGCAAGTCCTGGCCACCTCCATAACTTATGCTTTTTCTTTGCCTTTATCTGCAATAGAAGGAAATGCAACTAATAAGCACAATGCTTAGTAAGTAAATCCTAACTCACAAATCCATGTTATCGATAATAAACATGCTCATTTCAAAGAATGCTTACTTCCAAAATACATGTACATGGGAAAACTTACATATACTTATCATGCTCAATCATGTTGAAACCATTACTTGCATTACATCATTTGCAACCTTACGTACTCATATATTCAAACACTAACTTCCTTACTCTTACTCTTTAACATGCTTGTAATGTATCAAGGCTAACATATGAAATAAAGGAACATACTTAAAACTGAAAACACTTGCAAATACTTATTTACTTGAAAATAGTAATCAACTTTCTTTAGGCCTTGACATTGTACTATGGTATCAATGTACCAATTACGCGCTTCTCTATGAGGTTGCGGGGTAGCTAGCCACCGCACCTTATTAGAGTTTCTTTCTAACTTTCTGTGGGCCTTCCATTTGCCCGGTACATGTCACTTTCCGAAAATAAAATACTTTCTTACTATAATACTTATACGTATCAAACTATCTTACTTTTGCATAAATTTTGCACTTAACACCTTTACCTTTCTTACTTGAGACTTCCATCGAGCACCTTGCAACCTCATTTTTGGGACTTTTCAAAAATTAAATCTTATCATGCTTAGCTTACATACACCAAATCTAAATCAATTAAATTTCTATCATGAGAAAACATACATCTTTAAAAACTTAAAACACACGATAACCATAATCTTAAAGCATGCATCATAAAACATGGTTCTACAACAAGAACTTACATACGAAAGCTACTCCTATTGCAGGTGAGAGATCTACTTACACTTTTCTTGATGAAAACTCACTAAATAGAGGTAAAAACCCTATCGTAGGACTCCTTTCCTCTTCCTTGCAAGAACTTCCCCTCCTTGGCCCTAGGGAAGAACCCTAGGCTTTCTACTCAAGAGGAGGAAGAAGAAGAAGAAGGAAGAAAGTTGTGGCTTCCTCCCTTGTCTTCTTTTTTTTTCGCAGCCTCCTCGCCCTCTCCTATTCGCGCAGCCACAAAAACCCTCGGGGACTCCACGCGACTTAAGCGAAGTTTAAATACCTCTTCATGAAAAAGCCCCCATAACATAATTTCGCTCCTTCCTTTTTTGTGCTTGATACCCATGAGCTTTTGGTTGGCCGAACTCCCTTAAGGCTTGGTATTGTTCTGTGGTCGCGAGTTCAAACCCCCGCCCGACCCTTAAATTTTTTTTCATTTTTATTCCAAAAAATTGCTAGAAAAATTCCAAAAAATTGCTATAAAAATTCCAAAAAATCCCTAATAATACCAGAAAATTATTGGGTGTTACAAGTGCCTTCTTGCATCTTAGAGGTGAAGAGGAGTCTGGAGACCTCGAACCTTTTGGATCTCGCCTGCTCGTCAAATAGCTCATGAAGATGGAAGATGATGGTATGAGCATCCATATGCTCATGCTGCTTTTGCAGCTCAGGTACCATAGCGGCCAGCATGATGCAACTCGCACATTCAGAATCGGCCACATGTTTCTGATAGGCCACTAACTGGTCTGGAGTTGCATCTTCTGGAGGAAGGTTGGGAAGTTGTTCCTCAAGGACATAAGCAAGCTTTTCTACCTTGAGGACTATCCTCAGGTTTCGAAGCCAGTCCATGAAGTTTGGCCTAGTCAGCTTATTGGTGTCCAAAATGGAACGCAAATTCAGAGAAGACATGATCAAGTGATTATCCTAGAAATACAATTTGAGCTTATGTGAGAAGAATGATAAAGAATGCATCAATATACATTAATTAAATCCTATTTATTTTTTCGAATTGAATAACCCTTTTCATCAATTCGGGAGATCGTAGGAACATCTCCAAATAGGTTGATATCCAACCATAGATAAGAACAACCATGGCTAGAGTCCATCAAGTTATTCTTAGCTATGAAGGTAGGTAATTATACCGATTACATATTATACATATGTAACTATCACATAATGCTATCAACTAATTGAATGTTTGCATAAATCATTGGGTTGTTAACTCATTAACAAGTATGCAACAATATACATAGCACCCAACTGCACCTCTCTTTACATCGACCTTGGCTGTGGCACAACAAATCGATGCTCCATGCTTAAGGCTAACCCATTAATCAAGAAATAGTTTTAATATGGTTGGAGCTCATTCAACCGTTTAGTTAGGCTTGGATGTGTCCAACAACCAAAACTAAGGATTGACCTCTGACTCCAACTATATTAATCATAAACTAATTCTATGGTTTGAACATGTTGAGGTTCAAGCCGGGCATGGATGTGTCCATCAACCCAAACGAGAAACAAAACTTCGGTTCTAACCATATTAATGGAAGGTGTTGGCCTTAATATTTTGTAAGGGGTTTTGGGTCTCATCCTTTTCCTTTTAAGCACATTCATGACATATAATTATGTCATGTTCTAACGATTTCCTTAATAAAGTATGTATGCGACTTAATTTATCAAGTCTCATTAATTGAATTAGGAACCGGATTTCCTAATTCTAATTTCACACTTTATTCAAGGAATTGTTTTGGGAAACAATTTCCTAAATTGTCATAATCAATTTCGGAAATAATATGTTTAAGACTTTGATTTCTCTAAATCAAATCTTATTAAATTAAGAGACAGATTCTCTTAATTTAACCACATATTATTTTCATGAAAATCTTATTTAAGGAAATAAACTCTATATGAAACAATTTTTCCTAATTAAGTTTGGAGACAACAATATGTAAGAGCATCACCTCATAAATCAAATAAGGAAATTATCATTTGAGAATCACCTCAAAAATTTCCAAGATTTGATCACATATTTTATTTATGGATAATTAATTACAATAAATTATTTACTTTGGGTGGCTCCCCGAGACACTCCCCAAAGAAAAGAAATTTATTGTAAATCTAATTTGGCCTACTCCCCGAGGCATAACCAAATTAAACTTGACAATTAAAGAACTTGTTAATAATATAATTTGGATGGCTCCCTGAGGCCTACCCAAATCAATTTTAACAAATCATATTCAAAATAGGAAATTAAATTATAACAACTAACTTTAATTTGGGTGGCTCCCCAAGGCACTCCCCAAAGTAAATAATTTTGTTAATAATTTAAAAACCAATTTGAATTTAATTCTCAATTAATGTTTCCATAAAATGTCTAGACTTTCATGAAAAGAAAGTGCCCAAAATTACGAGCTTTCCATAAATGGAAAGTTTCTAAAATTAAAAGGTTTTCAGAATTATTGTAAGTTTCTGGTACAAAGAAAACTTACGTATTTCCAAAATTGGAAAGTTTCCAAAAATGAAAAGTTTTCACAATTATCATAAAATTTCAGAAACAAAGATATTTCAAAAGCTTGTGAAATTTCATGAGGATTTCTAAACTTTGAAATTCCTAAATCTAAAATTTACCATAATTGGAAAGTTTCCATAATTGGAAAAATTTCCAAAATTGAGATCATGACAAAGTTTTCCGCAAAACAATTATATGATTATGTCGAACACTGACCGGCTCTGATACCACTGTTGGGACCGGGTGCATGCTGACGCGGACACGTATTGTAATTGTTACATAATTACATGCAGCGGAAATAAAAAACATTAATAATTCCTAAATTATTCTAACACATATCCTAAGCATGCAATGTGTTCACATAATTGTAATATAAATTTTTTTTTGCAGAAAAGAAAATTACTCTACGAATTACCTTGCGTAACTTGGAAGAAGGGACGAGATCCAACCGTTAGCGTCCCTTGAAAGCTCTGCCTCTATTCGTATCCACTCCGAGTATCGTCGGGATGACTTCGCTAAGCCACGAGTTTCGTGTTCACGAGAACTACTAGATTCTCCGTTAACACGATGAAAACCGAGAGAGTAATCAAATCCAAAGACTCACCACCAAGGTTGGCCGAAGAGGAAGATCGTCGCAAGGAAGAACTTCGTTGCCTTGATGCTTCTCCTTGTGCTCACGGCAAGAAGAAAGAAGGAAGGCCTATGGCGGGCCAAGAGAGAGGGAGAGAAGAAGAGGAGAGAGCCCAAGCAATTCTTGGATCGATCATCTTCCATGGCACCCCTTGGGTCCTTTATATAGGGAGAGGTTTCTTAATACCCAAGTAAACCTCTCCTTGATTATGGAATAATTTCTCAATCAATCTATAATCAAGGCTCTCATGATCAAGCTTCTTCTTCTTGACTATGGAATAATTTCTCAATCAATCCATAATCAAGGTTCTCTTTCTTTTGGCATGATTATATAAAATTTATAAAACAAACCAACCATTGGTTCATTATAAAAATTTATATAACCTTTTATAAAATAAACCAACCTTTGGTCTATTTTATAAAACAAACCAAAATAGCCTTATCCTCTTATGGTGGTGGCCGACCATGATAAGAAGAGAGGAGGCCCCCTTCTTGCCTGGCCCATCTGACCCCAATTGGATCAAATCCCTTAATGAATTAAACTTATTTAATTCACCCATTAAGTCTTTAAAAGACTTAGCCATTCTATGCTTCCGATGCGTCTGAAATAAATTCAGTTTTGACTATTATTTGGACTTACCAAAAATAGTCTATCTCGATTGAAGAATCCAATTCTCAACTCGTTTTAAATCCTTCGAATTACTCGTTATACGTGTGACCAAATAGGCTTTCAATTTATGTTGGCCGTCCATAATTAACTAATTAATTATAGAACGATCATGAGTGACACCTAGTAGTAAATCATGATCCCCAATTAATTGAAAGATCAACGGTTGATCTCAGAAATGATTCTGAAACCCTTCAACTGCTATAATGAATCGTGCCCCATTCCCTTCACCATCTTATACCCTCTTGGTTCAGGATATGGTCTATGTGTGTCAGTCCCCACTAGGCTGACTACGTCACACCTAGCCCAAGTAACATTTCCTTGTCCTATGGATTCAAATTACTCTCATGTATTTAAGAGATTCATACTCTGAACATGTCATGCTCTGGCCAGAGGCTTCGAGTAACAATCCGACGATAGGCCTCGGGTATACATCTCCTCGCAAGGAGTGGTGAATCCTTTGTAGGCTGTTCAAACATCTTCGGGCACTTCGGCTTATACCCAATCATCCTGGGTCCACACCTCCTTGGAGATGCTTGCTTAAGATGTCAAAGTATAAGTCTCCATGACCAAGATGACTTGAACACTGCAAGTCAAAGGAACATCGCACTTAAGCTGCAGTAAGAACTTCACTGACATATCTATATGTAGACTACCATATGAAGTTTTACAGCCAGTCACTCCAATGAACTAGTTCCCTTAACTAGCATTTATGTTTATCTCCGGACATCTCCATGTCACCAGCCAGTGAGAATCAGCTGATTAGAGAATAACCCATGCTAGTCTCAACAGAATTGATAGTGTCCGTATTTATCAATTCATCGACTAGGGACAATTTCAATACATCACAATTGCACATGTAGAGATAATCACTAGTTATGAATTCATCACAAATTCTCTCATGCTGTGAATTATATTGAGGACATTCAGTAAATGAGCTTAAGATCTTAATCAAATAATCATGTATACTCAAATAGTGAATATTCATTTATTAAAAAAAATAAATGATTACAATTATAAGGCGATTGCCTTAGGACACTTCTCTCATGTCACTAACATATCAAATTTCCTAATATTAAACAAAATTATACTTCTAAACTTAAATATTTTTTCTAACTTCTTGACCTATCTATTTTATTAAATATGAAAATTAATTTATTCACTAAAATTCATGTTTGTGGCCGCTAGTGCGATTGGGACGCCGATACGGACACATAGGAACTCGTTTCGTCTCGATCCGACTTCCATAGGACCTTCTACGATATTTAATAAGTTTTTTTTATTTTTTAAAAAAAATTCACAATCTGCAACGAATTTGTAATTTCTTTGCAAATTTGCAATGAAGACTCTAATTTCGTTGGAAATCTGTAACGAAAAACCAAATTCGTTGCAAATATCTGCATTTTTTAAAAAAAATAGAGAACCTTAAAAATTTGTAGATAACCCTACGAACCTCGGATTTCAAAAAAAAACAAGTTCGTATGGGACCATGACGGTCTCATGATCACGATGACGGCCTCGAATGATAGATATTCGGTGAATATCAAATTTCCTAATATGAAACAAAATTATCCTTCTAAACTTAAACATTTTTTCTAACTTTTTGACCTAACTATTTTTTTAAATATTAAAATTAATTAATTCAGTAAAATTCATGTTTGAGGTCGCTAGTGCGATCGGGACGCCAATACGGACCCATAGGAACTCGTTTTGTCTCGATCCGACCTCCGTAGGACCTTCAACGATATTTAATAAGTCTTTTTTATATAAAAAAATAAAATCTGCAACGAATATTTTTCGTTGCAAATCTGCAACGAAACTTTTCATTGCATATTTCATTACAAATTTGCAATGAAAAACTAAATTCATTGCAAAAATCTATTTTTTTTTAAATAGAGAACCTTAAAAATTCGTAGATCGTCCTACGAACCACGAATTTCAAAAAAACAAGTTCGTATGGGACCGTGACGATCTCATGATCACGATGACGACCTCGAATGCGATTTTTGATAGAGATTCGGTGAATATCAAATTTCCTAATATGAAAAAAAATTATACTTCTAACCTTAAATATTTTTTCTAACTTCTTGACCTATCTATTTTTTTAAATATGAAAATTAATTAATTCAGTAAAATTCATGTCTGAGGCCGCTAGTACGATCGGGACGTCGATATGGACCCATAGGAACTCGTTTCGTCTCGATCCGACCTCCGTAGGGCCTTCTACAATATTTAATAAGTCTTTTTTATTTTTTAGAAAAGTTCAAAATCTACAACGAATTTCAAATTTCGTTGCAAATCTGCAACGAAAACTATGATTTCGTTGGAAATCTGCAACGAAAATCCTAATTCGTTGCAAAAATCTGGGTTTTTTAAAAAAATTAGAGAACCTTAAAAATTCGTAGATCGCCCTACGAACCTCGGATTTCAATAAAACAAGTTTCTATGGGACTGTGACGATCTCACGATCACGATGACGACCTCGAATTAGATATTTTATAGAGATTCGGTGAATATCAAATTTCCTAATATGAAACAAAATTATACTTCTAAACTTAAACATTTTTTGTAACTTCTTGACCTAACTATTTTTTTATATATTAAAATTAATTAATTCAGTAAAATTCATGTTTGGGGCCACTAGTGTGATCAGGATGCCGATACGGACCCATAGGAACTTGTTTCATCTCGATCCGACCTCCGTAGGACCTTCTACGATATTTAATAAGTGTTTTTTATTTTTTTAAAAAAACAAAATCTACAATGAATATTTTTCGTTGCAAGTCTGCAACGAAACTTTTCGTTGTAGATTTCGTTGCAAATCTGCAACGAAAAGCTATATTTGTTGCAAAAATCTATTTTTGGGACCATGACGATCTCATGATGGTCTCGAATGCGATTTTTGATAGAAATTCGGTGAATATCAAATTTCCTAATATGAATCAAAATTATACTGCTAAACTTAAACATTTTTTCTAACTTCTTGACCTATCTATTTTTAAAAATATGAATATTAATTTATTCAGTAAAATTCATGTTTGAGGCCCCAGTGCGATCAGGACATTGTTACAGACCCATAGGAACTCGTTTCGTCTCGATTCGACATCCGTAGGGCCTTCTACGATCTTTAATAAGTCTTTTTTATTTTTTTTTAAAAAATCACAATCTGCAACGAATATTTTTCGTTGCAAAACTGCAACGAAAAACTAAATTCGTTGCAAAAATCTGATTTTTTTTTAAAAATTGAGAAACTTAAAAATTCGTAGATCGCCCTATGAACCTCGGATTTCAAAAAAAAGTTCCAATGGGATCGTGACGATCTCATGATCACGATGACGACCTCGAATGCGATTTTTGATAGAGATTTGGTGAATATCAAATTTCCTAATATGAAACAAAATTATACTTCTAAACTTAAACATTTTTTCTAACTTCTTGACCTATCTATTTTTTTAAATATAAAAATTAATTTATTCATTAAAATTCATGTTTGAGGCCGCTAGTGCGATCGGGACGTCGATACGGACCCATAAGAACTTGTTTCATCTCGATTCGACCTCTATAGGGCCTTCTACGATATTTAATAAATCTTTTTTATTTTAAAAAAAATCAAACTTTGCAACGAATATTATTCGTTGCAAATCTGCAATGCAACTTTTCGTTGCAGATTTCGTTGCAAATCTACAACGAAATATGAAATTTGTTTCAAAAATCTGATTTTTTTAAAAAAAATTATAGGACCTTAAAAATTCGTAGATCGCTAATGTCCAACGACTAATATTTGTTGCAAAATTCGTTGCATTTTTGCGACAATAATATGTTCATTTCAAATCTGCAACGAATATAATATTCATTGCCAAATTTATTGCCAAATTGCAACAAATTTGGCGATGAAAAAGTTTTTGAAGCTAAATTGCGACAAAGATTTTTTGATGCAAATTAGGTTGTTAATTTGGGACGAATATTTGTTTCGTTGCAAATTTTATCGCAAATTTGCAACAAAAAATAGTCGTTGCAAATTTTCGTCCCTAAAAAACTATTTTTTTGTAGTGTTATAGCATCCTTAAACTTTCTAACATAACATACATAATTAAATAAATAACATCATTAATAACTAAACTTTCTAACATAGCATGCATGGTTAAATAAATAGCATCTTAATAGCTAAACTTGATAATAGAATGGTTAAATAAATAGCCTCCTTAATAGCTAAACTTTCTAACATGCATGGTTAAATAAATAACATCCTTAATAGCTAAACATTCTAACATAGCATGCATGGTTAAATAAATAGTATCCTTAATATCTAACCCTGTTCAAAACAAAATAATGGTATTAATAAAACATACAAAAACAAAAATTTCACAAATAAATATTAATATTCAAAAACACTAATTATGAGATAAGTAATATTCATACATAGAATCATCACCATGATCTGCATCATCGTCACCACCATCATCACTTGAACGGGGAGAAATCTCTATTGGAGTGGAGCTTAACTGAAGATGTCGCATGATCATGTCCTGTTGCCGGCGTAAATATCTAATTTCTTGATCCCTTTACGATATTTCTTCATCTCTTTATAATATTATCCCCTTTAAATGGGATACCTCTTCAGTCAAGCTAATTATCTAAGACTTAACTACTAGTGGGGTAGAAAAGGAAGATGTGGAAACAACTTTTTGAGTTCTGCTCAAGGAATCAATTCCTAATATTCTTCCCCCTTTGGGTCCCCCATTAGCCTTTAACCATAAATTCATGCTATTACCAACAGAGGGTTTAGAGCGGCGGGTGTTTGCGCTAGCTTGCAAATTTATCAATGCAAGCTCTAACTCATCATATTTTTCCTGCATTGTCATAAGAAAAATTTAATACAATGACAATAATAATATTTTAAAATCAAATAAAAATTAGTCCTAACCTTTATTAATTTGGCTCTATCTCCACTCCAAGTCTTGTCTTTTTTTGTAAAAGCATGAGTGAAAGTTTCAATGAATGCGGGCTCCTTCCCCATTTCCTTAGTCTAAAAAACACCATTAGAAATAATGAAATAATTTGATATAAATTAAAAATTAGTGAGAGAGTTAAAATAAATTATCAATCTACGTCTGTGCTCATCTATATTAATAGATCCTCTCGCATATATCAGAGATGTGTCTCCAGAATTAAAATATTGATTTATTTTATTCAGATAACTCCTATGTTTGCTCTCATCCGTTTCTCAAACATTGGAGATCTTGACCCAATTTTCATTAGTGATGCATGACAACGTTTTCTCCCAAGTCTTAGCATGATTCAATATATGCCTACTGTGATCACCGTATTTTTTTTAAATATTCTTTTTATTTTCATTTTTGCACTCAGGTCCCAATTGAATGTCCGGTGAAATGAAAAAAAAAATAGATACTAACTTTAATTTCATAAATAAACAAAAGGCTATATACATTGAACTCATTCCATCATAACTCCTTATTGGCAACTGGAGTGCTTGAATATGACATTGAAGCACCTCCCTAGTTATTATTCATGATTCTATTAATATCACGAATAGTCCTTACAGAGTTTTCAAACCTATCATAAAATTACAAATAAACTATATTAAATAATTAAAATAGTTGAAAAAATAAGATATTTTACAATACTTACAAATCTCCGATCGGAACTATAAACTCTCGAGAGTCTATCAACTCAGTGGCTAAGTTTCTGGTCGATTCAGGATTTTGTATGGGTACCAGAGATTGGACTAGCGAAGGTACTGGTGACGGTGAATGAGAAGGTGTGTGTGAAGGTCCTGCACATGAATGAGAAAGTGCGTGTGATAGTACTAGCAACGATAAATGATAAGGTACATGTAAAGGTCCTACACCTGATACTGACGATGGCGACTGAGAAGGTGCATGTGAAAATCCTGCACTTGATATTGGCGACTGTGAATGAGAAGGTGCATGTGAAGGCCCTATATCGAGTGATGAAGTAGAAGGGCCAAGAGAAGATCGTATATGCCCACGGTGTCGAAATTGTCAAACAAAAGTGTTAGGATAAGGTAAATAAAATTTCAATGCATAATGAAAAACATGAAAAAACTTACCATTTTTGTTATTTAATCTGTAGCGACCCGCCTTCTCTACCTTTGACGGACCGTTACTTGCCTACTTCTTGACTCTAATGCACAACTAAAAATGCGGAACTTTCTTCTTTTTTTTCTGTATTTAAATCTATCTAAGAATGATATTCTAACTTTAATAGTCATGCATTTAAACTCATCACGCAAGGTTCTATAACATTACCAAAGCATTATGGAATATGAATGCAACTTTTCTAAGCATATTTAAAGCAATAAAAACTTAATTCAAAAGGAGACTAACAACATCTTGGCACATGCATCAAATAACTCCTAAGCATTTCTACCTATCCAAACTCCACTTATCAGATTCTATAACATTTCTAGAACTTCATAGAATGTAAATCGTACTTTTCTACCGAATTTACAAGCATTTTAAGCACAATTAGGACTTAGTCCAAAAGGGAATAATAAGCTCAAGAATAAGTCTAAAATTCAATGTATCAACATGCTAAACTACTCATGCCCTTGCTCATCTAGTGCATTCACAAAAGTATGCATACTAATTGAAATGACATGGAATCTTCATTCTACAAAATTGAGCATGTAACACTATCCGAAGCATAAATGTTTAATAAACTCCATAACACAATAACTTGGGACTTGGAAATCTTAAACATTGCATTTCAAATAAGCTAGACTGTCTCGTCCCAAGGACCTCTCCAAGGTCAGCCACCACACACACGTCACTCAGCACCGCCTCGTCGCCTTCCTTCAGAATTGCTTGCCTTTACCTTTATCTGCAGCAAGAGGAAATGCAACTAATAAGCATAAAGCTTAGCAAGTACTATCTAGCTCACAAAATCTCGAAATGCGCAAGCATGCTTTTTAAACAATGTGAAATCACATTAGATACTTTTATGCTTAAAAGAAACACTAAAACATATATAACTCAAAACATGCATACTCAAGCATTAATAAGTCTTAACTCACTTTTCTTGGCTTAACTTGAAACTTTAGCAATTCTTTAACTTTAAATCTTTCTTTAACTTCTAGAAAACTTCCTCAAACTTTAGAAAAACTTTGCTAAAGCATATACTTGAAAATAATAACTCACTTGGATCCACTTAAGACGTAAGTACCATCTTATGCGCGTTCCCTAAAAGGTTGGGGTAGCGAGCCGCCAATCCTAATAGAGAAGACCTTGGTCTACCAGGGCCAAGACCTTGGAATTGGACACCTGGATTTCTTTAACGACGCCCTTGGACGCCGGGTACTGGCCTTAGAAAATAAAATAGCTTTTCTCTCTTTTCTTTCTTATCTTTAAATGCCTTGGCATTTTATCGAACACCTTGTGTGTCCAAATCCCTAAGTCTTGACTTTTGGGGATTTCGTAAGGCCTTGGCCTTCTCTTTTCTTTTTCTTTATCTTTCTTTTCTTCTCTTATAGATTTCTTAGACCCTAAACTCACATAGGATACTCTATCAAATATATATAAGCATATAATGAACCAAGATCACATGCAAAATCTTAAACTAAAAGTAAATATTCCCTTTAAAACTTTTAAGGAAAAATTCTTGCAGAAAACCACCTCTTACTGCAGGTGAGCAGTACTTACCTTGATATTTTGGACTTACAACCAAGAACGGCGTCGGAGGTTCCGGAGAAACTCGGAGTCTCGGAGATTTCTTCGCGCTCACGCGTTCCTCTCGTCGTGGGGATTCCGAATATCGGAAAATCTCTCGGAGGAGAGCCTTGGCCGGCCACCGGAGGAAAGCCCTAGGCTTGGTGTGGTTGGCGTGCGCACAAGAGAGGAGAGGGATCGGGCGGAACATGAGATCTCGATGAACCGTTCGCGCCTACGCGTTCCTCTCGTCGAGACGAACGAAACGCTCCGCACTCCTTGGTTCTCCCTTGGCCGGCGCCCCCTTAGAAGAGGAGAGGAGGTGGTGTGTTTTCGCCCAAGAGAGGAGAGGGGGCGGCGTGCGTGGGTTTGGGAGAGGAAGAGAGTTTAGATGAGAGAAATAAAATTTCTCTCTTTAACTATCTATTTATACTTAGGGTTATTTAAGTCCAACTTATAACTTAACTTAATATCTCTCTATTTTCTTTCAGCACACCCCTGCTGGGGCTCCTGGTTAACCCGACCAACTTAAGTCGTTGATCCCATGGGAGGTCTCGCGTTCAAAACTCATCTAGGCAACTTTTTGCCGAAAATTCTATTTCTTTTAATAAAATACTAAACGGACTCGGAAAATTCCATAAAAATATTCTAAAAATTCCTAAAAATATCTAGAATATTTCTATAACATTTTTAAATAGTTCTAAGGACTTTAAGAACTTCAATATGGAAATTTCGGGGCGTTACATTCCCCCATACCTTATAAAAAGTTCGTCCTCGAACTTAAAATAATTCTGGATATTTTTCTCTCATGCTGTCTTCACGTTCCCAAGTAGCTTCCTCATGCTTTTGATTCTGCTAGATGACCTTCACTAGTGGCACTTCTTTATTTCTTAATCTTTTAACTGCTTTGTCCACTATCTGTGTCGGTCTGCTCTCATAGTTAAGATCTTCTTGGATCTGTACTGACTGAGGCTGAATCACTTGGCTAGGATCGTGAATACACTTCTTTAGCATAGAGACATGAAATGTACTGTGGATAGCTGACATATCCTCTGGCAAGTCTAGCTCATATGCTACCTTACCAACCCTCTTTATGATCTTGTAGGGTCCTATGTAGCGAGGACTTAGCTTGCCCTTCTTGCCAAATCTCATCACTCCCTTCATAGGAGCAACCTTGAGGAATACTGAATCTCCAATTTGGAATTCCAGTGGCCTATGGCGTGTGTCAGCATAACTTTTCTGTCTACTCTGGGCAGTCTCAATCCTCTGGCGGATCGTCTGGATAGCCTGAGTGGTCTCATCTACAAGCTCAGTCTGGCTGTCTATTTCTGACTCCGTCTCTTTCTTTTCACCAGCTTCTTGCCAACAATTGGGTGATCTGCATTTTCTGCCATACAATGCCTCATAAGGTGTCATCCTGATGGTGGCCTGATAGCTATTGTTGTAGGCAAACTCAGCTAAGCACAGAAATTTGCACCAACTACCTTTAAAGTCCAACGCACAAGCCCTGAGCTTGTCTTCTAAAATCTGATTTACTCTCTCTGTTTGTCCATCTGTCTGGGGATGGAAAGCTGTGCTGAACTGAAGTCTGGTGCCTAGGGCGTCCTGAACACACCTCCAAAAATGGGAGATGAACCGCCCATCTCTGTCAGAAACGATCGACTTCGGAACTCCGTGAAGCCTGATCACTTCTTTCACGTATAGATGTGCTAACTGCTCTACCGAATGTGATAACTTGATGGCTAGGAAGTGGGCAGACTTGGTCAATCTGTCCACTATCACCCATATTGCATCGTGTCCATGGGTGGTCCTTGGGAGACCTGTGATAAAATCCATGGATATCTCTTCCCACTTCCACTCTGGAATGGGAAGAGGCTGCAGAACTCCTCCTGGTCTCTGGTGCTCTGCTTTGACTCTCTGGCAGGTCAAGCAGGTACTGGTATATCTGGCCACGTCTCGCTTGAGTCCAGACCACTAGAACCTTTGCTTTAAATCTTGGTACATCTTGGTGGAACCAGGATGCATAGAGTACGGGGTACTGTGGGCTTCTTCTAAAATATTCTTTCTTAGTTCCTCATCATTGGGGACGCAAAGGCGGTCTTCAAGATAGAGGATGCCACTATCTGATACTCGAAACTCTGAATTTTCTGCCTCTTGGATCTCCTGCTTGATCTTCTGGATCTCTGGGTCTTGACTTTGCTTTCCTTGTATATCTACAAGCAGGGTTGACTCTAGAGTCAATGCAGAAAGTCGCCCAATTATTACCTCGACTCCAAAATCCTTTATTTCTTTCTAAAGTGGTAGAGACAGTGATGATAGGGACATCAGTGCTGCACAAGATTTTCTGCTCAGTGCATCTGCCACTTTATTAGCTTTACCTGGGTGGTAGAGGATTTCACAGTCATAATCTTTGACCAACTCTAGCCACCTGCGCTGCCTCATATTCAGATCCTTCTGAGTAATGAAGTACTTCAAACTCTGATGGTCTGTGAAGATTCTGCACTGCACTCCATACAGGTAGTGTCTACAGAGCTTCAGTGCAAAAACCACAGCTGCTAGCTCAAGGTCATGAGTAGGGTAATTCTTCTCATAGTCCTTGAGTTGTCTGGAGGCATATGCTATTACTTTACCGTCTTGCATGAGGACAGCTCCAAGGCCCATCTTGGATGCATCACTGTAGATGTCAAAGGCCTTGTTACTCTCTGGAACAGTCAGGATGGGAGCACTAGTTAATCTTTTCTTCAGTTCTAGGAAGCTGTGCTCACATTTATCTGACCACTCAAACTTCTGATTCTTTCTGGTCAGGGCTGTGAGTGGAGAGGCTATTCTGGAAAAGTCTTCCACAAACTTTCTGTAATATCCTGCCAGGCCTAAGAAGCTTCTGATTTCACTGGCATTCTTGGGCCTACACCAGTTGCTGACTGCTTCTATCTTGGCTGGATCAACTTGAATGCCTTCTTTGGATACAATGTGACCTAGGAAGGTCACCTGATCAAGCCAAAACTCACACTTTGAGAATTTTGCATAGAGCTTCTCCTGCTGAAGGATCTGCAGCACTATCCTCAAGTGTGTAGCATGGTCCTCTGGGGTCCGTGAGTATATGAGAATATCATCAATAAATACAATGATGAATTTATCGAGATACTCCCTGAAGATGTGGTTCATCAGCTCCATGAAGACTGCTGGAGCATTGGTTACTCCAAAAGGCATCACTACAAATTCGTAGTGGCCGTATCTTGTCCTGAAGGCCGTCCTGGGGATGTCACTTTCTTTAACCTTTAGCTGATGATATCCAGAACGCAGATCTATCTTCGAGAATACTGTAGCCCCTTTGAGTTGATCAAATAAATCATCTATTCTAGGAAGGGGGTACTTGTTCTTGATGGTTACCTTGTTCAGAGCTCTGTAGTCTATGCACAGACGCATAGACCCATCCTTCTTCTTGACGAAAAGTACAGGAGCTCCCCAGGGTGAATGACTCGGGCGAATGAAGCCCTTGTCTAGTAGCTCTTGGAGTTGCTCTTGTAATTCCTTCAACTCTGCTGGAGACATACGATATGGGGCCTTCGAGACCGGACCGGTACCTGGTACTAGCTCGATCTCGAATTCCACTTCTCTGTTGGGAGGTAGTCCAGGTAGTTCTTCTGGGAATACTTCTGGATACTCACAGACTACCCGTACATCCTCCTGCTTGCACTCTTCCTTTGCTTCTATGTCCACTATGCGTGCAAGAAAACCAGCACACCCTTGTTCTAGCATCTGGTGGGCTGCCAAGGCTGAGAGGAATTTCTGAGTCTTCCTCCTTGGGGGCTCCTTGAAATTCGAACGGTGGTTCTCCTTCTGGACTGAAACCACATTCCTCCGACGACAGTCCACTGAAGCGCTGTACTTACTGAGGAAATCCATGCCTAGTATGACGTCGAAGTCTTGCATCGCAAGGACTATTAGATCGACATATAGCTCTCGGTCTAAAATCTTGATTGGCACAGCCCGGAGCCACTGGGTGGGATTCCCATGATTTCCCCTGAAGGGAGAGTTGTCAGGAATCTGGACTCCCAACTCCCTGCAGGCACCTGCAACTTACAAGCAAAAGGTACTGATACGAAAGAATGGGTCGCCCCCAGTGTCAAACAGTGTAGTANGTCTCGCTTGAGTCCAGACCACCAGAACCTTTGCTTTAAATCTTGGTACATCTTGGTAGGAACCAGGATGCATAGAGTACGGGGTACTGTGGGCTTCTTCTAAAATATTCTTTCTTAGTTCCTCATCATTGGGGACGCAAAGGCGGTCTCCAAGATAGAGGATGCCACTATCTGATACTCGAAACTCTGAATTTTCTGCCTCTTGGATCTCCTGCTTGATCTTCTGGATCTCTGGGTCTTGACTTTGCTTTCCTTGTATATCCTACAAGCAGGGTTGACTCTAGAGTCAATGCAGAAAGTGCCCAATTATTACCTCGACTCCAAAATCCTTTATTTCTTTCTAAGTGGTAGAGACAGTGATGATAGGGACATCAGTGCTGCACAGGATTTTCTGCTCAGTGCATCTGCCACTTATTAGCTTTACCTGGGTGGTAGAGGATTTCACAGTCATAATCTTTGACCAACTCTAGCCACCTGCGCTGCCTCATATTCAGATCCTTCTGAGTGAAGAAGTACTTCAAACTCTGATGGTCTGTGAAGATTCTGCACTGCACTCCATACAGGTAGTGTCTCCAGAGCTTCAGTGCAAAAACCACAGCTGCTAGCTCAAGGTCATGAGTAGGGTAATTCTTCTCATAGTCCTTGAGCTGTCTGGAGGCATATGCTATTACTTTACCGTCTTGCATGAGGACAGCTCCAAGGCCCATCTTGGATGCATCACTGTAGATGTCAAAGGCCTTGTCACTCTCTGGAACAGTCAGGATGGGAGCACTAGTCAATCTTTTCTTCAGTTCTAGGAAGCTGTGCTCGCATTTATCTGACCACTCAAACTTCTGATTCTTTCTGGTCAGGGCTGTGAGTGGAGAGGCTATTCTGGAAAAGTCCTCCACAAATTTTCTGTAATATCCTGCCAGGCCTAAGAAGCTTCTGATTTCACTGGCATTCTTGGGTCTACACCAGTTGCTGACTGCTTCTATCTTGGCTGGATCAACTTGAATGCCTTCTTTGGATACAATGTGACCTAGGAAGGTCACCTGATCTAGCCAAAACTCACACTTTGAGAATTTTGCATAGAGCTTCTCCTGCTGAAGGATCTGCAGCACTATCCTCAAGTGTGTAGCATGGTCCTCTGGGGTCCGTGAGTATATGAGAATATCATCAATAAATACAATGATGAATTTATCGAGATACTCCCTGAAGATGTGGTTCATCAGCTCCATGAAGACTGCTGGAGCATTGGTTACTCCAAAAGGCATCACTACAAATTCGTAGTGGCCGTATCTTGTCCTGAAGGCCGTCCTGGGGATGTCACTTTCTTTAACCTTTAGCTGATGATATCCAGAACGCAGATCTATCTTCGAGAATACTGTAGCCCCTTTGAGTTGATCAAATAAATCATCTATTCTAGGAAGGGGGTACTTGTTCTTGATGGTTACCTTGTTCAGAGCTCTGTAGTCTATGCACAGACGCATAGACCCATCCTTCTTCTTGACGAAAAGTACAGGAGCTCCCCAGGGTGAATGACTCGGGCGAATGAAGCCCTTGTCTAGTAGCTCTTGGAGTTGCTCTTGTAATTCCTTCAACTCTGCTGGAGACATACGATATGGGGCCTTCGAGACCGGACCGGTACCTGGTACTAGCTCGATCTCGAATTCCACTTCTCTGTTGGGAGGTAGTCCAGGTAGTTCTTCTGGGAATACTTCTGGATACTCACAGACTACCCGTACATCCTCCTGCTTGCACTCTTCCTTTGCTTCTATGTCCACTATGCGTGCAAGAAAACCAGCACACCCTTGTTCTAGCATCTGGTGGGCTGCCAAGGCTGAGAGGAATTTCTGAGTCTTCCTCCTTGGGGCTCCTTGAAATTCGAACGGTGGTTCTCCTTCTGGACTGAAAACCACATTCCTCCGACGACAGTCCACTGAAGCGCTGTACTTACTGAGGAAATCCATGCCTAGTATGACGTCGAAGTCTTGCATCGCAAGGACTATTAGATCGACATATAGCTCTCGGTCTAAAATCTTGATTGGCACAGCCCGGAGCCACTGGGTGGATTCCATGATTTCCCCTGAAGGGAGAGTTGTCAGGAATCTGGACTCCCAACTCCCTGCAGGCACCTGCAACTTACAAGCAAAAGGTACTGATACGAAAGAATGGGTCGCCCCAGTGTCAAACAGTGTAGTAGCTAAATGCTGAAAAATAACTATTTGACCTGTTACGACCGTGGAGGCGCTGGCAGCTTCTTCCTTCGTGAGGGAAAAGACTCTGGCATTGGTTGAAACTGGTGCTGCTGCCAACCTTTCCTGACTGATCTGAGGTCCCTCCAGTATAGTAGGCATGTAATGCAACTAAGGCTTGCCTCCATACTGTACGGACTGCTGAGGAAGTACCTTAAACTTGTTTGGGCAGTCTTTGGATCTGTGTCCCTCTTGTCCACATGAGTAGCATCCAGTTACACCCAAAAGGCATGCTCCTGGATGGGTCCTCCCACACTCAGGACAAGGTGGATACCTAGCTTGCTTGTTCTCTGGGTTTTCTTTTTGGCTGCCAGGCCACTGCTTCCTTTTATGGTTCTTGTTCTTCCAGTTCTGGTTATTTGGCTGAGGCTTCTGGCCTCCTGTTGTCTTGTTCTCAATCAGGACTGGCTTCTGCTGTGTTTGTTGTGCCTTGATGCTATTCAGATAGTGCTATGAGATTAGAGCACTACTGACCAACTCCTCGCTGGTCTGGGGTCGGTGCGTCCCGCTGTTCACGTTGAGTGCTATTTCAGGGTTCAGCATGCGGAGCATCAGTCTGACTCGCTCCTTCTCTGTGCTGACTAGCTCTGGGCAGAGGCGAGCTAGTCTGTTGAACTTCGTGACTGCTTCTCCCACTGGTAGGTTACCTTGTCTTAACTCCATGAAGTCCTCGTAGTGCTTGTTGGTAACCCGCATGTGGAAGAACTCCTCATAGAACTCTTGCTCGAAATCTATCCAGCTCATCTGGTTGACTATCCTCTTACTCTTGACCCGCTCCCACCACATACGAGCATCTCCAGTTAGGCAGAAGGAGGCACATTTGACCTTCTCGACTTCTGGCCAGTCAAGAAGCTCCATTGTGCTCTCTAAAGTCTTGAACCAAGCCTGGGCATCCCAGGGCTTAGTCGTGCCTGAGAAGCTTTCAGGTTTCAGCCTCTGCCACTGGATGAGGTATGCTTCTTGTCTTCGGTTCACAGCCGGGGTCTCCTGTGTGACTGGGGGAACTTCAGCCACCACTGGAGTTTCCACTCCTGCTGTGGGTGGTGTAGGGGGCACTAGGTGCTGATTTGCCATCAGTGTGGCGATGGTCTTCTGTTGCTCTGCAATCTGAGCTTGCATTTGAGCAATGACTGCCATCAGGTTTGGCTGTTCTGTGCCAGGCTCATTGTTATCTTGAACTGGAGTTCTGTTCCCTGCATTAGGAGCTCAGCCTCTTCTTGCCATCTAATAATGCATAAGGGAACAAGAAATCACTACTACATCTCTAGGTATAAACTTGTCTTCTTACTTAGTAACCTAATATCCATTCTAGGGATTAAACATGATTCCGTGGTACTAAGGTATTAAACATGCTTCCTTGTTCTATGCACATATGGGTAAGTACTTAAGCATTTCTCTATACTGCAATTAAATAAAGGCGCAATAGAAAAACTGAAACTTAAAGCTTTCTTACTTGAAGACGGCAAGGTTGATGCTGATGTGTGTGTGATGCTGGAGAATGGGAACTGCTCTGATACCAACTGTAGCGACCCGCCTTCTCTACCTTAGACGGACCGTTACTTGTCTACTTCTTGACTCTAATGCACGACTAAAAATGCGGAACTTTCTTCTTTTTTTTTCTATATTTAAATCTATCTAAGAATGATATTCTAACTTTAATAGTCATGCATTTAAACTCATCACGCAAGGTTTTATAACATTACCAAAGCATTATGGAATATGAATGCAACTTTTCTAAGCATATTTAAAGCAATAAAAACTTAATTCAAAAGGAGACTAACAACATCTTGGCACATGTATCAAATAACTCCTAAGCATTTCTACCTATCCAAACTCCACTTATCAGATTCTATAACATTTCTAGAACTTCATAGAATGTAAATCATACTTTTCTACCGAATTTACAAGCATTTTAAGAACAATTAGGACTTAGTCCAAAAGGGAATAATAAGCTCAAGAATAAGTCTAAAATTCAATGTATCAACATGCTAAACTACTCATGCCCTTGCTCATCTAGTGCATTCACAAAAGTATGCATACTAATTGAAATGACATGGAATCTTCATTCTACAAAATTGAGCATGTAACACTATCCGAAACATAAAAGTTTAATAAACTCCATAACACAATAACTTGGGACTTGGAAACCTTAAACATTGCATTTCAAATAAGCTAGACTGTCTCGTCCCAAGGACCTCTCCAAGGTCAGCCACCACACACACGTCACTCAGCACCGCCTCGTCGCCTTCCTTCAGAATTGCTTGCCTTTACCTTTATCTGCAGCAAGAGGAAATGCAACTAATAAGCATAAAACTTAGCAAGTACTATCTAGCTCACAAAATCTCGAAATGCGTAAGCATGCTTTTTAAACAATGTGAAATCACATTAGATACTTTTATGCTTAAAAGAAACACTAAAACATATATAACTCAAAACATGCATACTCAAGCATTAATAAGTCTTAACTCACTTTTCTTGGCTTAACTTGAAACTTTAGCAATTCTTTAACTTTAAATCTTTCTTTAACTTCTAGAAAACTTCCTCAAACTTTAGAAAAACTTTGCTAAAGCATATACTTGAAAATAATAACTCACTTGGATCCACTTAAGACGTAAGTACCATCTTATGCGCGTTCTCTAAAAGGTTGGGGTAGCGAGCCGCCAATCCTAATAGAGAAGACCTTGGTCTACCAGGGCCAAGACCTTGGAATTGGACACCTAGATTTCTTTAACGACGCCCTTGGACGCCGGGTACTGGCCTTAGAAAATAAAATAGCTTTTCTCTCTTTTCTTTCTTATCTTTAAATGCCTTGGCATTTTATCGAACACCTTGTGTGCCCAAATCCCTAAGTCTTGACTTTTGGGGATTTCGTAAGGCCTTGGCCTTCTCTTTTCTTTTTCTTTATCTTTTTTTTCTTCTCTTATAGATTTCTTAGACCCTAAACTCACATAGGATACTCTATCAAATATATATAAGCATATAATGAACTAAGATCACATGCAAAATCTTAAACTAAAAGTAAATATCCCCTTTAAAACTTTTAAGGAAAAATTCTTGCGGAAAACCGCCTCTTACTGCAGGTGAGCAGTACTTACCTTGATATTTTGGACTTACAACCAAGAACGGCGTCGGAGGTTCCGGAGAAACTCGGAGTCTCGGAGATTTCTTCGCGCTCACGCGTTCCTCTCGTCGTGGGGATTCCGAATATCGGAAAATCTCTCGGAGGAGAGCCTTGGCCGGCCACCGGAGGAAAGCCCTAGGCTTGGTGTGGTTGGCGTGCGCACAAGAGAGGAGAGGGATCGGGCGGAACTTGAGATCTTGATGAACCGTTCGCGCCTACGCGTTCCTCTCGTCGAGACGAACGAAACGCTCCGCACTCCTTGGTTCTCCCTTGGCCGGCGCCCCCTTAGAAGAGGAGAGGAGGTGGTGTGTTTTCGCCCAAGAGAGGAGAGGGGGCGGCGTGCGTGGGTTTGGGCGAGGAAGAGAGTTTAGATGAGAGAAATAAAATTTCTCTCTTTAACTATCTATTTATACTTAGGGTTATTTAAGTCCAACTTATAACTTAACTTAATATCTCTCTATTTTCTTTCAGCACACCCCTGCTGGGGCTCCTGGTTAACCTGACCAACTTAAGTCGTTGATCCCATGGGAGGTCTCGCGTTCAAAACTCATCCAGGCAACTTTTTGTCAAAAATTCTATTTCATACTAAACGGACTCGGAAAATTCCATAAAAATATTCTAAAAATTCCTAAAAATATCTAGAATATTTCTAAAACATTTTTAAATAGTTCTAAGGACTTTAAGAACTTCAATATGAAAATTTCGGGGCGTTACATAATCAGAGACTGTGCAACAAAATAACTATATGTTACATGTAATAACCTATAAAAAAAATAGAGTGCATTAACATATAGAATATATAATTTAAAAAATGCTATATATAAGCAATTAAGAATGACTTATATGTTTTATAAATTTGCATATTAAACTCAATTAATTCATAAATAAAAATATTATTGTATATGATAATAACATATTCATATTACAAAATATTACCTATCAGCAAACATCAAAGTTCTCATTATCATTTTCAGCCTCATCCTCATCCTCATCCTCATCATCATTGTCATCATCCTCATCCTCATGGGGACCGGTGCCATCGATAGAGAGGGGTGAATATCGACTTATAAAAAATCTTGCAAAAAGCGTGTCTGGAACTTGTCGTAAACTTTCGAGGTTCGTTCGTTCTAGTCAAAGAGTTAGTGCGCAACGGAAAAATAGAAAGAACAAAAAATAGAACTACACAGACGGCAAGCCGGTTTACTTGGTTCCCAACCCCTCAGGGTCAATACGTCCAAGGCCTAAGCACGGGAAGCGCACGTCCACTAATGGTCTCCTTTTCGGACTTTTCGGAGGCGGAGAAACCCGTCATACAGTTCAAGTTTTACATTCAAAATGATAAGGAAATTAAGTGCATAAAATAAATCAAACCAAAAAAGAGTCGACGATCCCAGCCGATCTAGAACTCCGAAGTGCCACACACTTCCTCCTGGAGCTTCCTTGGTCGCAGAGCTCCATCTCTAGCACTTTTTCTTCACTCGAAATACCTAGAATATCGTAGCAGTTGTTATTCTGAGTTGAGGGGTCGAAGCACCTTTTATAGCTTTAGCTAGGGCACCTGTGTTGCTATGGGGCGCCTCAGTAGCGGTCAAAAATCCATCTAAATCGTGAACATCGCAAAGCTGCTTAAGGACCCAGTCTTGGGCACCCAGGAGCTTATTGGGCACCTGATTCATTCAGGTGCCTGGCTTCCAGGGCGCCTGAATGCTTGGGGGCCCCTGTATCCATTCAGGCGCCCAAGAGTAGCTTTCCAGGCCATTTTGTGTGTTTGTTTGCCTTCTTTGCCTTCAATTCTATGTACCTGCAAGATACACAATCACAAGACAAGCACATATATTCTTAGCCTTAATGAATTGGTTCTGACTTTGGATTTCTCACGAAATCCTAGGTTGAACCGACACCTATGTTCCCTTCCCGGGGAACGCACCTTTTGCCTGCTCCTCTTAGGAGTAGTTTTGCCAACCGGCTCCTCCGGTTGGACTTTTGCCCAGCTTCACTCACTAGGATTTAGTGCCTAGCTTCACTCACCAGGACTTCAGTGCCCAGCCCTCGGCCAGGACTTATTGCCCAATTCCTTGAATCAGGACTTCGTGCCCAGTCCGCGACTAGGACTTATTGCCCAACCCTATGTTAGGACTTAGGTGCCCAACCCTCGACCAGGACTTATTGTCCAATTCCTCGAATCAAGACTTCATGCCCAACCCTCGGTCAGGTCTTAGGTGCCCAGTCCGTGGCCAGGACTTAGTGCCCAATCCATGATCAGGACTTAGTGCCCAATTCTTTGAACCAGGACTTATTGCCTAGGTTAACTAGGACTTTTCTTTACTTTGGTACTGATTTCTTGACCCACCCTTACCTTGTTCAATGTATCACTAACTTAAGCGTATTGTTAAACATTGAAACACTAGAGGAGGATATTACTGATGCATCTTACACCAACAATCTCCCCCTTTTTGATGTTTGACAATATCTTAAGTTAGATTGGATTAAAGGGTTAAGTTATGATCCTTGGGATAAATTGGAAAAAATTGATCTAAGTTTTTGATCCTTGAAAAAGCATTTTGATTTAAACTTTGACCCTTGGGAAAAAATTTCTAACTTATGCTTTCTCCTTGGAAAAACATTTTGATTTAACCTTTGATCTTTGGGAGAAAAAAACTTTGATCCTTGGGAGAAAAATAATTTCTAGCTTAAGCATTTTTTATCCTTGAAAAAACATTTTCTAACTAAAGCTATAAAAGGGGCTTCGACCCCTCAACTCAGAACAACAACTGCTACGATATTCTAAGTTTTCCGAGCAATGAAAAAGTGTTAGAGATTGAGCTCTGTGACCAAGGAAGCTCCAGGAGGAAGTGCGCGACACTTCGGAGTTCCAGATCGGTCGGGATCGTCGACTCTTGTTTGGTTTGATTTATTTTATGCACTTAATTTTCTTATCATTATGATTGTAAATCTTGAACTGTAAGATGGGTTTCTCCGCCTCTGGAAAGTTCAGAAAGGAGACCATTATTAGATGGGCACTTCTCGTGCTTAGGCCTTGGATGTATTGACCCTGGGGGGTTGGGATCCAAGTAAACTCGCTTGTCGTCTGTGTAGTTCAATTTTTGTTCTTTTTATTTTTTTTCGCCGTGCACTAACTCTTTGACTAGAACGAACGAACCTCAAAAGTCTACAACAAGTTCCGGACACGCTTTCCGTAAGATTTTTAACAAGTCGATATTCACCCCCACTCTATCGACGGCATCGGTCCCCACAAGTGGTATTCGAGCGGGTGGCTCAAATCTGGTGCAACCACCAGTTGAGTGATTTTTTGGATTTTCATTTTAAATTTTTTTTCGTTCATAATTTTCTTGTTCATCGAGGTTGGTGCAACACCACTCGATTTTTTATTATTATTTTTTTCTGTCGCACTACTAATCCAAGACTTAGTCTTGGAACCAGTTTTCTTTGTAATTTTTTTTAGATAAATTCAATGGCCATGTAAGAAGGCTATAGCTGTAACACCCAATAATTTTCTGGTATTATTAGGGATTTTTCGGAATTTTTCTAGCATTTTTCAGAATTAAAATAAAAAGAAAAAAAGGGGTCGGGCAGGGTTTGATCTCGCGACCACGCAAGAAGTGTGGTACTTAAGCGAGTCCAAGTAACCAACTGGGCAAGGGTATCAAGCACAGAAAAGGATGAAATGAAATAATATTATAGTTGATTTAGCCCGTTTCATGAAGAGGTATTCAAACTTCCACTTAAGTTAAGTTAAGACCCCATTAGGGCTTGGAGAGGCTGCGCGAATAGGGAGCTTGGGGGCTGCGAAAACAGGGAGAAAATAAGGGTTTTCTTCCTCCTTCTTCCTCCTCTTGAGTGGAAAGCCTAGGGCTTCTTCCCTAGGGCTAAGAAGTGGAGTTTTCTTGCAAAGGAAGAGGAAAAGAACCCTACACTAGAAATTTCGAGATACTTAGTGAGTATTCTTCAAGAAAAGGGTAAGTAAATCACTCACCTGCAATAGGAGTAGCTTCGCATGTAGTTTCTCATTGTAGAACCATGATTTTGTGATCTAAGTGCATGCTTTGAGAATATTGTTTATTGTGTGATTTAAGTTTCTAAAGAATACATGTTTTTAATCATAGAACTTGAATTGGAGTAGATTTTTATATGTGTGATCTAAGCATGAAAGACCAAGTTCTTGAAAAGTCCCAAAAATGAGTTTTGGGTTAAGGGCACGCAAGGTGCTCGATGAATGTTCCAAGTGAGAAAGGTAAAGTTTTGTAGTGCAAAGATTTATGTAAAAAGAAAGACAGCTTGATAAGTATAAGCATTATGAATAAGAAAGTATTTTACTTTTGTAAAGTGACATGTACCGGGCAAATGAGAGGCCCACAGAAAGTTAGAAAGAAGCTCTAATAGGGTGCGGTGGCTAGCTACCCCGAAACCTATTAGGGATGCGCGCATTGGTACATTGATACCATGGTACAGTGTTAAGGCCTGAGAAAGTTGATTATTATTTTGAAGTATATGAGTTTATGTGAGTGTTTCAATTTCCTTAAGTGCATGTTTGGTTATGTATGTTGACATGGTTATGTTATAAACATGTTAAAGAGAAAGAGCAAAGAAGTTAGTATTTTAAAGTATGTAAATGTATCATTAGTAAGTTTCAAAAGAAATCATGAGCATGTTAAGTTTGCAAGTGTTTTGATGCTAGTAAATGTTTTCAATCATGATTGAGCATGATAAGTGTAGGAAAGTTCTCATGTGCAAATATTTCCAAGTGCATGTATTTTGAAGCAAGCATTCTTTGAAAAGAGCATGTTTATCCCTTATCGTTTGGATTTGTGAGTTAGGATTTACTTACTAAGTAATTCGCTTATTAGTTGCATTTCCTTCTATTGCAGATAAAGGTAAAGAAAAAGCATAAGTTAAGGAGGCGAAGGGACTTGCATTGATGTTCAGTGGCGGCGGAACCGTGGAAGAGATCTTTGGGCTAAGTCTTGTAGAACATGTGTTTTGGTGTTTTGAATTGGTAGAATGAATGACTTTGTTTAAACCTTGCATAGAGACAAAGTTGGGTACAAACTCTAGTCTAGAGTTCACACATATTTTGATAGCTTATTTACTTCCGCAAAAGTCCTAATTGCAAGTTTATGAGGTTGTTTTGGGTTGCTAAAATGTTTAGAAAAGTAGTATAGAGTATAGAAATGAAGTTATGTCTTTGTATGTCTTGAAAGTATATGTTTTGTGGATCGTTGGAGATGGATTTCAGGTCTGAAATGCAGGTTTTCAGGCATGCCAGTCGACTGGTTCAGAACCAGTCGACTGCCCTATCGAACAAAAAGTTTCTGTTCGATGCACCAGTTGACTGCCATGAGGCCAGTCGACTGGTGCCGGGCACAGAAAGTTTCTGTGGCCGATACCAGTCGACTGGCTATTTAGCAGTCGACTGGTACTATTGAAAAGAAGTGGTATAGAGCAGCTGGTTAGTGCTTCAGTTTTACAACGAAGAGGTCTAGGGGTCAAATCCTTGCAAAGCAAATAAAATGAATTTTTTTTTTAAAAGGAAAAAAGTTCATAGCAAGTTAAAGGAAGTCAAGTAGTTATAACCTAAGGCTAAGAATAAGGTAATGTTAAGGATAAGTGAATGTGGCGCCCGCCTTAAGGGAGAGAAAGAGAAGGCGGGTCGTCACAATAGCACCGCTAGACCACCACTCTTCTCAGGAGAAGATTTCTCCTATTGGAAGAGTAGGATGGAGGTCCACCTGAAAACTCAGGTGGACATGTGGATTATCATCCAGTCGAGACTGGAGATACCCAAAAATGCACAAGGTGAGGTGCAAGGCTACACAGAGTAGGACGAACCACTCAAGAAGAAGATCGAGACTGACGCAAAGGCCACACATACATTACAATGCGACCTAATGAAGGAAGAATTGAATCGCGTCGGACCCTTCAGCAGCGCGAAGGAATTATGGAACATGTTGATCGAACTACACGAAGGTACGTCTGATACGCAGATCAGCAAAAGAGATCTGTTACTCAACAGACTCTACATAATAAAGATGCACGAAGGCGAGTCAACAGCACAGCTCCACGCAAGAATCCACGAGCTGATGAACGGGCTGCACACAATAGGTCACAAGGTCGAAAACCGTGACCTAATAAGGTATACTCTAAACTCATTCCCAAGGAACATACTTTGGGCATCTATGGTGGATGCCTACAAGGTTTCCAGGAACCTGTCCGAAATTAAATTAGATAAACTATTTGTTGGTGCAAGTTGCATCAATGATGTTCTCCTTTATGTGTTTTAATGTTTGACAATACACTTAAGTCAGTGATTCAATGAACAGACAAAGGGGAGCAAAGGAGAAGTAACCTAAGTTGAAGAAATGTCCTAATTAACCTAGGTATCGTAACCCTAAGACCTAGCGAAGGGCTGCTAGGCACCTAGCGAAGGGCTGCTAGGTATCATAACCCTAAGACCTAGCGAAGGACTGCTAGGCACCTAGCGAAGGGCTGCTAGGCATAGAAGACCTAGCGAAGGGATGCTAGGCACCTAGCGAAGGGCTGCTAGGCATAGAAGACCTAGCGAAGGGCTGCTAGGCACCTGGCGAAGGAATGCTAGGGAATGAAGACCTGGAGAAGGACTGCTAGGCACCTGGCGAAGGATTGCTAGGTAATGAAGTCTTAGTCCAAGGGACTGAGCAACTTAGCTGAGCGATGACTAAGGACAGGAGTAGAGATGGGTCGGGGTTCGGGCGTCTCGAGATCCAGAGTAATCGGAGGCTAAGCAAAAGTCCACCTGAAGGACTGGGTGGCAACCGTCTCCTGAAAGGAGTAGGTGAAGGGCAAGTTCTCGGGGATGGGAACTTGTGCCGGTTCGACCTAGGGTTTCGTACAAATCCTAAGTCCGAACCAAGTCCCAAAGGCAAATATTAAATATATATATGCTTTGTGTTTGTATCTTGCAGGTACCAAGATTCGGAGACAAAGCAAGCAGAAAACAGGATTGCAGCCATTAAGCAGGGCGCCCCCAACAGCCAGGGCGCCCTGAGCTAAAGAGGAAATCAGCAGTTAGGTGAAGCAGGCAGAACAGGTGTCAAGCGGGGCGCCCGGGTCAACCCTGTTTCGTTACTGCGAGGCTGAAGCAGTGGATTAGCACTGACTGGGTTCAAGCTGGGCGCCCGAAAGATCCGGGGCGCCCTGGTCAAAGCAGTTATCAGCTGCGGCGAGGTAGGCGCAGGGATAAAGTTTAACTGAGTCTTCCGGGGCGCCCTCGACGTCCAGGGCGCCCCCAGGAGTGCTATAAAAGGGGCTTCGAACCGTCTGCTTCAGACATGACATTCTAGATCCATTCTGATCATTCCAACCGACGACAACGCGCTAAAGACGAGGCTGTACGACCCGGAGGCTCCAGGAGGAAGTGCGCGGCACTTCGGAGGTCCAGATCGACCGAGCTTCATACTTGTTGTGTTCGGCTTGCTTTAATTATACTGCAATTTGTTTTCTATATCTTTTGTTTGTAATCTTGCACTGTAAGTCGGGTTTCTCCGCCTCCGTAAAGTCCGGGAAGGAGACCAATAGTGGACGGGCGTTCCCGTGCATAGGCCTTGGATGTACTGACCCTGGGGGGTCGGGAACCAAGTAAAAATCCGCTGTGTCACTGTCTTGTTTCTCTTCGTTCTATTTATTTTCCGCTGCTACTAATATTTTAAGTCTAGAACGATCCGAGCTTTCCACGAGGTTTCCGTGAGAGATTTTGAATGGTCGATATTCACCCCCCCCTCTATCGACGGCACCGGTCCTACACTATTTTCCGAATTAGAATTACATGAGCAAACTAATGCTACTTTGGTCGAGAAGAGTATTGCTTTTGTTGCAGAAAAAACTCCAGGAAGATCTTAGAAGAAGAAGCTACAACCAGTACCCGAGTCCGACTCAGATTCAGAGTCTGATGACGATGAAGGAGATCGTCCAAAATTGTTCTAGTTAGCTCGCGACTACTACAAGGAGCTCAAAAATCAAGCGAGCAAGAAGAAGACAAATCGGAAGAAGGAAGATCCATCTAAACCCTCGACGAGCCAGAAGAACAAAGGGAACATAACATGCTACGAGTGCAACAAGAAGGGACATTTCAGATCAGAGTGCCCCAACCTGAAGGAGAACAAAAAGCTCGGAAGAAGAAGGCTCTTCAAGCCACCTGGGGCGAATCATCCTCGGAAGAAGAAGAAGAAGCTCCGCACTCGAACCTCCTTGCTTTGACCGCTCGGAAGACATCGACTCCGGAACAGAATCTGACCCGGATGAAGATGTCGGCACTGAAAAGCTCTCGATCTCGGAGGACGGACAAATCACGGTAAGAGGTTATCCTGAATCCAAACTTTATGATTTAATTTCATACTTGTCACGCAAGTTGGCGAAAGCCAACATCCGGGTTGAAACCCTCCGACAGGAAGTCAAACTCCTGAAAGGGGAACTCAACTCGAGTTCCTTAACCGAGTCAGTTCAAGAAGGAAACTCAACTCAAGTTCAAAAGCTTGAGAAAGAGAATTCCTCCTTGAAAACTCAAGTCAAGGAACTAAGGGTTTCTTTAGAATGATTCACTTCAGGTTCCAAGAATCTTGACATGATTCTTGGAAAACAGAAGTCAGTTCTAAATCAATCCGGACTAGACTATCGAACCAAATCGCGACAACGGTCTTACTATTCCGTATTGAACCAACCTAGAACCCGAGTCCTAGCATGGGTCCCAAAGCTATGTTTGAATAAACAAGCTGGACCAAACCAATATTGGATCCCCAAGGACAAGATTCACATCTTGCCTAACCCTTATTGAGGCTTTAGTCCAGGGGGAGCTAATATAGAAACTATTTTCATAATTAGATGATTTTTTTTAATTGCTTGTTGCTTGTTTATTTTATTTCTACAATTTTATTATGTTTAGACTTAGGAATGGTTAGTTAAGGACAAAAGAATTACTTAAAACTTGAACAACATAGAATTATGTGAAGGTGAGATGATAGTACGTTAGAGAAGCCCTTCTAATAAGGTCAAGTGGGGTAAGGTGTACCCTACTTGGTCTGTTTATTCTGGTGGAACTAGTCGAAGCTACCGATCCAAAACCTAAGCTAGTTAGTCCAAAATTTTTCAAGAAGTAATTTGAAAATGAACTTTCGGTACAAGGCTTTGTCAAGGAAAGGGTTGTTGCTCCAATACGGCTACGGCCAAAGAAGACCTCTGTGCCTCGCCAAGACCTAGAAGCCAATTATCGAAACTCATTTTTAAATTACTATTTGATAAATTTGAAACTAACACAAGTTTTAGTTAAATCTTAGATTTAACAGTAATTCAAAGAAAAATTATTCAAGCATCTCACAATACACCCATAAGGCAACCATGCTTGCTTGTACTGAGACATTTAGAATAGGTGAGATGTTAAGGACTAATAAATTGAAAGATGCTTTTCAAAATTGTTTTCAAATTTCTTAGGATATTTTTCTAATAATCTATTTTCAAAATAATGTTTCAACATAATAATGTTTTTATGGATTTCATGCTTGCCTAATTGCTTGTATATAATATACATTTTCAAAATTATATCTTTTCGAAAAATTGTTTGACCTACACAATTAGACACAAGCCTTTTAGGTCAATACTAAAGTCCCTGAAGACACTTAGTTAGAGTCAGACGGTGTCAAGTTCAGGGGGAGTGTTTTTTTTTAAAATCTTTTTTGAAAATTCAGATTTTTTAAAAACTTTATGCTTTACAAATCATTATCATATAAAAAACGTTTTCGAAAAATGGTTCAGAAACTTATTACATTTTATTCTTTCAAAAAATGTGCCTTAAAAATTACAATCATTTCAAAATGTGTCTTCGAAAAATTATCTCAAAAACTCAGTTTATCCTTCAAAATATTCTTTTGAAAATTATGTCTTTTATCATAATATTTCAAAATACATTGCAAGAATTGTGCTTATTACTCTTTTGATTTTGATAACCCCTAAAGGCACATAGGAAGTCTTATTCATGATCTACAAGAACTCCTAGGATTGTGTCAGATTTAGGGGGAGTCTAAGTCAAAATAAATTAATTCTATTTTCTGACAATTTCAAAACTATTAGATAACTCTTTTGGTTTGAATTAAATCCTAAGACTCAAAGGAAGATCACTTGTAGCCAACAAGCTTTCGAGGACTGTGTCAAGGTTAGGGAGGTCAAACTAAAAGAATTATTGAACATTTCAAAATATTATATTTTCATACACTGTATTTTTAAAATTCTTTTGAAAACCTAAGTATTTTCTCTTCAAAATACTATCATTTTAAAGTCATTTCTTTTAAAATCACTTTATGAAGATAATTATACTATCATTTTCCAAAATTTGGTTTTGGCTTATTTAATTACCTTTGAAAATAATCCTACTTGAGTTTGGAGAATTTCTAGGACACTTAAGGAAATGCCCTTGTAGTTAACAAGGTTTCCTAGGATTGTGTCAGATTGGAAAGGATTCAAGTCAAGAACTTATTTTCAAAATTATTTTTGACTTTTGGAATCGATTTGAAATAATATTTTCTTGAATTTAGAAAATTTCTAGGACACTTAGGAAAATGTCCTTGTAGTCAACAAGGTTTCCTAGGATTGTGTCAGACTGGAAAAGAAACTAAGTCAAGTAAAATATTATGTTTCAAAACAAAATTCCATTAAAAAGACATTATCTTAGGAAAATATTTTAAGTGCAAAATATTTTTTAAAATATTAATATTTGTTAAGTGTAAAATATTTTAAGTAGCTGAGGGCTACTGCTACCATCAGTACTGATAAATGATAATAGAAAACCCTGACATCCATGCGATATAAGCTTCTGAGCTTGAATTGCAGAGATAATAGAAATCCCATCATCTCTGGTGCCAATGAATTTCCACGAGGGTTGGTTCGGAGGCCGAAACGTGACCACCCTCGCTTGGCAATCGACTGTAGCATGATAAGCCGCCAACGAGTCCATGCCCAGAATAATATCAAACTCTACCATCTCGAGAACTGATAGATCCACGGTGATAATTGTCGAAGTCCAATGGACACACCTTGAATTCCTGCGTGATATCCAATACCTCACCGGATGGTAGAGACACTGATAAACATTGTGATCTAAAGGTAGGCAACCTACTAATTTTTCCCATAAATAGTCGTGATATGAAAGAATTAGAACTACCAGTATCAACAAGTAATTCAGCAGGAAATGCATAAACTGAAATCATACCACGAAAGACCGATCCATCGGCCCGCTATGCCTCCTCTCTAGTGACTGCATAAACTCGGCCTGTCTCTGTAGCTGATGGTGGCAACGCTAAAATCAGCTGCGGTTGAGAAGATGAAGGTCCATCAGTCTGATGGGGCTGATATCTAGAAGGCCCAATCGACTGCTGAGACTGATAACTCGAAGCTCCGGCCAATGGCTGATGCTGATAAACTGCAGGCTGGTATACTGGATGTGGCTGCTGATAGTATGATCCTGACCCAGAATATTGAGACCCCACTGGTGAGGAGTACTCATGCCCAGACATACCATACATCTGGGTTGGTGGTGGAACTGCCTGCTGACGTCCTGTCTGCTGCGGTCGGAATGATGGCTGAGTATAACGGCCGCCTCGATATGGCCTCTGCGATCCTGATCGTCCACCCCGAGGAGTAAAAGCTGGAGACTTATGCTGCGCTTTCAATGGACAGCCTCGACTCTCATGACTTGAAAGTTTACAATAATAACAGATAGGGTGCTCCAGAGGATAATTTGATTTGTCGTGGTCCTTAGAACCACACTGAAAATAATGAGTCGCATCATTAGTAAACCTCCGAGTCTGGTGAGAACCCTGCGACGATCCTGCTGAAAATCGTCCAAACTTCTGGGGTCGAGATCGAGGCACATAAGTCTCCTGCGTACCCTGACTCCTGCTACTGCATTTCTGTCCAACTGTCTGCTGTCTCTATGTCGCTGCTGAACCCTGAGCTGTCTGCTTCCCTTTGTTCTTATCACCATACAACTAATGCTGAATCATCTCGGCATGTAAAGCTCACTCCAACGCCTCTCGATATAAAGTAGGAATCCATCCAGACAAACGCATTTGGATATATCCAGCTAAACCCAGCATAAACTATGTCGTCCGCTCCGACTTCGTAGCAACCAACTGGGGACAAAACTCTGCCAGGCGATTGAATTCAACCTCATACTCCATAACTGAACGGTCTCCCTGATGAAGAGCAAGAAACTCCTGCCGTCGGACTGTACGGAACGTGACGGGATAATACTTGCCCTCGAAAGCCTCGCAGAAAGAAACCCAAGAAATCGGTCGTCCACCAATAAGAGTTTTCTGCATATTCCACCATGTGACGGCATGATTTCGAAGATGATACGTAGCCAACTCCACCTTCTCTACGTCTGTGAGGGCCATATAGCTGAAGGTATCCTCCAATGTCTCTAACCAGGCACGAGCTACATAGGGATCTGGTTCCCCATGGAATAGTGTGAAGCGACCCTTCACAGACGCTTCCAGCAACGGAATCCGAGCTCTGTCCAGAAGCCAACTCGCTTGGGCAGGGGGTACCCCTAATGGCACTCCAGGAACTGCCATTGGTGGTACTGATGGACCTGCCTCTGATGGTACAACTGGAACTGCTGTCGGATATACAGGATAAGATACTCTCCGTGGTGGAGATCTCAACTCACCCGAAGGGTCCTGGTGAGCTGATCCTTGACCAGTCGGCTCCACTCTGGTGGGCCTCTCACCCTCCTGATTCGTAGCTCCCTCGGCCTCCTCTGGCCTCCCCCATGATCATCGTCCACGACCACAAGCACGGGGTGGAGATAACTCAATACGACAAGGCATATCTGTTAACAAAATCAACACATATTATTTAGATATAAATTTAACCAAATCTAAAACCAACTTACTTCTTGTTTGCAGGGAGAGATCTCATCGCTGCCAAGTCCCAAAACAACCACAACCAGAAAAATGACTCCGGAAATTAAATCCGTAAAATACAGATAGACCTTGTAAAACAAAACAACTTCGTCAACTCTCAAGAAAAAGACTCCGCAAAAATAACCAAAATCTGTAACATACAGATTGACCTCGTAAAACAACTCCGTAAACCCACAGACACCAAAACATCGCAAACTTGGCTCTGATACCAAAAATTGTCACGCCCCCAGAGGCACATGCTTCCTCGAAAATCGGGCAGCATCTCCCCTGTACGGTCAACAATATGGGGCAATTATACATATATCTCACCATTAAAGCTCAGCCACATGCGGCTAGTATCACATATATAGAAGTAAACACAACCACGCAGTTTATATTAGAATAAAAGATAATGGGTGGCTCGGCCACCTTAAACATAATAGAACTACAATTCAAAGAGAACACCAAAAGACTTTGATAACGACAAGACCCGATAATGAATAGAATGCAACTACAAGTACTGAAAATAAACAACTAAACCAAATACCGAAAAATAACTCAACTCGACATTGGGGACCGGCAACTGAATCCTCTCCTGGCTCCAAGAAATACTTCTACCTGCTAGTTGAAACAACAAAAAGGAAAGCAGGGGTGGTGAGTCCGGGTGGACTCTGCAGGTATATGGGTAGACAAATAAGCATGGCATAATAAGGACAACGGAGTAGAGAAATCAATAGTGTACAGTCCATAAGAATTATAGAATTTACCTAATCATGCATAACCAATAAAATACGACATGGTATAAAATCGAATAATAACTAAACAGGTGTAAAATGACGCAATAACAATAAAACTAAGATATATATGCATGTCAATCATGTGCAACAACCATAGCTCATATAAATGCAACAATCACAGGAAAATGCATAAACGAAATACGTATGCACATGATGTAATGACATGTGTCACCCCTGACGCCAGTCAAGCCACCAACACATCACATTTGTGTGACCGAGTGGGTAGGGCTGTAACAACTATACGCACTCCAACAACAATACCACATAAGACGTGGTTGAGTGGACAGGATACTGGGGTGCCCACACTCCAGACCCCTATACCTAGGGGGAGCTATCACAGCTACAATATCCCTCAAAAACAAACAACGGTGAGGGTGAGCCACCAACGACTCTAATATCCCTCTAAAAACAACGGTGAGGGTGTCACTGTTTGGCATAACAGGACATATGCTCGCACTCTAATAACTACCACGATAACAAGTGGTTGAGTGAATCGAGCAACAATATAACTAACGACGGCTTAATCAAATGTAAGTCTAACAGTCATTAGTATGCAACGTGTAAATATGGTGCATGCTATACGATGCACAAACAACCAAAGAAACAACGATGCAACAAAATCAAACAAGTATACGATGCATCAATACAACCATCCAGAAATCGAACACCAACGATTATGCACCTACACTACTAGGTAGGGTATTTCTAATGCCAAATAAATCTATTTGTGTTTAATGGACTTCTAAGTACTCGCGTATAAGCGGCACTTTATAGAACAGAAAACCAATAGAGGACTGTGCAGATACGAATTTGGGAATACTCGAAGATCAATGAAGAATAAGTATCAACGGTGATGCAAAATAACAAACGACAAAGGACAAGGTCAAGCAACCTACTAGACATAAGATAGCCATGCTTTAAGGTAAACGAAACTACTCGAATACAAAGGAGAAATACCCGCCTTTTATTGAAGAATTTCGTAAACGAGGACCTTCCACGATCTATCAAACGAGTCCAAATTCAAGATCCTGAGTCAATGTAAAAGTTTAACTAATTATACAATTTAAGTAAATTAGTTAAATTACATATAAACAAAATAACCATAATTACACATCTTTTAATTAAACGTATTTATCCATTACATTATAACCCATCTTCAACCTCAACGCCATTAGAAGCAACAAATAGTATCTATTTACTAACTTTTTACATTAACAGCTTGACTTTAAAGTAATGGCAACTTAACATGAAGAACAATTACACTTCTTGTTAAACCTACCTGCCATCCCTATCTAAACTTCAATCTTCATCCTTGACACATGGCAAAATTAATAACACAAATTAGCATCAGCTGACACCACCAAACAAAACAAACCTATACAATTAAATCGCATAGCATTTCTTATATATCCATACTGTTCTCAACACTACAACACAAAGAACATAAACCACGCACACAATTAGGAACCCTCAAATCCAAAACCAAATACAGAAATTCATCCGTATCCTACATACTCAAAACCAGCCTACCATACAACTCCAGTGAAGTTCACAACAAGCATCGGAAAATTCAAAAATTAGTTCACATGAACCTCACAACTTGCTGATCTACCAATTCGCCAATCTTAAACCTAATCATAGGTTTTATTCAAAATTTATCTAGGTATTAATTTAACATAACATTCATCCAAATTAATCCATCCTTTACCTCCACTAAAGAAGCAACCCGCGATCAGAACAAAGTGGCAGGCGGCTCGGCTCCGATGACGAACGGCAGGCGCAACGACGGCTGTTCGCGGTCCATGGATGCAATGGATCCGCTCCCAAGCGAAAGGAAGCGTTGTCGGTGACGATCGATGCAGCAACTCGCAAGGGAGAAGGCGCCGAGTGATCACAAGGAGGGGAAAAGGGCGATCGTGTGGAGAAGATGAGGAGTTAGGGCTTGGGGCGTCGGGGCAGAGAAGGGTGCGGCGTCGGGGAGGAGAGGAATCGGCGTAGAGGAGAGGTGGGCGTCGGGCGATTTCGAGAGAGTTGGGGAAGAACTTAGGGCTTTTTAGGTTTTAATATAGTTTTGGCATTTTGCATATAAGCCCAACAAATTTGGAAAAATTGCAACTCGGCCCCTAACTTTCAAAAATTACCCTTTTCAACCCCAAAAATTCGATATTTAACACCACCAATCAATCTTATCATGTTTCAAACTAGGATATGAAGAATAGAAAACTTGAATCGCTTGTTGTACCAACACAAATGGTTCATATCTTTTATAGAATCTCTTATGATTTATTTCAACCAAATTATAGTGTGAATGCACCTTCATACCTCTAATAGGGTCAAACCAACGACACATAATAAGATAGCTCACATTTCTGGGCCAAGGTATTCTATATCTAAAATTTCTTCCAAAAAATCATAAAAATTAGTATTTGCACCTCTGTTATTGGGTGTCTGAACACAAACCCCACTATTCATTACACTCTTCTCCATTCCATATTCTTGAGTATGAAAATTATATCCATTTATCAAGTATGTTGGCCAAGTGCGTATGAGTGCTTTTGGACCCCATGACAGATTAATTAACATCTCATATTCAAGGTGAGCTTGATTATCATGAACATAAAATCAAATTCGCTAAGTGATAAAAGTCTGCATATGTATAAACCAAATTTAGATTGTCTACTTACATATGATTTAAATCATGGTGCAAATTCTTCATCGCATAAGCGATCAAACTATTTTGGTGACAAATCTGAATATAAGTTTTGGAAAATCGTTAAAAACACAAAAAATTATCAAACAAACAATTTACGGCATTAGAAATATATATATATATATATATATATATATATATATATATTTATATTTATATTAACTCGTAATATGATGATACTTCTAGATAATTCAATAAAATATATGTTTGGGCTACTCGCCATTCTTGGCCAGTTAAGTATCTCTGCTTACATAGTTCAGTTGGTCGACCAAGATAATTAAAAATTGAGAATGGCTTTAGATTGGGATCAATAGGACCCTCATCATTTCTTCCCGCTCTTTGCCTTTTGTTGTGAACATGAGGCTCAAAATAATATGTTGCAAAAGTTGTTACTTCCTCTACAATGTATGCATTAATAATTGAGGCTTCAACTCGTGCCTTATTTTTCACTTTTTTCTTAAAATTATATAAGAATCTGATGGTGATAAAGTGGATTGTATTAGATATTAATAATATATAATAAATTGTATAAATTTTTATGTATAAAGATTGTCGAAGTATATATGAAAATTTTACCTTTCAAATGGATACATCCATCGAAAATGGACAAGTCCTCCAACTTTTGCCTCGTATAGCAAGTGAACCAAAAGATGTTCCATAGAATCAAAAAATGAGAGTGGAAATATTCTTTCTAAATTACATAAAATAATTAGTATGTCTCTCTAACTTCTTCATATGTGAATATCTCAAAACTGTTGAGCAAATATCATTTTAAAAAAGCTCAACTTTGTAATGACACCTCATATAAAAAGCAATAGGAATGAGCCTTTTCATGATTATATGGCAATCATGGCTTTTTAAACTAAACGATTTGTATTCCTTCATATCAACACATCTTGCAAGATTAGAGACATACCCATCTAGAAATTGTTGTTGTAGTCTGACCTGATTGTTATTTTGATGTTGACACCGATTTAAGTTCAGTTGAGTGAGAATTGAGAACGGATAGTTAAGTTCGGATTAAAAGTCCTGGTGAGTGAAGCTGGGCATGAAGTCCTGGTGAGTGAAGCAGGGCAAAAGTCCTGGTGAGTGAAGCTGGGCAAGAAATCCTGGTGAGTGAAGTCGGGTCCTAGCAAGGGAAGCTAGGTGAAGGAAATCCTAGTGAGTGAAGCTAGGTGAAGTAAGTCCTGATGAGTGAAGCTGGGCAAGAAATCCTGGTGAGTGAAGCCGGGTCCTAGCAAGGGAAGCTAGGAGAAGGAAATCCTAGTGAGTGAAGCTAGGTGAAGTAAATCCTGGTGAGTGAAGCTGGGTCCTAGTGAGTGAAGCTAGGTTGGACTAAGTCCCGGTGAGTGAAGTTGGGCATGAAGTCTTGGTCCGGGGGACTGAGCATTAAGTGTATTAGTCAGAGAGGGCTAGGTAGCTCGTTCTCTGGACCGAGATGTGTCGGAGAGGGCTCGGGAGCTCACTCTCCAGACCAGACTGAGTCAGTGAGGGCAAGGGAGCCTGTTCTCCAGACTCAGGGTCTAAAAGAGTGGTTGGATCGGTCTGAAGTCCGATCAGGGAGTTGGCACAAACTCCCTTGATTCTAGATCGGTCACAGAACCGATCTAGGATGTCTGATCGGTTTGTTGACCAATCCAGAAAGTTTCTGAGGAAACAGAAGGTTTTCTGACCGGTCAGGTGACCGATCAGAAACATTCTGTGTGGTTCACAGAAAGACTCTGATCGGTCAGTACGATCGATCAGGGTATGCCTGGACCGATCAGGCAGGAGCCTGATCGGTCAGGCTCTAGCGTGATCGGTCTGCTTGACCGATCAGGCGCTTCCATAATCGGTCAATCTGACCGATCAGTGCCTTGACTGCCTTACCAAAAAAAGTTAGGGATCGGTCTGGTGACAGATCCCCTGTCTCTGAACGGTCAGTGAGACCAATCAAAACTTCACTGGATCGATCCGAATCAAGTCTGATTGGTCAGGAGGGTGTATGATCGGTCATGGTTATCGATCAGCACCTTAGAACTTTAATTCAAATGATTGCTAGACTTCTGGTTTGCTTCGGATTTACTTCACTAATAAACCTGTGAGTGTGCAGATGATACAGAGTCAAATGGAGGAGCAAGAAGAAGGGTCAAGGGTGACTTTCTCTGGTGTCTTTTTGTTTGGTATACACTTGTAGGTTTCAATGGCACCTGACGATCTGAAGCTTCTACTGAGGAGGTAGGCTGGGAGCTGAGATGGGGTCAGTGGGTGACGACTGACCTGAAGCTTCAGTTGGAGAGGACTTCAGTGAGCTCAGAGGGGGTCAGTGGGTTACTCCTGGGTGTATGCACAAGAAAGAGTTAAGAAGAAGAGGTTGGCAAAGTAGAGATTTGGATACACAACAACGAGAACAAAGAACTGAGTGAAGGGTCTTGTGTTGAGTTGTGTTGTGCTCTGTATTCAACTTCTTCCTGCTTGATCTTTCTGTGCTTGTGCTTAAAGTTGCATCTGTAAGCTTCTTCTCAAGTCTCCTGTGCTTATTTTGATTTACTTCTGAGACTGTCTGTGGAGAGGTTACTCCACTGAGAAACAAAAATTCTTAGCCGGTTTCATTCCGGGGTCTGATCTGCCGAAGATCATGGGATCACCCACCTCACGGGCACGCCAAGGAGTAGGGGCAAGTTATCCCCGAACCTTGTAAATCTCCTGTGTTAGTGTATGTTCTATTTTCTTTTTGTTGTGTTTTGTTCTTCCACTGCTAACCTGAGTGCAGAAAGAAAAGAAGCCAGAGTTTTTGGTGACAGGCTATTCACTCCCCCCACTCTAGCCATCCCAGATCCTAACAAGTGGTATCAGAGCCTGAGGCTCTTTCAACCGGATTAACACCCTAAGAGCAAAAGATTGCTTTGAGAGGAGAAGGCTTCAGCACCAACAGACCACCTTTCATTGATGGAGCAGACATCCAGAATTGGAGATCAAGAATGGAATACTATCTGAAAACCGACATTGGGATGTGGTTTTCAGTCAAGGAGGGATTCACTCCTCCAAAGGATGTTGAAGGCAAGGAGCTCGAGTCATCAAGGTTGTCAGCCGAACAAACCAGAAAAGGTGAGGCTGATGCTAAGGCAGTGCTCACCCTGCAGTGTGGGATGACCAAGGAGCAACTCATCATGGTTGGTCCTTTCTCAAGTGCCACAGATCTATGGGACAAGCTCATAGAGCTACATGAAGGCACTCGAGATTCCCGGATAGCAAAGAGGGATCTCTTCCTCAACCAACTCCAGAACCTCTCTATGAAAGAAAATGAAACTGTAAATGAGCTTCATGGTCAGTTCAAGGAGATCCTCAACGGTTTGCACTCGATCGATGAGAAGATCGAGAACCGTGACCGTGTAAGGTATGTACTCAAGTCCTTTCCTAGGAATGCCTTGTGGTCATTCATGGTGGATGCCTACAAGGTATCTAAGGATCTTTCCTTTGTAAAGTTAGATGACTTGTTTTGTGAAATGGAGCTACATGAGCTTGCTAACAAAGGCCCAAAAGAGAAGGGTATTGCTCTTGTTCCAGGGGACAAGGGAAAGAAGAAGAAACTCAAGAAGAAGAAGGAGAAGACAAAGAAGAAGAAGGCCTTGAAAGCTACATGGGATGAGTCCTCATCTAGCTCATCCGAGGAGGAGAAGGAGGAGAAGAGTATCCACCACGTGGCTCCCATGGCAATTGAAGATTCGAACATGGAGAGTAGTGACAAGTCAAGTGATCCATCAACTGGGGCTTCATCATCCTCGGATGATGAAGATATAATCTCTCCCAAGCTCGATAAATGTTATAGAACCATTGCTTGTTTAACTACTTTGCTCAAAAAATCTAAGGATAAGGTAAAATCATTAAAATTAGAAGTAGAACAATTGAAAACTTCTAAGGATGATGAAATTGATGATTTACATGTTGAGGTCCTTGAGGATGAGAACAAGGCCTTAAAGAGTGAAGTTGAAAAACTCAAGATTCTTCTTGGGAAATTTTCAAACAGCTCTAAGACCTTGGATATGATCCTCAACTCTCAAAGAGCGGTCTACAACAAGGCCGGTATAGGTTACCGACCTAAAGAACCTAGTTTTGTCTTATTGATGTCTAGAACCCAATTTAGATCATCAAATATTTCTAGGGATCAAGGACTTAGGAAGAAAATAACCAAGGCATGGGTGCCAAAAACTTGCATTGTAGGTGCATTAGGTCCCAAGGTGTGGGTACCTAAATCATCTATCTTTTGTATTGTGTAGGCATTGATTGAGGGGGAGCATCTATCAACATGGTTTGTTGATAATGGGTGCTCCAAACACATGATCATTCCTAGTTAGGGATGTGCTTCTTATGATACCATTTCCTCCGCTTAATGGATAACTATTTACTACCTATGGGGAATTGCTTTTTATCTCAAATTTAGGTGATTGGATTTACACCAATGAAAAGCATAAATTTCATACACAATATAGATATATGAAAAATCTTTTCCATTTACTCTATTTATTGGTGTTGTTCAGTAATACTGGAAAATTTTTCTCATTTGTATTTGTGGGCAAACTATAAGGTTTAACAAAGTGTTTTTGTATTGCTATCAATAGAATTGAGAATTAGAACTCTGGACTTGATACAAACTTGGGACTATGAATTATCCAATTTAATCTAATCTATGAATTATCAATAGAATTGAGAATTAGGACTAGGGTTAAGACAAACTTGGGACTATGGACTTGATACAAACTTGGGACCATGAATTAAATTGGATTATCAAAATTTGTGTAGAATAAGTTTTGGTTAAGGGACTCAACTCGTGTTGTTACAGTTTGACCTGGAATGTATCAGAGTTTTAAAATTTTTTTTGAAATCTGATCGGTCCACAGACCAAAAATCTATCTTTCTGTATCGAACAGCAACGAACCTGATTGGTCCGCAGATCGATCAGGATACTCACTGATCGGGCAAGCAGACCGATCAGGCCTTTCCCTGATCGGTCAAGGAGACCGATCAGGACTATGTGTCTGATGCAGCTTGAGGCCACACTGATATACCTGCATTACTTATTGCCATATGATGCATATATATTTTGTCATGATACATTTATGGTATATGCCTTTCATATGAAACTCAAAAATTACTTTTCATTTGGTTTTGGGGAGGGACACTTATGTTAAGGGGGAGATTTTTAAAATTAATAACCAGTCTACACCCTTTTCGGTGTTTGACAAAGGGGGAGAGGATGGTTAATTATGTTTAGGATTTATTACGAACTTATCTATTGTAGGGGGAGGATTCTGATTCCCTTGCAATAATAAACTTGACTCTTATGTTCACTTAATACCTAAACTTAAATCGGGTTGTCAAACAACAAAAAGGGGGAGATTGTTGTTGCAGTCTGACCTGATTGTTATTTTGATGTTGACACCAATTTAAGTTTGGTTGAGTGAGAATTGAGAATGGATAGTTAAGTTCGGATTAAAAGTCTTGGTGAGTGAAGCTGGGCACGAAGTCCTGGTGAGTGAAGCTGGGAAAAAGTCCTGGTGAGTAAAGCTGGGCAAGAAATCCTAGTGAGTAAAGCCGGGTCCTAGCAAGGGAAGCTAGGTGAAGGAAATCCTAGTGAGTGAAGCTAGGTGAAGTAAGTCCTGGTGAGTGAAGCTGGGCAAGAAATCCAGGTGAGTGAAGTTGGGTCCTAGCAAGGGAAGCTAGGTGAAGGAAATCCTAGTGAGTGAAACTAGGTGAAGTAGGTGAGTGAAGCTGGGTCCTAGTGAGTGAAGCTAGGTTGGACTAAGTCCTAGTGAGTGAAGCTGGGCATGAAGTCTTGGTCCGGGGGACCGAGCATTAAGTGTACTAGTCAAAGAGGGCTTGGTAGCTCGTTCTCTGGACCGAGATGAGTCGGAGAGGGCTCGGGAGCTCGCTCTCCAGACCAGACTGAGTCAGAGAGGGCAAGGGAGCCTGTTCTCTGGACTCAGGGTCTAAAAGAGTGGCTGGATCAATCTGAAGTTTGATCAGGGAGTTGACACAAACTCCCTTGATTCTAGATCGGTCACAAGTCCGATCCACGATGTCTGATTGGTCTGTTGACCAATCCAGAAAGTTTCTGAGGAAACAGAAGGTTTTCTGAACGATCAGGTGACTGATCAGAAACATTCTATGTGGTTCACAGAAAGACTCTGATCAGTTAGTACGACTGATCAGGGTATGCCTGGACTGATCAGGCAGGAGCCTGATCGGTCAGGCTCTAGCCTGATCAGTCTGCTTGACCGATCAGGTGCTTCCCTGATTGGTCAAGCTGACCGATCAGTGCCTTGACTGCCTTACCAGTAAAAGTTAGGGATCTGTCTAGTGACCGATCCCCTATCTCTGATCGGTCAGTGAGACCGATCAGAACTTCAATGGATCGATCCGAATCGAGTCTGATTGGTCAGGAGGGTGTCTAATCGGTCAGGGTGACCGATCAGCACCTCAGAACTTTAATTCAAATGATTGTTAGCCTTTAGATTTGCTTCTGATTTGCTTCGGATTTACTTCGCTAATAAAACTGTGAGTGTGCAGATGATACAGAGTCAAATGGAGGAGCAAGAAGAAGGGTCAAGGGTGACTTTCTCTGGTGTCTTTTTGTTCGGTATACACTTGCAGGTTTCTACGACACCTAATGACCTGAAGCTTCTGCTGAGGAGGTAGGTTGAGAGCTTAGATGGGGTGAGTGGGTGACGACTGACCTGAAGCATCAGCTGGAGAGGACTTCAGTGAGCTCAGAGGGGGTTCAGTGGGTTACTCCTAGGTGTATAGAGAAGAAAGAGTTAAGAAGAAGAGGTTGGCGAAGCAGAGATTTGGATACACAACAACGAGAACAAAGAACTGAGTGAAGGGTCTTGTGTTGAGTTGTGCTGTGCTCTGTATTCAGCTTCTTCGTGCTTGATCTTTCTATGCTTATGCTTAAGGTTGCATCTGTAAGCTTTTTCTCAAGTCTCCTGTGCTTATTTTGATTTACTTCTGAGACTGTCTGTGGAGAGGTTACTCCTCCGAGAAGGAGAAATTCTTAGTCGGTTTCATTCCAGGGTTTGATTTGCCGAAGATCAAGGGATCGCCCACCTCACGGGCACGCCAAGAAGGTTTCTCCACCTTGAAGGAGAAGTTCATAGTGGAGCTTGTGCGTGTGGTGTGAATCCTTGGATTAGTCACCTCTTAGAGGTGGATACCAAGTAAATCAAGGAGTTAGCATTGGTTTTATTCTTTATTGTTTTTATTTTGTGTTTTATCTAACATTCTTGTAGACAAAATTGAAAAGTTGCTATTCACCCCCCTCTAGCAAATGCCAAGGTCCCTACACTATTCCCTCATCGGAAAACACATCCTCACCTACTCCTCTCAGGAGAGTTTACCAGTTGCCACCCAGAACCTCCAGTTGGACTTTTTCTCGGCCTTCGAGAACCCAGAACTCGATGACATTTGACCTCGGGCCATCTTGTGTAGCGACCCGCCTTCTTCTACCTTAGACGGATCGTTACTTTATCTACTTCTCGACTTCTGATGCATGACTAAAAAAATGCGGAAATCTTTTTTTTTTTTAAACTTTTAAATTCATCTAACAATGATATTCTAACTTAAGTGATCATGCATGATAACATATCACACTTCCTTTCTCAAAACCCGTTAAATAATACTTATTGAAGCTTTTGAAACTTGCCTCGCCCAACTCACACTTCGGGTATCAGTCGACTGATACTGCATCAGTCGACTGATAGGCCTGAAATCAGAATTTCAGGTTTCGGCATTTGCTTCAAAGCTCCACCAAACCTATATTTTCGAGCCATATAGAACCATGACACCATTTCTATACTCTATGCCAGTTTTCAAATCAATTTAGCCAATCAAAACGAATCCATAAACTTGAAATTAGGACTTTTGCGGAAGAAAATAAACTATTCAAGTTATATGAACTTTAACAATAAAGTTTGTACCAATCTTGACTCCTATGTATTCATAACACCAAATACATGTTCTATAACCTTGCTAAAGCATTATGAAATGTGAATGCAACTTTTCTAAACATATTTAAGAAGTAAAAACTTGATTCAAGGAGATATTGATACTATCATGGCACATGCATCTATTTCTCTAACAAAGTATCAATATCTCCAATTACTCACATTTCTACTCATCCAATGCAATCATAAGAATATGTAGGCTAAAAGAAATAACATGGAATCTATACTCTAAGAAGTTGAGTATGTAAATCTATCCAAAACTTATATGTTCGCTAACTCCATAAGACATGAACTTGAAATCTGAATAAACTATAACATTGTAATTTAAATAGTTAAATTGTCTCGTCCCAAAGATCTCTCCAAAATCAGCCACCACACACACTTTTCTCAGCACCGCCTCGTCGCCTTCCTTCAGAATTGCTTGCCTTTACCTTTATCTGCAATAAGAGGAAATGCATCTAGTAAGCAAAAAGCTTAGTAAGTACTATCTAGCTCACAAAATCTCGAAATGCGCAAACATGCTTCTAGAACAATATGAAAATCATATGAGATACTTATATGCTTGAAAGAAAACTAAGAACATGTATAACTCAAAAACATGCATACTCAAGCATTAATGAATCTCGATTTACTTTTCTTGGCTCAACTTGAAACTTTAGCTATTCTTTAACTTTTTGAAAACTCTTTAAACTTTAGAAAACTTTGCTAAAGCATATACTTGAAAATAATAATCACTTGGATCCACTGAAGACGTAAGTACCATCTGATGCGCGTTCCCTAAAAGGTTGGGGTAGCGAGCCACCAATCCTAATAGAGCAGACCTTGGTCTACCAGGGCCAAGACCTTGGAATTGGACACCTGGATTTCTTTAACGACGCCCTTGGACGCCGGGTACTGGCCTTATAAAATAAAATAGCTTTTCTTTCTTTTCTTTCTTATCTGTAAATGCCTTGGCATTTTCTCGAGCACCTTGCGTGCTAAAATCCCTAAGTCTTGACTTTTGGAGATTTCTTAAGGCCTTGGCCTTTTCTTTTCTTATCTTTATCTTCTCTTTTCTTTTCTCATAACTTTTCTTAGCCCTAATCTCATATAGGGTGCTTAATCAACTTATACAAACATATAATGAACTAATATCACATGCCAAAAATCATAAACTAAAGAAACTATCTCTTTTAAAACTTTTAAAGGAAATTCTCGCAGAAAAACCGCCTCTTACTGCAGGTGAGCAGTACTTACATTGATATCTTGGACTTACAACCAAGATTGACGTCTAGAGCTCGGGTGAAACTTGAGATCTCGGAGAATTCTTCGTGCCTACGAGTTCCTCTCGTCGCGGGGATCCCGAATATAGGGATATCTCTTGGAGGAGCGCTTTGGCCGGCCCTCTAGGGCTTGGTGTGGCGTGCGCACAAGAGAGGAGAGGAAGAGGGGTCGGCGCAACTTGGGAGAGGGAGAGGGTTTGAGAGAAAATAAAACTTCTCTCTTTAATAATCTATTTATACCTATGGGCGGATCGACCTAACTACCCCTTAAATATACTTCTCTCCATCCCTTGTTGTGCTTGATACCCTAGCCCAGCTGGTCGCGCTCGTTTCTGGTTTCGGGATGGTCGCGGGTTCGAACTACCGGCTGCCCTTAAGTGGTTTTTCCTTTTTCTTTTTTTTTCTTCCTTTTTAAAATACTAAACGAACTCGGAAAATTCCATAAAAATATCTAGAATATTTCTAAACCATTTTTAAATAATTCTAAGGACTTTAAGAACTAGAAATGGAAATTTTGGGGCGTTACAATCCCCCATACCTTATGAAAAGTTCGTCCTCGAACTTAGAATAATTCTGGATATCTCTCTCTCATGCTGTCCTCACGTTCCCAAGTAGCCTCTTCATACTTTTGATTCTGTCAGATGACCTTCACTAGTGGCACCTCTTTGTTTCTTAATCTTTTAATTGCCTTGTCCACTATCTGTGTCGGTCTGCTCTCATAACTAAGATCTTCTTGGATCTGTACTGACTGAGGCTGAATCACTTGGCTAGGGTCGTGAATACACTTCTTCAGCATAGAGACATGAAAGGTACTGTGGATAGCTGACATATCCTCTAGTAGGTCCAGCTCATATGCTACCTTACCAACCCTCTTTATGATCTTGTAGGGTCCTATGTAGCGAGGACTTAGCTTGCCCTTCTTGCCAAATCTCACCACTCCCTTCATGGGGGCGACCTTGAGAAATACTGAATCTCCAACTTGAAATTCAAGTGGCCTACGGCGTGTGTCAGCATAACTTTTCTGTCTACTCTGGGCAGTCTCAATCCTCTGGCGGATCGTCTGGATAGCCTGAGCGGTCTCATCTATAAGCTCAGTCTGACTGCCTAGTCCTGACTCCATCTCTTTCTTCTCACCAGCTTCTTGCCAACATATGGGTGATCTACATTTCCTGCCATATAATGCCTCATAAGGTGCCATCCTGATGGTGGCCTGATAGCTATTGTTGTAGGCAAACTCAGCTAAGCACAGAAATTTGCACCAACTACCTTTAAAGTCCAATGCACAAGCCCTGAGCATGTCTTCTAAAATCTGATTTACTCTCTCTGTTTGTCCATCTGTCTGGGGATGGAAAGCTGTGCTGAACTGAAGTCTGGTGCCTAGGGCGTCCTGAACACACCTCCAAAAATGGGAGGTGAACCGCCCATCTCTGTCAGAAACGATCGACTTCGGAACTCCGTGAAGCCTGATTACTTCTTTCACGTACAACTGTGCTAACTGCTCCACCGAATGCGATAACTTGATGGCTAGGAAGTGGGCAGACTTGGTCAATCTGTCCACTATCACCCAAATTGCATCGTGTCCATGGGTGGTCCTTGGGAGACCTGTGATAAAATCCATGGATATCTCTTCCCACTTCCACTCTGGAATGGGAAGAGGCTGCAGAACTCCTCCTGGTCTCTGGTGTTCTGCTTTGACTCTCTGGCAGGTCAAGCAGGTACTGATATATCTGGCCACGTCTCGCTTGAGTCCAGACCACCAGAACCCTTTCTTTAAATCTTGATACATCTTGGTAGAACCAGGATGCATAGAGTACGGGGTACTGTGGGCTTCTTCTAAAATATTCTTTCTTAGTTCCTCATCATTGGGGACGCAAAGGCGGTCTCCAAGATAGAGGATGCCATTGTCTGATACTCGAAACTCTGAATTTTCTGCCTCTTGGATCCCCTGCTTGATCTTCTGGATCTCTGGGTCTTGATCTTGCTTTCTTTGTATATCCACAAGCAGGGTTGACTCTAGAGTCAATGCAGAAAGTTGTCCAATTATTACTTCGACTCCAAAATCCTTTATTTCTTTCTGAAGTGGTAGAGACAGTGATGATAGGGACATCAGTGCTGCGCAGGATTTCCTGCTCAGTGCATCTGCCACTTTATTAGCTTTACCTGGGTGGTAGAGGATTTCACAGTCATAATCTTTGACCAACTCTAGCCACCTGCGCTGCCTCATATTCAGATCCTTCTGAGTGAAGAAGTACTTCAAACTCTGATGGTCTGTGAAGATCCTGCACTGCACTCCATACAGGTAGTGTCTCCAGAGCTTCAATGCAAAAACCACAGCTGCTAGCTCAAGGTCGTGGGTAGGGTAATTCTTCTCATAGTCCTTGAGCTGTCTGGAGGCATATGCTATTACTTTACCATCTTGCATGAGGACAGCTCCAAGGCCCATCTTGGATGCATCACTGTAGATGTCAAAGGCCTTGTCACTCTCTGGAACAGTCAGGATGGGAGCACTGGTCAGTCTCATCTTCAGCTCTAGAAAACTGTGCTCGCATTTATCTGACCATTCAAACTTCTTGTTCTTTCTGGTCAAGGCTGTGAGTGGAGAGGCTATCCTGGAAAAGTCCTCCACAAATTTTCTGTAATATCCTGCCAGGCCTAAGAAGCTTCTGATCTCACTGGCATTCTTGGGTCTACACCAGTTGCTGACTACTTCTATCTTGGCTGGATCAACTTGAATGCCTTCTTTGGATACAATGTGACCTAGGAAGGTCACCTGATCTAGCCAAAACTCACACTTTGAGAATTTTGCATAGAGCTTCTCCTGCTGAAGGATCTGCAACACTATCCTCAAGTGTGTAGCACGGTCCTCTGGAGTCTGTGAGTGTATGAGAATATCATCAATAAATACAATGACGAATTTATCGAGATACTCCCTAAAGATGTGGTTCATCAGCTCCATGAAGACTGCTGGGGCATTGGTTACTCCAAAAGGCATCACTACAAATTCGTAGTGGCCGTATCTTGTCCTGAAGGCCGTCCTGGGGATGTCACTTTCTTTAACCTTTAGCTGATGATACCCAGAACGCAGATCTATCTTCGAGAACACTGTAGCCCCTTTGAGCTGATCAAATAAATCATCTATTCTAGGAAGGGGGTACTTGTTCTTGATGGTTACCTTGTTCAGAGCTCTGTAGTCTATGCACAGGCGCATAGACCCATCCTTCTTCTTGACGAAGAGTACAGGAGCTCCCCAGGGTGAATGACTCGGGCGAATGAAGCCCTTGTCTAGTAGCTCCTGGAGTTGCTCTTGTAATTCCTTCAACTCTGCTGGTGACATACGATATGGGGCCTTCGAGACCGGACCGATACCGGGCACTAGCTCGATCTCGAATTCCACTTCTCTGTTGAGAGGTAGTCCAGGTAATTCTTCGGGGAACACTTCTGGATATTCGCAGACTACCCGTACATCCTCCTGCTTGAGTTCTTTCTTTGCTTCTGAGTTCACTACGTGTGCAAGAAAACCAGCACACCCTCGCTCTAGCATCTGGTGGGCTGCCAAGGCTGAGAGAAATTTCTGAGTCTTCCTCCTTGGGGCTCCTTGAAATTCGAAGGGTGGTTCTCCTTCTGGGCTGAAAACCACCTTCCTTCTACGGCAGTCCACTGAAACATTGTACTTACTGAGGAAATCCATGCCCAGTATGATGTCGAAGTCTTGCATCGCAAGGACTATCAGATCGACATATAGCTCTCGATCTGAAATCTTGATTGGCACAGCCCGGAGCCTCTGGGTGGACTCCATGATTTCCCCTGAAGGGAGAGTTGTCAGGAATCTGGACTCCCAACTCTCTGCAGGCACCTGTAACTTACTAGCAAAAGGTACTGATACGAAAGAATGGGTCGCCCCAGTGTCAAACAGTGTAGTAGCTAAATGCTGTAAAAGAACTATTTGACCTGTTACGATCGTGGAGGCGCTGGCAGCTTCTTCCTTTGTGAGGGCAAAGACTCTGGCATTGGTTGGAACTGGTGCTGCTTCCAACCCTCCTTGACTGATCTGAGGTCCCTCCAGTATAGTAGGCATGTAATGTAACTGAGGCTGGCCTCCATACTGTACGGACTGCTGAGGAAGTACCTTAAACTTGTTTGGGCAGTCTTTGGATCTGTGTCCCTCTTGTCCACATGAATAGCATCCAGTTACACCCAAAAGGCATGTTCCTGGATGGTTCCTCCCACACTTAGGACAAGGTGGATACCTAGCTTGCTTATTCTCTGGTTTTCCTTTCTGGCTGCCAGGCCACTGCTTCCTTTTGTGGTTCTTGTTCTTCCAGTTCTGGCTATTTGGCTGAGGCTTCTGACCTCCTATTGTCTTGTTCTCAATCAGGACTGGCTTCTGTTGTGCTCGCTGTGCCTTGATGCTATTCAGGTAGTGCTCTGAGATTAGAGCACTACTGACCAACTCCTCGCTGGTCTGGGGTCGGTGAGTCCCGCTGTTCACGTTGAGTGCTATCTCAGGGTTCAGCATGCGGAGCATCAGTCTGACTCGCTCCTTCTCTGTGCTGACTAGCTCTGGGCAGAGGCGAGCTAGTCTATTGAATTTCACGACTGCTTCTCCCACTGGTAGGCTACCTTGTCTGAACTCCATGAAGTCCTCGTAGTGCTTGTTGGTAACCCGCATGTGGAAGAACTCCTCATAGAACTCTTGCTCGAAATCTGTCCAGCTCATCTGGTTGACTATCCTCTTACTCTTGACTCGTTCCCACCACATACGAGCGTCTCCAGTTAGGCAGAAGGAGGCACATTTGACCTTCTCGACTTCTGGCCAGTCAAGAAGCTCCATTGTGCTTTCTAAAGTCTTGAACCAAGCCTGGGCATCCCAGGGCTCAGTCGTGCCTGAGAAGCTTTCAGGTTTCAGTCTCTGCCACTGGACGAGGTATGCTTCTGGTCTTCGGTTCACGGTAGGGGTCTCCTGTGGGACGGGTGGAACTTCGACCACTACTAGAGTTCCCACTCCTGCTGTGGGTGGTGTAGGGGGCGCTGGGTGCTGATTCGCCATCAGTGTGGCGATGATCTTCTGTTGTTCTGTCATCTGAGCTTGCATTTGAGCAATGACTGCCATCAGGTTTGGCTGTTCTGTGCCAGGCTCATTGTTATCTTGAACTGGAGTGCTGTTCCTTGCATTAGGAGCTCGGCCTCTTCTTGCCATCTAATAATGCATAAGGGAACAAGAAATCACTACTACATCTCTAGGTACAACTTGTTTTCTTACTTAGTATCCTAATGTCCATTCTAGGGATTAAACATGATTCCGTGATACTAAGGGATTAAACATGCTTCCTTGTTCTATGCACATGTGAGTAAGTACTTAAGCATTTCTCTATACTGAAGTCAAGTAAAGAGCAAAAAAAAAAAAATACTAAGGCAAGTGATGCTGAGGGGGATGCTGGAGATGGAAGCTTGATACTAGCATTTCTTACTTGAAGCGCAGTATGCTGATGTGTGTGTGATGCTGGAGAATGGGAACTGTTGATCCTAATGTCCATTTAGGATTAAACATGATTCCGTGATACTAAGGATTAAACATGCTTCTTGTTCTATGCACATGTGAGTAATACTTAAGCATTTTCTATACTGAAGTCAAGTAAAGGAGCAATAGAAAAACTGAAACTTAAAGCTTTCTTACTTGAAGGCGGCAAGGTTGATGCTGATGTGTGTGTGATGCTGGAGAATGGGAACTGCTCTGATACCACCTGTAGCGACCCGCCTTCTTCTACCTTAGACGGATCGTTACTTTATCTACTTCTCGACTTCTGATGCATGACTAAAAAAAATGCGGAAATCTTTTTTTTTTTTTAAACTTTTAAATTCATCTAACAATGATATTCTAACTTAAGTGATCATGCATGATAACATATCACACTTCCTTTCTCAAAACCCGTTAAATAATACTTATTGAAGCTTTTGAAACTTGCCTCGCCCAACTCACACTTCGGGTATCAGTCGACTGATACTGCATCAGTCGACTGATAGGCCTAAAATCAGAATTTCAGGTTTCGGCATTTGCTTCAAAGCTCCACCAAACCTATATTTTCGAGCCATATAGAACCATGACACCATTTCTATACTCTATGCCAGTTTTCAAATCAATTTAGCCAATCAAAACGAATCCATAAACTTGAAATTAGGACTTTTGCGGAAGAAAATAAACTATTCAAGTTATATGAACTTTAACAATAAAGTTTGTACCAATCTTGACTCCTATGTATTCATAACACCAAATACATGTTCTATAACCTTGCTAAAGCATTATGAAATGTGAATGCAACTTTTCTAAACATATTTAAGAAGTAAAAACTTGATTCAAGGAGAAATTGATACTATCATGGCACATGCATCTATTTCTCTAACAAAGTATCAATATCTCCAATTACTCACATTTCTACTCATCCAATGCAATCATAAGAATATGTAGGCTAAAAGAAATAACATGGAATCTATACTCTAAGAAGTTGAGTATGTAAATCTATCCAAAACTTATATGTTCGCTAACTCCATAAGACAAGAACTTGAAATCTGAATAAACTATAACATTGTAATTTAAATAGTTAAATTGTCTCGTCCCAAAGATCTCTCCAAAATCAGCCACCACACATACTTTTCTCAGCACCGCCTCGTCGCCTTCCTTCAGAATTGCTTGCCTTTACCTTTATCTGCAATAAGAGGAAATGCATCTAGTAAGCAAAAAGCTTAGTAAGTACTATCTAGCTCATAAAATCTCGAAATGCGCAAACATGCTTCTAGAACAATATGAAAATCATATGAGATACTTATATGCTTGAAAGAAAACTAAGAACATGTATAACTCAAAAACATGCATACTCAAGCATTAATGAATCTCGATTTACTTTTCTTGGCTCAACTTGAAACTTTAGCTATTCTTTAACTTTTTGAAAACTCTTTAAACTTTAGAAAACTTTGCTAAAGCATATACTTGAAAATAATAATCACTTGGATCCACTGAAGACGTAAGTACCATCTGATGCGCGTTCCCTAAAAGGTTGGGGTAGCGAGCCACCAATCCTAATAGAGCAGACCTTGGTCTACCAGGGCCAAGACCTTGGAATTGGACACCTGGATTTCTTTAACGACGCCCTTGGACGCCGGGTACTGGCCTTATAAAATAAAATAGCTTTTCTTTCTTTTATTTCTTATCTGTAAATGCCTTGGCATTTTCTCGAGCACCTTGCGTGCTAAAATCCCTAAGTCTTGACTTTTGGAGATTTCTTAAGGCCTTGGCCTTTTCTTTTCTTATCTTTATCTTCTCTTTTCTTTTCTCATAACTTTTCTTAGCCCTAATCTCATATAGGGTGCTTAATCAACTTATACAAACATATAATGAACTAATATCACATGCCAAAAATCATAAACTAAAGAAACTATTTCTTTTAAAACTTTTAAAGGAAATTCTCGCGGAAAAACCGCCTCTTACTGCAGGTGAGCAGTACTTACATTGATATCTTGGACTTACAACCAAGATTGACGTCTAGAGCTCGGGTGAAACTTGAGATCTCGGAGAATTCTTCGCGCCTACGCGTTCCTCTCGTCGCGGGGATCCCGAATATAGGGATATCTCTTGGAGGAAAGCTTTGGCCGGCCCTCTAGGGCTTGGTGTGGCGTGCGCACAAGAGAGGAGAGGAAGAGGGGTCGGCGCAACTTGGGAGAGGGAGAGGGTTTGAGAGAAAATAAAACTTCTCTCTTTAATAATCTATTTATACCTATGGGCGGATCGACCTAACTACCCCTTAAATATACTTCTCTCCATCCCTTGTTGTGCTTGATACCCTAGCCCAGCTGGTCGCGCTCGTTTCTGGTTTCGGGATGGTCGCGGGTTCGAACTACCGGCTGCCCTTAAGTGGTTTTTCCTTTTTCTTTTTTTTTCTTCCTTTTTAAAATACTAAACGAACTCGGAAAATTCCATAAAAATATCTAGAATATTTCTAAACCATTTTTAAATAATTCTAAGGACTTTAAGAACTAGAAATGGGAATTTTGGGGCGTTACATCTTGACTCCTGTCCGCTATCCTCACTTGGCAAAGACTTCTGCTCGGTCTCCTGGACCAAATCTTCATGCTCGACTTCACTCACCAAGTCTTCGTTTCCCGATCCCTGACTAGGACTTCATACTCAACCCTACAGGTCAAGACTTCTTGCCTAGCTTACCTTGGACTTTCCTGCAAACTCCACAAATCCATTAGTACACAATACTAGCTTAACTTGAACCCTTTGTCACTTATCAAAATATGGTTCGATCTGGTGCTTATGGCACCAACAATCTCTCCCTTTTTGATTTTGGCAACCCAGTTTAAAGTTAAGCTAAAAAACAAGCTATAATAGGGAAAAGAAAGTTCTTCTTTTATGCTCTCCCCCCTTAACTTGTTATCTACCCCTAGATCATTTAACAATTGTGTTTATCGAGGAGAGTATAAAACAACTTAGTCTTTTAAGAAAATTTTAGCGACTAAGTTAACTTTTGAAAAGCAAACTCCCTCGTTTTATCCCTCGAATCTAAATCGTGAACTGGTTTTTAAATCCAATTCCAGATCGATTTAGAACAGATTTCTATTTTCCTAGAATCATATCAAGATTCTTGGAACCCAGGGTAAATTATTCTAAATTTGCTCTGAGTTCTTTGACTTGAGCTTCCAGGGCGAAATTCTCTTCCTCAAGTCTTTGGACTTGAGTAGAGGTTTCTTCCTGAACTTGCTTAGTCAAAGGACTCGAGCTGGCCTCTTCCTTAAGGAGTTTTACTTCCTCTTGGAGAGACCTGACCCGGTCATTGGACATAGCCAGTTTGCGAGATAGGTATGAAATTAGTTCGTAAAGATCCGGTTCGGAAAAACTAGTTACATTAAGTCGGTCCATTTCCGACAGTGAGACGGTCCTGTCCTCCATTTCTTCATCCAATTTGGAGTTGCTGTCGATTTCATCTTTAGCCATTAAGGCGAGGAGGTTGGAGTGCATTGGTTCATCCTCGTCCGATTCCGAAGATGACTCACCCCAGGTAGCTTGCAACACCTTCTTCCTCTATTGCTTCTTTGTATCCTTTGCGTTTGGACACTCGGATTTGAAGTGCCCCTTCTTTCCACACCCATAACAGATGAGGCCCACCTTGTTCTTTGGTTCAACCGGATTGTCCTTTGGCTATCCCATCTTCTTCTTCTTTTGGGCATTCCGAGCTCTGACTATTTTCTGGACGACGTTCACAATCTCTGTCAGCTCTTCCTCTTCGGATTTTGAGTCAGAATCCAGTTTCGGTATCGGTGTCTACTTCTTGATTTTACTGCAATTAAAGCTACACCATTCTCTGCAAGTGAACCATTAATTTGCTCGCGTAACTCAAATTCGGAAAATAACTCATCTAACTTTATTTTAGAAAGGTCCTTAGAAACTTTGTAGGCATCAACCATAGAAGCCCACAACGAGTTTCTAGGTAACGAGTTTAATGTGTACCTGATCAGATCCCTATTCTCAATTGGGTGTCTGATAATGTGGAGTTTGTTCATGATCTCTTGAATTCAGGCGTGTAGCTGGGAAGCCGTTTCTCCATCCAGCATTTTTATGTTATACAGTTTATTCAACAAAAGATCATGATGGCTTACCTTAGTATCAGACGTTCCTTCGTGGAGTTCTATGAGTTTACTCCAGAGTTCTTTTGCGTTGTTGAAAGGACCAACGCGATTAAACTCCTCCTTTGTAAGTCTGCACTCCTTGCGAGGAAATGTATACCCAAGGATTCACCACTCCTTGCGAGGAAATGTATACCCAAGGCCTATCGTCGGATTGTTACTCGAAGCCTCTGGCCAGAGCCTATCGTTGGATAATTACTCGAAGCCTCTGGCCAGAGCATCACATGATCAGAGTATGAATATCTCAGATACATGAGAGTAATTAGAATCCGTTGGACGAGAAAGGCATTGCTTGGGCTAGGTGTGACGTAGTCAGCCTAGTGGGGACTGACACACATAGACCATGTCCTGAACCAAGTGGGTATAAGATGGTGAAGGGAATGAGGCACGATTCATTAGAGCTACTGAAGGGTTTCAGAATAATTTCTGAGGTCAACCGTTGATCTTTCGATTAATTGGGGATCATGATGTACTACTAGGTGCCACTCATGATCGTTCTATAATTGGTTAATTATAGACGACCAACATAAATCGAAAGCCTATTTAGTCACACGCACTACGAGTAATCCGAGGGATTTAAAACGAGTTGAAAATTGGATTTTCCGATCAAGAGAGATAAGTCAAATCTGAATTTTCAGAGACGCATCGAAAGCATAAAATGGCTAAGTCTTTTGAAGACTTATTGAACGAATTAAATGAGTTTAATTCGTATAGTTTTAGCTTGGATTTGGCCGGCCAAAGAGGGTCCCCACCCTCTTGTTTTGGCCGGCCACAACAAAAGGGGAAAACCGAATTTTTGGTTCAAATTATAAAATAAACCGAGCGTGGTTTGTTTTATAAAATTATGGATAAAGAAATTTATATAAAAAAATTTATATAAAGGGATTTATTTTTCATGGAAATTAAAATGAACCATGGATTGGTTTATTTTATTTTATAAAATCAATAATAGATTGATTTACCATGATAAAGAAATTTATATAAAGAAATTTCTTTCCATAAGAAAAGGGAGACATGGTTGCTTTTATTATAAATTAAATTAGGATAAAAACTTGGCATGATGGAATAATTCATAAAAAAATTTATATGATAAATTTCTTATGAAAATTTATTCCATAAAAAGGAGACTTGGCGATTGAGAGGCTACTATATAAAGGAACCAAGGCAAGGCTTGGAGATTAAGAATCTAAGAGATTTAGAAATAAGCCCTCTCTCTCTCTCCTTCTCTCCCTCTCCCTCTTCTAGTGCCGCCGGCCCTAGAGGCCCTCCCCTTTGCCGTGAGCTTCAGCCACCACCAAGCAGCTGCCGAAGAAGAAGAAGAAGCGGGTGCAACTCTTTCCTTCCTCCCGGAATCTTGATTCCGTTCTTCATTTGGTGGTTAGTCTTTCCATCTCTCTCTTGGTATTCTTGTCGTACCTTTGGAGAATCTAGTAGTTCTTATCGGCACGAAACTCGTGGCTTTGCGAAGTCATCCCGAAGAAAACTCGGCGTGGACGCGAATAGAGGCGGAGCTTCCAAGGGACGCTACGGTTGGATCTCGTCCCTTTCTTCGAGTTACGCGAGGTAACAAGTAAATTAGTTTACGTTTCTGCAAAATTTTAAATATATGATCATGTCTACACAATATAAGGTTGTATGCTAGATGTGTGGTTAAAATAATTTGAGAAATTATTTATGCTAAATCTTCCGCTGCACGTAATTATTTTATAAAATTACGAACCCGCATCCATGTCAACATGCACCCGGTCCCAACACAAAGAAGGCCTAGTGCCTCGCCAAGACCTGGAAGCCAATTATAGAAAATCAAATTCACTTTACTATTGTCAGATTTGAAGCTAACACAAATTTCAACTAATCATAGATTCAACACAATTTTGCAAAATAGACTTAAACTTAATAAACATTTACAAAATTAATTTAACCCTTTAAAATTAACCATGTTTTTCAAACTTAAAATTTTCATTTTTTTTAAAAAAAATATCTCACAAAATAGATAAGGCAACCTGTTTTGTCATGTAAAACTGGGTGAGATGTCTAGGACCTAATAATGTAGTTCAATACTTTTTCAAAATCAACTCAAAACTGAATTTCATTTGTTTTCAAAATTAACTCATCAAGTATTGACTGAATTATACTAAGATCTAGGACTTGATTGGGTCAATTATTGATTGGTCAAACCTAGTCAACATAGTCAAACTTGGTCAATACTGAAGACCCTTAAGGCACTTAGATAGAGTTAGACAGTGTCAGATGCAGGTTTGTTTTTCTTTTTCAAAAAATTTAGATTTCTTTCGTTCTAAAACTTATTATCATCTCAAAATAAGGTTTTCAAAAATTGATTCAAAAACCTTCATATATTACTGTCTCTTTGAAAAAATTATCATCATTTCAAAATGTTCTTCAAAAACTGTGCTATCATTCCAAATTGTGTTTTCAAAAACTTATCTTCTTGAAAATTACCATACTGTTATTCAAAACTATTCTTTTGATTTTAATAAACCCTAAAGGCATAGAGGAAGTCGTCTTTATGACTACAATAACTCCTAGAATGTGTCAAGATGTGTCAAATTTAGAGGGAGTTTAAGTCAAAAGAAAAGTACTTTTGAGAAAAATATTTTTCAAAAACTTTGACTGGCAATTAGATTTTGGAATTGGTAGATAATTCTTATGATTTGTACCAAATCCTAAAGACTCAGAGGAAGAGCACTTGTGGTCAACAAGCTTCCTAGGACTGGGTCAAGTTTAGGGGGAGGTCAAATTAAAAGAGTTATTAAACATTTCAAAATAATATGTTTTCATACACTATATTTTCAAAATTGTGTCGAAAACATAAGTAATTTATCTTTCAAAACATCATTATTTAAAATTGTCTTTGTGGCTTAATAAAATCATTTTTTGAAATACCTTTTGAAATAATATTTTCTTGAGTTTGGAGAATTTCTAGGACACTTAGGGAAATGCCTTTGTAGTTAACAAGGTTTCCTAGGATTGTGTCAGACTGGAAAAGATACCAAGTCAAGCAAAATATTATATTTTAAAGACAATATTTCAAAAGTACTAGTATTTTTCAAATAGTACTAATATTTTTTTTTCCAAAGATGCATAATATTATTCAAAAGTACGTGCATTGTTAAAGTATTTATATTTTTCAAAATATTCAAAACAAGTAAACTTATTGATTAAATATTTTTGTTGCTTATCATGCATGGACTCAATAAGATTATAAACTTAACTCCAATTCTGTTTTTGAGCATCAATTCTTCATTCTTTCAAAACTTTGTTACTTAGAAATTATCATAATTCTTGACATTATTATTTTTTCGCTCAAATTTTTATATTTTCAAGACTCATAAGCTCTGATACACAAATTTTAAAATTCTTTTAAAATATATTTTTCAAAAGTTCCTTATTGATATATGGCCAAGGGGGAGAGTAGAAAAAGAGAAAATTAAATTCTTCCTTAAACTTTTTCCCTTTTAAAGAAAGTTTATCTTAGAAGCTCTCAAATATTTTTCACTTTAACCTAAGGATTATCTAACTTAGAATCTCCTTTGCGATACTCAGAAAATTTTATTTCAAAATATCATTTCAAACTGAATTTATGAGTATGTTTATACTTAGAACTCTTTTCAAGTATTCTTTCGAAAAACTTCAAAGGGAAAATTTCAAATCATGAGGGAGCTTTGTGCAATGTTTCAGTTTTGAAATTGGAAATGGTCTAAAACATAAGGAGAAGAGTTTCACATTAAGGGGGAGAGAAAGAAAGAGAGAAAGGAAATTTGAAAAAAAAATATTTAAATTTTTATCTCTTTTTCAAAAAGCAAAGAAAAATTTCTAAGTACTTCAAATTTCTTAAGGGCTAAGTGCTGTTAAAATTTCAAAGTACTGTCAAAATACTTCAAGTGCTTTCAAGTATTTCTAGTACTTCAAAACTTTCTAAGTATGTCTAAGTATTTCAAATTTTTTTGGAACATGTTTATTTCTAAGTAAAATTTTTCTTAGTAAACAAAATTTGTCTGAACAAAAACTTTTTAAAAATTTTGGCAAATGTATCTATGTAAAGTTTTTTTGGTGAAAAACTTGTCTAGAAATTTCTTAAGGATTTTTGTTTTTCAAAATGCACAAAGTGTTTCCAAACAAATCCTTCTAAGTATGCAAAATTTTTCAAAATTCCCAAAGTTTTTTTAAAGATTTTGTAAACAAATTTTTTCCTAAATCTCAAAGTTGAAATTTGGCTTCCAAATTTTTCCTAAATAATTTTTTTTGGTAAAATTCATTTTGCAAAGCCTGGTAAGTTGTTTAACCAAAATTTAGGCTTGCAAAACTTTTTAAAATGGAAAATTGTCTAAGTGTAAAAAGTTTTTTTGGTGGAAAGACTTTTACTCTATTTTTTCTGAAAAAAACACTTTGTCAAAAACTTAGAAGTTTTACAAAAATGCATGTCATTGAAAAAAACTCAAAACTCCCTATTAGATATCTTGTTCACCCATGGAAATTTGTTTGATTTATATCAAAGGGGGAGGAAAGGTCAATGTTAAGGGTTTTATAGTCAAGTGTTTTATAACACAATTATTCAAGGGGAGTATGAGAAAAAATTTTAATTTTTTGTCCTAAATTACATTGGTTTTAAACCTTACTCTGCTCAAAACTGCTAAAAATCATTGGTGTTACTACATTAGGTTTTAAACCATACTCTGCTCAAAACTGCTAAAATTCATTAGTTTTTACCTTCTCTTCTTAAATGTTATAATTTTCCCTTAACTTTGAATTGTGTTGCCATAAATCAAAAAGGGGAAGATTGTTGTTGTCGGAAGTACCATATCGAACCTTGTTTTGATATTTGCAAAGGGTTCAAAGTTAAGTATTATTTGTGATCTAACGATGTTACTTAAGTGTACAGGAAAAGTCCTAGGAACACTAGGCACGAAGTCCTGGTTCTATGAATTGGGCAATAAGTCCTGGCCGCGGGCTGGGCAACTATGTCCTGGTCATGGACTGGGCACTAAGACCTGGCCGAGGGCTGGGCACCGAAGACCTGGTTCGAGGAATTGGGCACTAAGACCTGGCCGAGGGCTGGGCACCAACGACCTGGTTCGAGGAATTGGGCACTAAGACCTGACCAAAAGTTGGGCACGAACACCTAGTGAGTAAAGATGGGCAAAAGTCCAACCAGAGGAGTCGGTTGGCAAAAGGTAAATTCTCCTGAGAGGAGTAGGTGAGGACGCGTTCCCCGTAGAGGGAGCATTAGGAGGTTCGACCTAGGGTTCCATTTGGGAGACTCGAAGTTAGAACCAAGATAGCTACGGCTGTAACTATTGCTTATTATATTTTTGGGACTAACCTAAGTTGCAGGGTCGAAGGACTGATCATCTGCAAGTGAAGGTGCTTCACTGGGCCTAGGCGCCCGAATGGAGACAAGCGCCCGAATGGGCTCAGGCGCCCATAAGGTTACAGGCGCCCAAGAGTGAAGGCAAAAGCCAAAACATAGCTTGGAAGCCACTGAAGGCGGATCAGGCGCCCATGAGGTCACGGGCGCCCCCATCAGCTCAGGCGCCCAAGTGGGGAGGATAAGCACTGACCGAGCCCACGGATAAGGATTTGCGGATCGAAGGGCACGTGTCAGGCGCCCCTAACCTGTCAGGCGCCCATTTGAGCACTATAAAAGGTGCTCGACCCCAAGGCTTCAATAACATATTTTCTCAACGCTCCAAAGCTTTTTGTTCAAGTGCTACACCCCGGCAAACTCCGACTTCGAGATCCAGTGCCGACGACAACCCTCTGCACCGAAATACGATCCACATCGGGCGTCAGTAATGAAAAGTGTAGAAATTTTAATTTCCTGAAATACTATAGAACTTAACTTGTAAATCCTTTTTGCGCGTTATAGTATTGCCTAAAGTAAACGGTCAAGGACCGTGGGCCTTGGAGTAGGAGCCGACCGCGACTCCAAACCAAGTAAAAATTGACTTGTGTTCCTGTGTGATTTATTTATTTCCGCTGCGTATCTGCTCTTTTTAATCCGAAAAGTTTTAACGATATTCACCCCACCCCCCTTTATCGTTTTTCTAGATCCAACAGAGGGTTTGTGTCACTTTTGCGTCAGCTTCAATTTTCTTTTTAGCAGCGACATCCCATTTTTCAAAGCTCAGAATCACGCCTTGCTCGTCTCTCGGAAGGTTGAATTCGGTTTGGATGATTATCCACATGTCCACTGAGTTTTTAGGTGGACATTGTTGGTGCAGGAAGCACCATATCGAACCTTGTTTTGATATTGGCAAAGGATTCAAAGTTAAGTTTGTTTGTGATCTAACAATATTCACTATGTGTGCAGAGACAAAGCCCTAGCGAAGGACTGCTAGGCAACTGGCGAAGGACTGCCAGTATCCAAGCCCTAGCGAAGGACTGCTAGGCAACTGGCGAAGGACTGCCAGTATCCAAGCCCTAGCGAAGGAATGCTAGGCGCTAGGCGAAGGACAGCTTGGGACTGAAGCCCTAGCGAAGGAATGCTAGGCGCCAGGCAAAGGATAGCTCGGTATCCAAGACCTGGCAAAGGACCGCCAGGCAAAAGTCCAACCAGAGGAACGGTTGGCATCAGGTAAATTCTCCCAAGAGGAGTAGGTGAGGACGCATTCCCCGTCGAGGGAACAGTAGGCGTCGGTTCGACCTAGGGCTCCATTTGGGAGGCCCAAAGTCAGAACCAAGACAGCTAAGGCTGTATAATCTTATATTTTACTGCTTTATGTTGTTTTCGGACTAACCCTGGATGCAGGACCAATGGAACGAGTGTCTGCAGCTCAGAGAGCCTCAATAGAGTGAGGCAGCAGCTGAGTAGGGCGCCCTAAGTGTCCAGGGCGCCCCCAAGGTAAAGATGAAACAATTGAAGCAAAAAGAGCCTCGGCTGAATACTGGCCAGGGTGTAACGCCCGCTTTTTTTTCCTTTTTCATAAGCGGCGTTACGTTAACATGCTTAGGGCATGTAGACATCATAAGGCAGCGGAATACCTTAACTTATACATGCCCTGTTGCCATTCTTAACTTATTGACATGGGAACCTTAGCATATTAACTTTGAACTTAAGCATCATATCATGTCTCACATAACATCAAATCTTAAGGTTCCATAAGTCATTATTCAAACATATAAGTAAACATATAGTTTCCTGGGCCAAGTCACTACGACACACATGCGTTCTTGCCCTCCTGCTGCTTCCTTCATTGTCCCCTTGAATGATCTGCGGTATAAGGAAATAAGACTATAAGCACACAGGCTTAGTAAGACTCTTTCCTACTCACAAAACCATTCATCATTCATCATCTCATAATGAGCACATAAAACATTAACATACTTGGTGCTCTACTTAGAACATAACATCTTACGTCACTTGTCGTATACATAGCATGGCATGAACATAATCATAGTAACATTCTAAGCATGGCATGATATATGACATAAACATAAACATCATAAACATTCTAAGCATGGCATAATTCATGGCATAAACATAAACATCATAGACATTCTAAGCATGGCATAATTCATGGCCTAATTCATAAACATAGTGAACATAATTCTAAGCATGGCATAATTCATGGCATAATTCATAAACATAGTGAACATTTTAAGCATGGCATAATTCATGGCATAAACATAAGCATAAGATGTAAATCAACCATAGGCATACTTTCTAGAATATCAAGCATAGACATCGTAAACATTCTAAGCATGGCATGATACACGGCATAGCATAACTTAATAAACTTTTCTAGCATGGCATGAGACATGGCATAAATATAATCATAAGATATAAACCAACCTATATGGCATAAACATAGGCATACATTCTAGCATATCATAGGAGCATCTTCTTACCATAATCATAACATGGATCATTCATTCTCATACATATCTTTTAACATGGAGCATAAGCATATCACATCATTATCATAACATAATGCATAACATGTATGAATGCATGGGTGGAATGCATATACATATAGATGCTTAACTTTTAGAATCATACTTTCAAAATGCTTAAACATAATCATCATAACATTTGGGGTCCCTGGCTTGTACCACATACATACATCATAGCGCGCATCCCTAGTAAGTCCGAGGTAGCGAGCCCCGACCTACTAGGGTAAGGACAGCATAGTCGGTAGTCCCCGAACCGAGGCGTTCTCAAGGAGCCCATCCCTGTTGCACAGCTCCGGTAGTGCCAGAACCGTGGACAGCTCCGGTAGTCCAGAACCGGGGCGTTCTTAAGGTGCCCATCCCTTGGACCCATACTTGGGTCCGGTACAAGCCCATTCATAAAGTAAAATACTTTGCATGCTTCATCATTCATAAGACATTCATAGCATACTTATCATGACATCATTCTTATCATGAACATGATCATAACATATTTATCATGGCATCCTTCTTATCATGAACATAGACATAACATACTTGTCGTGACATCATTCTTGTCATGAACATAAACGTAACATACTTATCATGGCATCATTCTTATCATGAACATAAACATAAGATACTTATCATGGCATCATTCTTATCATAACATACAAACATAAAGTATGGTGCTTAAGGTTAGGGTTATGGGTAACTTAATTTCCATCACATGCTTGAACCTTTACGTATACTTTATAATGAGCATAAACCATCATTCTTTGGGTCCTAACCCCATCCCAAACCCTAGATACCTGCCTTGGACGAAATCCATAAGGCCCATGGGGGTATGAAAAAATTTCATTAAAATCCCCAATCAATCATAAGACACTAATCACATTTTACCATAGAGCCACTGAAGCCCTTACTTGAAATAAATCATAACTTTTTCCTTATTATTCCTTCTTGGCCGAAACTTATAGAGTGACTAGACCGTGTGGAAATTTACATAATCACCCTCCATCACCCTTATATCATGACCACATATCAAATGTATACTTGAAGTTTAGAACTCACCCTAATCCTTGGGTCCTTGAGGTTGGCCGAAACATATAGGGTCTCTAGGGTACCCAAAAAATTCTCAAAAATTGTATTTAATCTCTAAAATCATCAGAGAACATTTAAAAAACATTATAAAGGTTTTTAGCATAGTTATAGACACATAAATCATGGTGGCCGAAACCCTCAAGCTTAGGGTTCTTGGTTTTGTTTCTTTCATGTTGGCCGAAACCCTAGAGTGTCCTAGGGTACTCCAAAAATTCCCAAAAATTATACTTAACCTCTACACATCATAAGGGAACATTAAATAACATTATAAAGATTTTTAACATATTTATAGACATTTAAATCATGGTGGCCGAAACCCATAAACTTAGGGACCTTGGTTTTTGTCCCTTTCATGTTGGCCGAAACCCTAGAGTGTCCTAGGGTACTCCAAAAATTCCCAAAAATTATACTTAACCTCTACACATCATAAGGGAACATTAAATAACATTATAAATATTTTTTTAACATATTTATAGACATTTAAATCATTGTGGCCGAAACCCATAAACTTAGGGACCTTGGTTTTTGTCCCTTTCATGTTGGCCGAAACCCTAGAGTGTCCTAGGGTACTCCAAAAATTCCCAAAAATTATACTTAACCTCTACACATCATAAGGGAACATTAATTAACATTACAAAGATTTTTAACATATTTATAGACATTCAAATCATGGTGGCCGAAACCCATAAACATAGGGACCTTGGTTTTGTTTCCTTTCAACATCAAATCCAAAAACTAACCCATATATCATGCTAAAAATCATGGAAATCATAGGGAACTATTATACCACAGGTGAGGGAGTCTTACCTTGGGTTTCTTGATTTTTCGAACCTTGGAAGAGAAGAAAATGGTAAGATCTTTGGACCCTTGAACACCCTTGTCCTTGTATCCTTGGAAGAGACTTTAGATCTAGGAGATGGGATCTTGGTGGAAGCTTTTCCAAGGGGAAAACCCTCTTCTTGGTGCTCGGAATGAATGAGGGGAGGAAGAGTTTTCGAAATGCAAGTAATGGGAAGAAGAGGTAACGCCCAAAACCCCCCTTTAATAGCCCATTAAGGAGGTAAATGAAGAGTCTCTCCATGACTCTTCATCTTCTTCTTAATCTTAACTTATATCCACTTCATTTCCTCATAGAAATCCCTTGCTAGGTGAGTTGGTTAAGGCTTACATGGTTGTACAAGAGGTTCAATCCTTGGCTCATGCACCTTTATTTTTATTTTATTTTTATATTATTTATTTTATTATTTTTATTTCCTAAATTCCGAAAATCCCCCCTAAAATCACCCATAATTATGCCAATATTCCCTAATAAAATTCTTTTATATTTATATTAATTTTACCTAATTTATATTAATTTTACCTAATTAATACCCATTTTTGGAGCCCATTTAAAGCTCATTGGTACTTAGTTTTCTCAATTTAAATGAGAAAACATGGATTTTCTAGGCCTAAGTTCTCCTTAATATTTCTAGGTCCCTTGGAAAATTATTTAAGCATGCTTAATATTTTAAGAAAATATTAAGAGAATTTTCTGGGTCGTTACAATCCCCCTTACCTCGTGAAAGTTCGTCCTCGAACTTAGAATAACTCCGGGTACTTGCGCCTCATCTCGTCCTCGTGCTCCCAGGTAGCTTCTTCAAACCGTTGACTTTGCCATAGGATCTTGACTAAGGGCACTTCCTTACTCCTCAGCTTCTTGATTTCCCTGTCCAAAATCTGGATGGGTCTGCTCTCATAGCTTAGGTCCTCTTGCACTTGCACCGTCTGTGGCTCGATCACTTGGTCCATGTTTGGGATACACTTTTTCAGCAGGGAAACATGGAATACGTTATGGATAGCTGACATCTCTGGAGGTAGCTCCAGCTCATATGCCACCTTACCGACTCTTTTCAGAATCTGGTACAGCCCCACATAGCGCGGACTTAGTTTTCCTTTCCTCCCGAATCTTGTCACCCCTTTCATAGGAGCCACTTTCAGAAACACCCAATCTCCAACATTAAACTCCAGTGGTCTACGTCGAACATCGGCATAACTCTTTTGTCGGCTCGGAGTAGTTTCTATCCGTTGTCGAATATTCTGTATAGCTCGGGTGGTGCTGTCAATGACATCCGTTGTGAGCCTCATTTCCTTCTTTTCACCACCCTCATACCAACAGACCGGCGACCTACATCTCCTCCGGGTCGCTGGTGTTCTGCTTTTACTTGCTGGCAAGTCATGCAAGTACTAACATACTGAGCCACATCCCTCTTCATTCCGGACCACCAAAACTTCTCCTTTAGATCCTGATACATCTTGGTGGATCCTGGATGCATCGAATAAGGGGTTCCATGAGCTTCTGCCAGTATTTCCTTTCAAAGCTCCGGATCATTAGGAATACATAGACGATCCCTAAGGTAGAGTACTCCCCCTTTGGCGATATGGAAACCATCGCCCTTTCCTTCTAGGATCTCTTGTTTAATTTCCTGAAGACTCAAATCACCCTTTTGTTTAGGGTTTAGGTGGAAAGTCGCTCGGAGAAGACTTCGACCCTAAAATTCATAATTTCTCTTTCGAGTGGTCGGGATAACTTAGATATGGACACCAAGGTGGCACTTGACTTTCGGCTAAGTGCATCGGCCACTTTGTTTGCCTTCCTTGGATGGTAGAAGATCTCGCAGTCATAGTTCTTCACCAACTCAAGCCATCGGCGTTGTCTCATATTCAGGTCTTTCTGAGTGAAGAAGTACCGCAGACTCTGGTGGTCTGTATAAATCTTACACTATGCTCCATATAGATAATGCCTCCATATCTTAAGAGCGAAACCACCGCAGCCAATTCCAGATCGTGAGTGGGGTAGTTCTGCTCATTTTCCTTGAGTTGCCTAGAGGCGTAAGCAATGACCTTACCACTCTGCCTAAGTACAGCTCCCAGTCCTAGCTTGGAAGCATCGCTGTATATATCGAAGTTTTGATTATCTCCTTGACATATAATTGGCTAATGTCATTATTAACTCCATGATATAATTATATGCATATATCCTAATTATATACTTATTTTAATTATGGATAAACCTAATAATAGTATGCTTCTGAAACATTAGTTCTTAGCCCGGGTTATGAATTATATTAGTTGTATGATTATTATAGAATGGGTGAGATCCTACTTATTATATTACCATAAAATAACTTAAGGTAGTCTTATATATTATATCTAAGATATCAGTGACCCATAACCTATAATAAGTGTTACCATAATTAGAACCCTACCTATGCGCCCCTACCTAAGTTATACCATATGACCTATACCATTAATTATATCAGTATTAATATCATGGAACTAATGCTATACGTTTACATAGGTGAGAGTGTTATAATCCCCTGTGGGTAGGCTATCAGATAATTTTCTACATGTGGCTTTATTATAGATTATACATAATATCATAAATTATAGTTTTTTTTCTACACCTATATCATTCTAAATATTTAATTCCTAAAATAAGATAAAGTATCATTCGTCGTTACATATCGTAACATACTTTTCATCATAAATATCGTTCATACTGGCATACCTTAAAATCATAAAACATCTTCCTATTATAAGATATGTAAAGAGGTACATACTTGGAAGCAGCAGGAAGAGGGCTTGATGTGTGTGTAGTGATATGGTTACTGCTCTGATACCAACCTGTAACGCCCGCTTTTTTTTTTCCTTTTTCATAAGCGGCGTTACGTTAACATGCTTAGGGCATGTAGACATCATAAGGCAGCGGAATAACTTAACTTATACATGCCCTGTTGCCATTCTTAACTTATTGACATGGGAACCTTAGCATATTAACTTTGAACTTAAGCATCATATCATGTCTCACATAACATCATATCTTAAGGTTCCATAAGTCATTATTCAAACATATAAGTAAACATATAGTTTCCTGGGTCAAGTCACTACGACACACATGCGTTCTTGCCCTCCTGCAGCTTCCTTCATTGTCCCCTTGAATGATCTGCGGTATAAGGAAATAAGACTATAAGCACACAGGCTTAGTAAGACTGTTTCCTACTCACAAAACCATTCATCATTCATCATCTCATAATGAGCACATAAAACATTAACATACTTGGTGCTCTACTTAGAACATAACATCTTACGTCACTTGTCGTATACATAGCATGGCATGAACATAATCATAGTAACATTCTAAGCATGGCATGATACATGACATACACATAAACATCATAAACATTCTAAGCATAGCATAATTCATGGCATAAACATAAACATCATAGACATTCTAAGCATGGCATAATTCATGGCCTAATTCATAAACATAGTGAACATAATTCTAAGCATGGCATAATTCATGGCATAATTCATAAACATAGTGAACATTCTAAGCATGGCATAATTCATGGCATAAACATAAGCATAAGATGTAAATCAACCATAGGCATACTTTCTAGCATATCAAGCATAGACATCGTAAACATTCTAAGCATGGCATGATACACGGCATAGCATAACTTAATAAACTTTCCTAGCATGGCATGAGACATGGCATAAATATAAACATAAGATATAAACCAACCTATATGGCATAAACATAGGCATACATTCTAGCATATCATAGGAGCATCTTCTTACCATAATCATAACATGGATCATTCATTCTCATACATATCTTTTAACATGGAGCATAAGCATATCACATCATTATCATAATATAATGCATAACATGTATGAATGCATGGGTGGAATGCATATACATATAGATGCTTAACTTTTAGAATCATACTTTCAAAATGCTTAAACATAATCATCATAACATTTGGGGTCCCCGGCTTGTACCACATACATACATCATAGCGCGCATCCCTAGTAAGTCCGAGGTAGCGAGCCCCGACCTACTAGGGTAAGGACAGCATAGTCGGTAGTCCCCGAACCGAGGCGTTCTCAAGGAGCCCATCCCTGTTGCACAGCTCCGGTAGTGCCAGAACCGTGGACAGCTCCGGTAGTCCAGAACCGGGGCGTTCTTAAGGTGCCCATCCCTTGGACCCATACTTGGGTCCGGTACAAGCCCATTCATAAAGTAAAATACTTTGCATGCTTCATCATTCATAAGACATTCATAGCATACTTATCATGACATCATTCTTATCATGAACATGATCATAACATATTTATCATGGCATCCTTCTTATCATGAACATAGACATAACATACTTGTCGTGACATCATTCTTATCATGAACATAAACGTAACATACTTATCATGGCATCATTCTTATCATGAACATAAACATAAGATACTTATCATGGCATCATTCTTATCATAACATACAAACATAAAGTATGGTGCTTAAGGTTAGGGTTATGGGTAACTTAATTTCCATCACATGCTTGAACCTTTACGTATACTTTATAATGAGCATAAACCATCATTCTTTGGGTCCTTACCCCATCCCAAACCCTAGATACCTGCCTTGGCCGAAATCCATAAGGCCCATGGGGGTATGAAAAAATTCCATTAAATTTCCCAATCAATCATAAGACACTAATCACATTTTACCATAGAGCCACTGAAGCCCTTACTTGAAATAAATCATAACTTTTTCCTTATTATTCCTTCTTGGCCGAAACTTATAGAGTCTCTAGACCGTGTGGAAATTTACATAATCACCCTCCATCACTCTTATATCATGACCACATATCAAATGTATACTTGAAGTTTAGAACTCACCCTAATCCTTGGGTCCTTGAGGTTGGCCGAAACATATAGGGTCTATAGGGTACCTCAAAAATTCTCAAAAATTGTATTTAATATCTAACATCATCAGAGAACATTTAAAAAACATTATCAAGGTATTTATCATAGTTATAGACACATAAATCATGGTGGCCGAAACCCTCAAGCTTAGGGTTCTTGGTTTTGTTTCTTTCATGTTGGCCGAAACCCTAGAGTATCCTAGGGTACTCCAAAAATTCCCAAAAATTATACTTAACCTCTACACATCATAATGGAACATTAAATAACATTATGAAGATTTTTAACATATTTATAGACATTTAAATCATGGTGGCCGAAACCCATAAACTTAGGGACCTTGGTTTTTGTCCCTTTCATGTTGGCCGAAACCCTAGAGTGTCCTAGGGTACTCCAAAAATTCCCAAAAATTATACTTAACCTCTACACATCATAAGGGAACATTAAATAACATTATAAAGATTTTTTTAACATATTTATAGACATTTAAATCATTGTGGCCGAAACCCATAAACTTAGGGACCTTGGTTTTTGTCCCTTTCATGTTGGCCGAAACCCTAGAGTGTCCTAGGGTACTCCAAAAATTCCCAAAAATTATACTTAACCTCTACACATCATAAGGGAACATTAATTAACATTACAAAGATTTTTAACATATTTATAGACATTCAAATCATGGTGGCCGAAACCCATAAACATAGGGACCTTGGTTTTGTTTCCTTTCAACATCAAATCCAAAAACTAACCCATATATCATGCTAAAAATCATGGAAATCATAGGGAACTATTATACCACAGGTGAGGGAGTCTTACCTTGGGTTTCTTGATTTTTCGAACCTTGGAAGAGAAGAAAATGGTAAGATCTTTGGACCCTTGAACACCCTTGTCCTTGTATCCTTGGAAGAGACTTTAGATCTAGGAGATGGGATCTTGGTGGAAGCTTTTCCAAGGGGAAAACCCTCTTCTTGGTGCTCGGAATGAATGAGGGGAGGAAGAGTTTTCGAAATGCAAGTAATGGGAAGAAGAGGTAACGCCCAAAACCCCCCTTTAATAGCCCATTAAGGAGGTAAATGAAGAGTCTCTCCATGACTCTTCATCTTCTTCTTAATCTTAACTTATATCCACTTCATTTCCTCATAGAAATCCCTTGCTAGGTGAGTTGGTTAAGGCTTACATGGTTGTACAAGAGGTTCAATCCTTGGCTCATGCACCTTTATTTTTATTTTATTTTTATATTATTTATTTTATTATTTTTATTTCCTAAATTCCGAAAATCCCCCCTAAAATCACCCATAATTATGCCAATATTCCCTAATAAAATTCTTTTATATTTATATTAATTTTACCTAATTTATATTAATTTTACCTAATTAATACCCATTTTTGGAGCCCATTTAAAGCTCATTGGTACTTAGTTTTCTCAATTTAAATGAGAAAACATGGATTTTCTAGGCCTAAGTTCTCCTTAATATTTCTAGGTCCCTTGGAAAATTATTTAAGCATGCTTAATATTTTAAGAAAATATTAAGAGAATTTTCCGGGTCGTTACACAAGGCGCCCTCAGCAACCAGGGCGCCCTCAGCGCCGCCCTTTGTCGCCCTCAGCCACCAGGGAGCCCTCAGCACCCAAGGCGCCCTCAGCAGCCAAGGCGCCCCGTGCCCAAGCCAGCAAAGTCGATTACATCTATCCAGCCGAGAAGCCCGCGCTGAAGAAGTCAAGCAGGGCGCCCCCTGTGTCCAGGGCGCCCCCAGTGTCAAAACTCATCCCTATTCAAGTGGGATAGAGCTTGACCGAGCGATGCTCGGATCGCTTGACACGTGAAGGGCGCCCCTAGGTGCTATAAATAGCACCCCTCGGCCCCAAGCTTGAACAACAACTTCAATACAACGCTTCTACGCTCTTCTACTCTCGCACTTCACCTCGAAATCCTTCCAACTCGAGCCGACGATGTCCCGCTGCTCAGAAAAAGTCGATCTACCCCGGACGTCGGTAAAAGAGCTATTTAAGTTTACTGTACTCAATTTTGTAATCAATTTTTGTAAATTATTTTGCGCACCATATAGAATTGCCCAAAGTAAACGCTCAACGACCGTGGGGCCTTGGAGTAGGAGTCGACACAGGCTCCGAACCAAGTAAAATCGACTGTGTCTCTGTGATTGTGTTTCATTTTTATTTCCGCTGCGTACTTGCTCTAAATTTTCCGAAGAAAAACGTTTACCGATATTCACCCCCCCCTCTATCGGTTTTCTCGATCCAACAAGTGGTATCAGAGCGGGGAAGTTCAAACTTGGTGCAACCACCAGTTTGAAAGTTTTTTTTTTCGGATTTACGAATTTTTATTTTATTTCTTTTCTTTTTCTTTAATCGAGGTGGTGCAACACCACTCGCCTTTTTCAATTTTGAATTCTTATTTTCTCACCATAACTCAGAATTGATAAAACGAACAACTTTTGAAAATTTATCATAAATTTTTTTATTATTATTTTAATATTTTTCTCGAAAATCGTGCTAAGCAAATTTTTTCTAAACATTAAATTCCTACTTTTTCATCATTAATCAGAATTGACAAAATCTACATTTTCAAAAATTTATCATAAATTATTTCTATTATTTTATTCTTATTTCACCTCGAAATTCGTGCAATAGTTATTTTGGGCTATTTTTTTCTCCCGCACTACTAATCCAAGACCAAGTCTTGGTACACTTCTGTTATTTCTTTTGTGTGCAAGGATTAAACTAAATGGCCAACCACAAGTGGAACAGTGCCCGTCCACCACTATTCTCCGGCGACAACTTCAAGTTTTGGAGATGTCAAATGGAGTCCCTTCTGAAGGCCCACATGGACTTATGGCGAATCATCCAAACGGGATTCTCTTTTCCCGTAGAAGATGAGTCATCAATCGAGTGGGATAAACTGGATGAACACACCCTCAATCAAGTCGAGATTGATGCAAGGGCAACTGCAATCCTACAATGTGGCTTAACCAAGGAGCAACTCGAGCTAGTAGGTCCATGCAGATGTGCTAGAGAAATCTGGGAAAAACTGATTGACCTTCATCAAGAGATCTCAGATGAAGAAGAAGATCAGGTAAGTTATCTTGCCCTTTCGGTCCAAGCACAAACAGCCGAGTCAGAGTCTGAACTCGAATCCAAAATCGAACCAGAATTAGACGACGAATTGACTGAGACGGTAACCGATTTCGAATTCTTTTCAAATTTAGAATTAAATAATCAAACAGATACTATAATGGTCGAGGAAGGTGTAAATTTTATTGCAGGGAAAACTCCTAAAGAACCACCAAAGAAGGAGCTTCAACCAGTACCCGAGTCCGACTCAGACACAGAATCAGAAGATGAGCCTAGATCCGAGGCGGCAAGAATCAAGGGGGAGATTCCCAATAAGGAACCAAAAGGTAAAAGTATAAAATTAGATTTTAATCATGTAATTTGTTACACATGCAGGGAGAGAGGGCACTACCAAAGTGTGTGTCCGACTCGTAAGATTCAAACGACACCACCGACGGCGACAAAGGAATCAGTTCCAAAAGCACGAAAGGACAAAATTCGCATTCAATGCTTCAAGTGCCAGGAGTTCGGGCATTACAAAAGTGAATGCACAAATAAAAGAGCTACCAAGAATGCCGGACAAACAATCAACAAAGGTAAATTTACAGTATTTGAAAATCCGTTATTTACCTTGAATAATGTGATTGATTCATGTAACTTAATTAAAACAAATGTCAGAAAATTGAAACAAGAAAATGAAACCCTAAAACATAAGGTCAATAAGTTAGAAAATTTAATTCATAATCTTGCTGATTTCGAAAATCCGGAGTATTACTCCAATTGTGACGTTACTTAGACAATTGTTTGTTTTAATTATGTGTTTCTTTTTATTTTATTTTTTACTTAGATTTAGGAATGGTTAGTATAAGGACTGAACCAACTTAACTGAAATTTGACAACATAGTATTGGGTGGCGGTGAGATGATAGAACGTTAGGGAAACCAATTCTAATAAGATCAAGTCTACTTGGTCTCTTTAGACTGGTGAAACAAGCCGAAGCTACCGATCCAAAATCCAAACTAGTTAGACCAGAATTTACCAAAAAGTAATTTTGAAGATGAAATTTTACTAAAAGGCTTTGTCTAGGAAAGGGTTGATGATCCAATAAGGCTACGGCCAAAGAAGGCCTTGTGCCTCGCCAAGACCTGGAAGCCAATTGTTGAAATTCAAATTCAATTTACTCTTTGTTAAATTCGAATCTAACACAAATTTTCAGTTAATTTTAGATTCAAATATTTCTTTTCAAAACAAATTTAGATTAGGTTTAAAAAATTAATTTAACTTTTCAAAATTAATCATGGCTTTTTCAAAATAAATCCTTCTATTAAAATATGCATCTCACAAAACAGTTAAGGATATCCTGTTTTGTAACTTAGAAATGGGTGAGATGCTTAGGACCTAAAAGTTGAGTCCAACTCAACCAACTAAATCAAATTAATCAAATCTTAATTAAATCAATCAAATTAATCAAATCTTAATTAAATCAATCAAATTAATCAAATCTTAATTAAATCAATCAAAGTAATCAAATCTTAATTAAATCAATCAAATTAATCAAATCTTAATTAAATCAATCAAATTAATCAAATCTTAATTAAATCAATCAAATTAATCAAATCTTAATTAAATCAATCAAATTAATCAAATTAAATCAATCGAATTAATCAAATCTTAATTAAATCAATCAAATTAATCAAATCTTAATTAAATCAATCGAATTAATTAAATTTTAATTAAATCAATCGAATTAATCAAATCATAATTAAATCAATCAAATTAATCAAATCTTAATTAAATCAATCGAATTAATCAAATCTTAATTAAATTTTTCAAATTAATCAAATCTTAATTAAACTAATTAAAATTAATCAAATCTTAATTAAAGCAATTAAAATCAATTAAATCTCAATTAAATCAATAAAATCAATTAAAATCAATTAAATCTTAATTAACTCAATTAAATCAAATTTAAAATTCAAATTTATTTTAACTGAACAAACTTAACCCTCTAAATTTTAATTTTCTTAAAAATCAAATTTAACATTTTAAACTAAGGTTTAATTAACCATTCTTTCAAAATTAAATATTTGTCTCACACAACCCATAAGGTTAACATGTTTGACAACGTAGAACCGGGTGAGACATCTAGGACCTAAAAGCATAATTCACTATCCTTTTAAATAAACAGGTGTGCAAAAGTTATTCACAATAGACACATTTTAGATAGAATCTAAGGTTTGTTTGATTTAGTTATTAATCGGTCAAACTTAATAAACTGAGTTAACCTTGGTTATCATAGTCAAACCCTAGTAAACCTGGTCAACACTGAAGTCCCTTAAGGAACTTAGATAAAAGACAGACTGTGTCAGATACAGGGGGAGTTTCTTTTAATACTTTTCGAAAAATTTATATATAAAAAAAAAACCTTATGCACTAAATCTTACTATCATCTCGATAAGGTTTTCAAAAATTGATTAAAAAATCTTCGTATACTACTATGTGTTTGAAAAATTATCATCATATTTTTTCGAAAACTGTATTATCATTTCAAGTCATGTTTTCAAAAATGTATCTCCTTGAAAGTTATCATACTCAGAAGGTTGGTCAAAATTATTCTTTTGATTTTAATAAACTCTAAAGATACAGAGGAAGGTCCACTTGATGATCTATAAGGACTCCTGGGATGTGTCAAATTTAGGGGGAGTTTGAGTCAAAAGAAATTATTTCTGACAATCATTTTTCAAAATTATTAGATAATTCTTATAGTTTGAATCAAACCTTAAGACTCAGAGGAAGATCGCTTGTAGTCAATAAGCTTCCTAGGACTGGGTCAGGCTCAGGGGGAGATTAAATTAAAAAAATTATTAAATATTTTTTAAAAATTATATGTTTTCATGCACTGTAATTTTAAAATCCTGTTGAAAACATAAATAATATGTCTTTCAAATACTACTCTTTTAAATCATTTTGCTTATATATACTATCACTTTCAAAATTTTGCTTGACTTTAGAATACTTTTGAAAATAATATTAAAACTTTTCAAAAGTACTTATATTTTTCAAAAATGCATAATATGTTTCAAAAGTACTTATATTTTTCAAAAATGAATAATATGTTTCAAAAGTACTTATATTTTTCAAAAATGCATAATTTTCAAAATATACATAACATCGTTCAAAAGTACTACTATTTTTCAAAAGTACTAATACTTTCAAAGGCACTAATGGTTACAAAGTACGAATTTTTTTTCGGTCTCAAAAGTGCAATTTAAGCTTTTTTTCAAGGATTATACTAAGTATTTTTTTTTTGTTTTCAAACCCCATAGGCTCTAATACACAAACTTTCTCTTATATATTTCTTTATTGATATATGGCCAAGGGGGAGAGAAAGAAAGAGAAAAAGGATGTTTTTTTTGTAAAACAAAAATCTCTAAGTATCTAAGTGTTTCAAATTTGTAAGTGAAATTTTCCTTAGTAAACAAAATTTGTCTGAGCAAAACTTTTTGAAAATTTTGGCAAATATATCTAAGTAAAGTCTTCTTTGGGGAAAAACTTGCCTAGAAATTTCTTAAGAATTATGTTTTTCAAAATGCACAAAGTGTTTCCAAGTAAATTCATCTAAATGTGCAAACTTTTCTTTAGTAAACAAATTTTTTCCAAACTCTAAAAGTTGAACTTTTTTTTTGGAAATTTGGCTTCAAGAATGGAAAATTTGCCTAAGTAATTTTTTTTGCAAAAGTCTTGTAAGTAAAAGTTTTTTTAACAAAATTTAGGTTTGCAAAACCCTTCAAAATTTTACCTTGTCCACCCATGTTTGTTTTTGATATATGTCAAAGGGGGAGGAAAGGTCAAAGTTAGGTTAAGTGTTAAAGCTAAGTATTTTATAACACAATGATTCAGGGGGAGTATGGAAAATTTTTTCTGTTCAAATTACATTGGTTTTAGACTGTTCAGAACTGCTATCTTTTATTGGTCTTAACCCTCTTGCTTAACTGTTATATGTTTTTTACTTAACTTTGAATTGTGTTGCCATAAATCAAAAAGGGGGAGATTGTTGGTGCAGGAAGCACCATATCGAACCTTGTTTTGATATTGGCAAATGATTCAAAGTTAAGTTTGTTTGTGATCTAACAATATTCACTAAGTGTGCAAAGACAAAGCCCTAGCGAAGGACTGCTAGGCAACTGGCAAAGGACTGCCAGTATCCAAGCCCTAGCGAAGGACTGCTAGGCAACTGGCGAAGGACTGCCAGTATCCAAGCCCTAGCGAAGGAATGCTAGGCGCCAGGCGAAGGACAGCTTGGGACTAAAGCCCTAGCGAAGGAATGCTAGGCGCCAGGCGAAGGACAGCTCGGTATCCAAAACCTGGTAAAGGACCGCCAGGCAAAAGTCCAACCAGAGGAACGGTTGGCATCAGGTAAATTCTCCCGAGAGGAGTAGGTGAGGACGCGTTCCCCGTCGAGGGAACAGTAGGCATCGGTTCGACCTAGGGCTCAATTTGGGAGAGCCAAAGTCAGAACCAAGACAGCTAAGGCTGTATAATCTTATATTTTACTGCTTTATGTTGTTTTCGGACTAACCCTGGATGCAGGACCAAAGGAACGAGTGTCTGCAGCTCAGAGAGCCTCAATAGAGTGAGGCAACAGCTGAGTAGGGCGCCCTGAGTGTCCAGGGCGCCCCAAGGTAAAGATGAAACAATTGAAGCAAAAAGAGCCTCGGCTGAATACTGGCCAGGGTGCCCTCAGCGCCGCCCTTTGTCGCCCTCAGCCACCAGGGCGCCCTCAGCAGCCAAGGCGCCCCGTGCCCAAGCCAGCGAAGCCGATTACATCTATCCAACCGAGAAGTCCGCGCTGAAGAAGTCAAGCAGGGCGCCCCCTGCGTCCAGGGCACCCCCAGTGTCAAAACTCATCCCTATTCGAGTGGGATAGAGCTTGACCGAGTGAAGCTCGGATCGCTTGACACGTGGAGGGCGCCCCCGACGTCCAGGGCACCCCTAGGTGCTATAAATAGCACCCCTCGACCTCAAGCTTGAACAACAACTTCGATACAATGCTTCTATGCTCTTCTGCTCTCGCACTTCGCCTCGGAATCCTTCCTACTCGAGCCGACGACGTCCCGCTGCTCAGAAAAAGTTGATCTACCCCGGACGTCGGTAAAAGAGCTATTTAAGTTTACTGTACTCAATTTTGTAATCAATTTTTGTATACTATTTTGCGCACCATATAGAATTGCCCAAAGTAAACGGTCAACGACCGTGGGCCTTGGAGTAGGAGTCGACACAGGCTCCGAACCAAGTAAAATCGACTGTGTCTCTGTGATTGTGTTTCATTTTTATTTCCGCTGCGTACTTGCTCTAAATTTTCCGAAGAAAAACGTTTACCGATATTCACCCCCCCCCCTCTATCGGTTTTCTCGATCCAACAGACATTCATTCGGCTCTTCCAATACCCGAAGACATCCTCAAAGAAGAGAGAGGGCGAGCAGTACTGTAGACCTCTTGCAATGCCATAAGGATAGTAGAGAATTTCCTGAACTTGAAAAGATAAAAATAGCAAAAATGTACCAAGACTTTTTGTTTTGGATTAGCAGTGTGGGACAAAATAATAAAAGAAATGCAATTAAAGAGAGTAAATAAAATTACCAAAATGAGAAATCCCAAAAAATACTCGAGTGGTGGTTTCACCAAAATTGAGCAGTCCCCGCTCTGATACCAATTGTAAGATCGAGATGAGCGATAGAGGGGGGTGGGTGAATATCGCTTCTTTAAAACAATTTTGGATTAAACACTAAGCGGTCAAAGTGCACAGTTGAAACTTCAATAATGATCGTAAGAGAGAGAGAAAGAGCAGTGGAAACACACAATAAATCAAAATCGCAAACACACGTTGGTTTTACTTTGTTCAGAGTCTAGATCGGCTCCTACTGCAAGGCCCACGATCCTTGATTGTTCACTTTAGGCGTCACTAATAAATCACAACAAGTTTACACTATTACATATCAATATGTGCAATATTAAATTAACAAAAATGATACTGACTCCTGGAGTGTGAGGGTAAGTCTTTGTTCAGAGAGTCAGACGGTGTTTCGGCGTTGTCTGAGCTTCAGTCACACAGCACACAGGAGAAGAGAATGATCATAGAGAGTGAGTTGTTGTCCTGGGCTGTTGCACTTGACCCCTTTTTATACTACTCTTTCAAGAGCCTGAAAGTCCTTTCAGGTGCCCTAGTCGCAGCAAATTGGGCGGAATCTTTATCTGCTGCACAGTCAAACTTTATCTTGGTCAGGCGCCTGAGTCCCTTTTAGGCGCCTGAGTGCCGACGTGGATCCTCCACTCAGCACTCATCACGTCAGTCTGACCGTTGCACCAGCTAAGTCTCCAACTGCCAGCTTTCAGGCGCCCTAGTTATGTTGCTTCAACTTTTTCAGCTTCAACAAGAGTTAGTTCCAAACATCCAATAATATAAATAAAGTATATATGGAACACAGCCAGTGCTATCTTAGTCCTGACTTTCAGGTTTCATCTGAAACCCTAGGTCGGACCGACGCCTACTATTCCATCACCAGGGAATGCGTCCTCACCTACTCCTCTCAGGAGAGTTTACATGTTGCCACCCGGAACCTTCGATTGAACTTTTGCTCGGCCTCCGAGAACCCGAAAATCGACGACGTTCGATCTTGACCCTTCTCGACTCCTGTGCGTGATCCCCGCTCAGCAAAGACTTCTGCTCGGTCCCTCAGACCAAATCTTCATGCTCGGCTTCACTCACCAAGTCTTCATCGCCCGATCCCTGACCAGGACTTCATGCTCAACCTTGTAGGTTAAGACTTCTTGCCTAGCTTGCCTAGGACTTTCCTGCAAACTCCATAAATCCATTAGTGCACAATATCATCTTAACTTGAACCTTTTGCCACTTATCAAAATAAGGTTCGATCTTAACAACTTAATTCTTAATTAACTCTTAACAACTTAATTCTTAATTAACTCTTAACAACTTATTTCTTAATTAACTCTTAACAACTTAATTCTTAATTAACTATTAACAACATAAATCTTAATTAATAATCAAATCTATTAATCCTTAAATTATTTAAAGCAAACTGAATAAAATTATCAACAATTCAACATTAATAGCAAACTCAATTCAAAATTCAAAATTCAAAATTTATACAAAATCCATGAACTAAATTCAAATTAATTACCTTCGGTTATGAAACTAAATAAAATTTTACCTAGCTGAAATATTCAATTTAATAATAATAACAAATATGTCAAAGTGGGTTGACATATTCACGGGTTCACACATTTTGTATCAAATCGAGAATTTGATACTTTATTATAAATCTAATTAAAATGATTTGACTTGATTGATACATGCATAACTGTCATGCTCATGTATCAGTTTATTTTTCTTCATATATATTTGGCATGTCATTCATGCTAGCTTATTTTTTGGCTTAACTTAGAATGGCTAGATAGGAAAAAGATTAGTTGATTCTTGCTTAACATAGTACCAAGGTGGGGCGAGATGATAGCACGTTAGGGAAACTTGGTCTAGGAAGTCAGGAAGGGTAAGGAGTACCCAACCTGGTCTACCTAGCTAAGTGGAACTAGCCGAAGCTACCTCACCACATTCTAGACTAGTTACACCAGAGTTTCTCAAAGAGTAAATTAAAAGTGTTATTTCTTTAAAAGGCTTTGTCTAAGGAACGGGTTGTTGATCCAATAAGGCTTAGACCATAGAAGGCCCCTGTGCCTCGCCAAGACCTTGAAGTCAATTATTGAAATTTATTTTTAAATTACTAATTATTAAATTTGAATCTAACTCAAGTCAAGCAATCTATAAAATTAAATTGAGAAAAATTATTTAAGCATCTCACAACACCCATAAAGCAACCATGCTTGTCTGTACTGCAACATCTAGAATGGGTGAGATGATAAGGACTAATCAATTGATAAATGCCTTTGAAAATGTTTTCAAAATCTTTAGAATATTTTCTTAAAAACTTATTTTCAAAATAATGATTAAACATAATAATGTTTTAATGAATTTCATGCTTGATTGTGTGCACCTATAAATATATTTCAAAAATTATATATCTTTTCGTAGGTTGTTTGGAATACACTTAGACACAAACCTTCTAGGTTAACACTAAAGTCCCTTAAGACACTTAGGTAGAGTTCCTTGTAGTTAACAAGGGTAGCCAGAAGGTGTCAGGTTCAGGAGGAGTCTATTTTTTTTCAATTCTTTTGATTTTTTTATAATTATTCTTTTTTGAAAATTTATCTCTTTCAAAATGGTTTTTTCTTTAAAAAAATTATTATGTCTTTCAAAATGCTTTTCGAAAAATATTTTTCAAAAATTTATTATGTCTTTTAGAATATTTTTTGAAAAAATAATTCTTCAAAAATTATCATATTCTTTCAAAAATATTTTTTATAAAATATACGTTAATTGCTCTTATGATATAGATAACCTCTAAAGACACATAGGAACTTTTTCTTATGATCTGCAAGGATTTCTAAGATTGTGTCAGAATTAGGGAGAGTCCCAATCAAAAGAACAATTCGTCCTTTGATTTCTGATTACTTTAAAATACTTCTTAAAATATTTTTTGTAATTCTTTTCGTTTAAATCAAACCCTAAGACTCAGAGGAAGATCAACTTGTGGTCAACAAGCTTCCTAAGACTATATCAAGTTTAGGAGGAGGTTCAAATTAAAAGAAACATTAAAAGTTTCAAAAATATTATATTTTCAAAAAAACACTATCTTTTCAAAAACACTTTACTTTTGAAAATATAATATTCTCATTTTCCAAAACATATCTTGAAAATCTTTTTCCTTTTGAATATTTTTGAAAATCTTTGAAAAATTACTTGAGTTTGGAAAAATCTTCAAGATACATAGGGAAATTTTTCTTGTAGTTAACAAGATTTCCTAGGACTGTGTCAGATTGGGGAGGAATCCAAATCAAGGAACTTATTATTTTTCAAAAATCAAAATACATTGAAAATACTTTATCTTGATTGAAAATCTCTAAGATACATAGGAAATTTTCTTGTAGTCAACAAGATTCCTAGGACTATGTCAAATTTTGAGAAATTCAAATCAATAAAGTGTTGGGGCAATCTATGGTCCGGAGTGACCATGTGTTTTGATGTTTGGGTAAAGGGTTTAAGTTAGGTTCACCCTTGTGTTTGATATGTGTATTTGAGTGTGCAAGTTTGCAAGATACACATGAACTTAGATGTACATCTTCGGGTCCGATGAAGGATGGTGTAAGGAGACAAGCCAAGGGCTTGTATGCATCCGAGGGACCATGGACAAAGCAAGAACGATGAGCCGAGGGAAGCGAACTTCGAGGCATACGTGAAGGATGGCATGGGGAGATGAGCTATGGGCTTGCATACATCCAAGGGGAGAGAGCCAAAGTCGAAGAAGGCTTGAAGGCAACAGGTCGAGGTTGCTGGATGAAGAGTCAGCTAAGTCGTGAGGGTTCGAGTGCTGAGAGAAGTGTACTCGGGAAATCCTAGGGTTTGAGTGCTGAGAGAAATGTACTCGAGAAGGGAAACCTTAGGTTTAGGGGTGGACCAGTCGACTGATACTTGGATCAGTCGACTGATGAAGTCCACAGAAAGATCAGTCGACTGGTCAAGGGTCAGTCGACTGATGGCAACTGGAATTCTCACATTGGGTTGTAACGTTCGAATTCAAGTGGGACCAGTCAACTGGTGCTTGACCAGTCGACTGGTAATGGTCTTCTCAGCAAAGAGCACTATTTAAAGAGAGCTCAGTTTTGGCTGAGATATTTTGACGAAATAAGCTTGGTTAGAGCTTATTAGTAGTCTTCCAGTGCTCAGGTGTTGTCGAGGGTTTGTGGCGAGGTTTCTCCACCCACAAGGAGCGACAAGAGCTAGCCTGAGGTCTTCCGGGGACTCATCCACCGACGGATCGGGATCGTCCACCTTACGGATAGCCGTGGAGTAGGAGCTTTATCTCCGAACCACGTAAATCGGTTTGTCTTCTTAGTTGTTAGTTTTGTTATTTGTTATTCCGCTTATGCACTAACAACATGTAGGAAGAAAACTGCGATCGAAGTGGGTGATCGGCTATTCACCCCCTCTAGCTAAACGACAAGGTCCCAACATAAAGTACTCATCTTTTCAAAATGTTACTCAAGTACTTAGCGTCTATTAAAATATTTTCTGATAAAAGTACTTGGTTTTGTTAAAAAAAAAGGGAGGATTTTTGAAAATTATGTTTTCATTATGAAACTTTAAATATTTTCAAAAATCATATTGTTAGTGCAAATTCTAACTTAAAATCGTGGTTATTATCCTTTATTTCCTTTTGATGTGTGCCAAAGAGGGAGAGAGTATCTTAAGTTAGATTTTTTTTATTTTTCCCAAGTATTGACCTAAAACCATTAGACCAAAACCTAACTTAAGATTATTGTCAAACATCAAAAAGGGAGAGATTGTTGGTGTAAAGAGCATCAGTCATGAACAGTCAATCTCTAGTGTTTCGATGTTTAACAATATACCATAGTTTAGTCAAAGTGATAAAGGGTTAAGCTAAACAGGACCTGATATTTGGTAGGGAAAACCCAGTTTTGATCAGTTTGACAAAGGGTTAGCCAAACAGGACCTGATGTTTGGCAGAGACAATATACTGAGGTCTGGTCAAAATGATCAAGGGTTAAGTCAAACAGGACTTGATGTTTGGTAGGGTAAGCTCAAGTTTGATCAATTTGACAAAGGGTTAGTTAGCCAAACAGGACTTGATATTTGGTAGATGGAATATAACCTAGGGTTGGTCAGTTTGACCAAGGGATTAAACCAAACTGGACTTGACTTTTGGTAGAGAGAGAGTATACTTACCTGAAGGGTGGAAGAAAGAAGTCTAGTCAGGATTAAGATGGCTAACAATGAAATCCTGGTGAGTGAAGCTGGGTCCTAGTGAGTGAAGCTAGGTGGAAGAAGTCCTAGTGAGTGAAGCTAGGTGGAAGAAATCCTGGTGAGTGAAGCTGAGTCCTATTGAGTGAAGCTGGGCCAGAAGACTTGGTCCGGGGGACTGAGCACGAAGTCCTGGTTTGAGGAATTGGGCATGAAGTCCTGGTCGAGGGTTGGGCACCGAAGTATTGGTCTAGGGGACTGAGCACGAAGTCCTGGTCGGGGATCGGGCAATGAAGTCTTTGCCAAGCGAGGACTACCGACAGAAGTAGAGACGGGTTGAGGATCGGACATCTCGAGATCCGGGAGTTTCGGAGGTCGAGCACGAAGTCTTGGTCCAGGGGACCGAGCATAAGACTTTGCTGAGCAGGGATCGCGGATAGAAGTAGAGACTGGTCAAGGTCGGACGTCTCGAGATCCAGGTTCTCGGAGGCTGAACAAAAGTCCAACCGGAGGTCCCGGTTGGCAAAGGATAACTTCTGCAGGGTGGAGTAGGTGAGGACGCGTTCCCTGGGAAAGGGAACAGTAGACGTCGGTTTGACCTAGGATTTCATTTGAAATCCAAAGTTAGAACCTTGGATTCTTTCTATCAGGGTTAATACGCAGCGGAATATAAAATAAACTAAAGAATGACAAGAGTGAAACACGCGGGATTTACTTGGTTCCCAACCCCCCAGGGTTAGTACATCCAAGGCCTAAGCACTCAATCGTGAGTCCACTAGTGGTCTCCTTTTCGGACTTTCCAGAGGCATAGAAACTCGTCTTACAGTTCGAACTACAAACAAAGAATAAATAAATTCAACTCTTAAATAAAAAGCAAACTAAAAAAAACTCAGCCAACTCTAGAAGTCCGAAGTCCTACGCACTTCCTCCTCGAGCCTCCTTGGTCGCAGAGCTTCGACTTGAGCACGTTTGTTTCACACAAGATGCTTTAACGGATGTGGAAAGTGTTGTATTGAGATGAGGGGTCGAACCTCTTTATATACTAGCTATTGGGGCAATCGACCCAAGTATGATCAAGTGGATCATGTGTTTTGATGTGTATGTGTCAATATGATTAAGTTAGGTTGTCATGTTGGTTTGATATGTGTATTTGAGTCATGCAGGACATGGTGAATCACACATAAAGTACACATTCGAGGGACGAGAGCCGAAGGAAGAGGACTCCAAGGGAAAGCCGGAGAAGTAGACTTCAAGGGCATACGCGAAGGATGGCATGGAGGCAAGCCGTGGGCTTGTGTGCGCATCCGAGGGACGATAACCTAGGGAAGAGAACTTCAAGGGGTGAGCCAAGGGAGTGAACTTTAAGGCATATGCGAAGGATGGACCTCGGAGTGAGAATGAGTGGAAATGTAAGTTGGGCAGTCGACTGCCGGAAGGGTCAGTCGACTGCTAGCACAGAACTCGAACTCACAGAAAGATCAGTCGACTGGTCCAGGCACCAGTCGAATCATCACTTCAAAAATATAGCAGTTGGCTAGCCACTGGCTGGGCATCAGTCGACTGCCCTAGCGTCGGGACTGAACTATTTGAGGAACAGTTCTCTCCTCTATTTAAGGGGAGACTTTGGAGCAGAATAGGGTTGCGGTTCTTAAGTGTAAGATCCTATTCTAAGTTCTCAAAGTCTCACTCTCTTCCTCCTACTCTAATTTCCATCTTGTACAAGAGGAAGAGAACATCTTGTGAAGGTTTCTCCACCATGAAGGAAAAGTTTATAGTGGAGCTTGTGTGCGTGGTGTGGATCCTTGGATTAGTTGTAACGCCCGTAAAATCCTCTCAATATTTTTCTTTAAAATATTGATCATGCCTATATGGATTCTTGAGTAACATATGAATACTAGCATGAACCTTAGCATAATTTCTTATATGGAATAAAAAGCTAAGTACTAATGGGTCTTACATGGGCTCTTCTAGTACCATGGTTATTAGTGGACCTTAGGTGGAATTTAACATAAATAGAAATGGGTTCCAATTAGGAATATTAGCATGACTCTTGGTGGGCCTTATGTGGGCCTTGCCAAAAACAAGAGTAAATAGGATAAAAATAAAGTGCATACACCAAGGATTGAACCTTGGACCTAGAGCCTCATCATGCATGTACTAACTAATTCACCTAGCAAGGGAGTGCTCGTGGAAAAGGAAGAAGAATTTAGTTGAGGCTAAAGGAAGGTGAAGAGGCACCATGTAAAGAGACACCATGCTCCTTCACTTAGTATAAAAAGGTTGGATGAGAAGTGAAGAGGCTTAAGTTACTTTTCTTCCTCCAAGGCTCTTCCTCTCCTCTCTTCTTCCTCCTCCTTGCTTCTTCTTGCCGAAACCCACAAAGGGGTTTTCCCCTTGGAAAACTTCACAAGGGGACTCTCTCTTGAAGATCCAAGTTCTTCTACAAGGCTACAAGGGCAAGGAGTGATCTAAAGTCAAGAAGGTTTTCTTTTATTTCTCTATTCAAGGTTTATAACCAAGATAAAGAGAGGTAAGACTCCCTCACCTGTGGTATAATAGTTTTCTATGTTGTCTATCATGATTTAAGTTTTGTTTGAGATCTATGTTGAGAAAACTATGGATTAAGGCTTCTAGGGTTTTCGGCCAAGCAAGTTTTTGGGGGTTAGGATGATGTTAAGACCTCACTTATGTTTCCTAATGCTTTCTCATGATAAAATAAGAATGAATTATGAGTTGTGGAATTTTTGTAGCACCCTAAGACTCTACAAATTTCGGCCACCTCTTCTCTTTCATAGTTAGGATTAAATCTAACCCTCCAAGCATACTTATTATGATTCCCTATGTTACAATGGATGTTAATTGAAATTATATGAATTTTTTCATGGACTTAAGACCCCTATAAGTTTCGGCCAAGACCAAGTTTTAGGGTTAGGAACTAGGGTTAGCCCAATCATGTGTTCTAATGGCTTCCTATGGTATTGTATGTATTGTATTGGATGTTAATTGTGAATTATATGAATTTTCCATGGACTTAATACCCTTCTAGGGTTTCGGCCAAGACAAGATTTAGGGCTAGGACTTAGGGTTAGTCCCAATCATGGGTTCTAATAGCTTCCTATGGCATTGCATGTATGGTAGGGGTTTTACTTTACTTATGATACCTTACATGTTACTTGAATGATGGGGCCTCTATCTATAACTTTCGGCCAAAACTCCAAGTTTAGGGTTTGGGTTAGTCTAAGGCTTCAAGTATACTTGTTTATGGCTTATTATGATGTATGTATATGTTCAAACATGTTGTATGAATTTTATGATACCTAAAACCCTAACTTTATGTGTTATGCATCATGACCTTGTATGCTTATATTATGTGTCATATTTTAGTAGGTTTTATTTATGAATGTTTTAAACCATATACCATGAACACATGTGTTGGGAAGTATGTATCATGTTTATGTAGAATTGTGCATACATTAGGTTAAATGCCTTGAACATATGTATATTATGGTTATGTAGACCTATGCATGTTTTATGTTGAATGTCATGAAGCTATGTAGTATGTATCATGTTCATATGGATCCTACCCATGCATGCTTTGTGATAGATACCATGATCATGTAGGCTATGTGATATGTACCATGTATGTAATGCATGCTTACCTTATGTACCATGATCATGCAAGCTTAATGAACTAAAATGATATTTATGCCCTAATGCATAATTATGTATGTATATCATGTCTTATGAATGAAGATGATGAATGAAGATGATATTCATGTCTTTAAGGCATAATGATGTTATGCATTAACTATGAATGATGAAATGCTAAGTATGCTTTATTCCATGCTTCATGTATTAAGATCATGCTTATGTCTTTAAATATGCTATGTAAGTTTATGAATGATGTAAAAAGAAGCATGTGAAGCTATTTTACTTTATGAATGGGCTTTTGCTGGACCCACATAAGGTCCAAGGGATGGGCTCCTCATGTAAGCCTCAGTGTGGGACAACCGCAGCTATCCCCGGTTCTGGAACTACCACAGCTGTCCAACAGGGATGGGCTCCTCATGAAAGCCTCGGTGATGGATTACCGTAGCTGTCCCTAGGTTGAAGGTAACCTAGTACCCTAGTAGGTCGAGACTAGCTACCTCGCATCTGTTGGAAACGGATGGCTAGAGAGGGGGGGTGAATATAGCCAATCTCTTTTATCTTGGGCACTTATCAAGATCTCAGCACTTAATCTTATCAGTAACACAGCGGAAGAAATAAAGTAATAGAGCAGTGCAGAAAACCAAAACAGAAACCGAAAACAAACAACCACAATTAGCAAGATCGCTAACAAGGAGGGTTTACAAGGTTCAGGGATAACTTGCCCCTACTCCTTGGCGTGCCCTTAAGGTGGGCGATCCCTTGATCGTCGGCAGATCAAGCCCCGGTTATCACCGGATAGGAAGCAACCTCCTTTTCGGTGGAGAAACCTCTCCACAGTGTTTCAATCACAGATAAAGTTTAAGCACAAAGAAACAACAAGAAGGATCTTACTCAAACACTTAGCAAGGACAAGAACACAGCAAGCTTCCCTAAGCTCCACCCAGTGGCGATCTCACGCAAGAACCCTTCTTCGTGTCATCCCACTATCGGACTCCAAGCCTCTTGTTCTCTCCTTCAAGCGCTCAAGTAATGGATGATTGCTTCTCGAAATCAGTAGCTTGCTCAAGGTGATGAAACTTCAAGAATGCAGCAAGCTTGTAATGGAGAACTCAAGGCGCAGCAAGAAGACTGTGTTCGAACTCTGCTTCACCGAAGCTAGCTTCCGCGCTTTTGATTCTCCACACAGCACCAGGTGACAACATCCTCCGTAGCCTCCAACTACCACACTGCCAACGCCAGCTACCACTGAGCCCTCTCTGGTCTTCCCGAGATCCCCTCAGCCAAGCCCCAGTCTCGGCTCCAGTCTGCAGCTCGGCCGTTGCAACCTGAAATGGAGAATCGGACAAACCTGCTCCAAGGAAAGCCTCCATTGACCTCTCCTTGAGTGTTTGAATCCTCCCCTGTCACCTGAAGCATAATCAGAGTGTTAGAGCAGCGTATCACACAGTAAATCAAATATCAGATGTAAGTGGCAGCAAATCGGATATGGTCAGATGGGAACAGAGCGTCTGACAGCACAATTTGAATTAAAGTGATCGGTTACCGGACCGATCCAGGGCTTGTGGGTCGGTCACCAGACCGATCCACTGCTTCGCTGGGATTCCCAGCTCTCGCGGCTATACACGCCTGATCGGTCACCCGATCGATCAGAGTGAAACCTTATCGGTCACCAGACCGATCAGAGTGAAGCCTGATCGGTCACTTAGACCGATCAGGACAAATGAACAGTGATTTTTTAATCAGATCCAAACTCCCTGATCGATCACCGGACCGATCCAGGATCTGATCCACAAGGGAACTCACTCACCGTCTGCTCCCTGATCGGTCACCAGACCGATCAGGAGCAAGGCAGCAAGGAAGCAGCCTGCTCCCTGATCGGTCACCGGTCCGATCAGGAGCCACACAGTAGGTTCCCAACCTCACTGTGCGCTCCCTGATCGGTCACCAGTCCGATCAGACATCGTTGGATCGGTCACCAGACCGATCCACGAAGGAGCAGCGTGCCAATGTCCCTGATCGGTCACCAGACCGATCCATGGACTCAAACCTAGCCCTCCAAGCTAGGAATTCATTCGCCTTAGCCCTCCAAGCTAAAAATTTTTCCATCTAACTCTCCAAGTTGGGAATTTGCACCTAACCCTCCAAGTTAGGACTTTTCACCTAGCCCTCCAAGCTAGGACTTTTCACCTAGCCCTCCAACCTAGGACTTTTCACCCAACCCTTCTGATTTAGAACATCATCCAACCTAGCCCTCCAAGCTAGGCACCTGACCCTCTAAGCCAGGACTTTTTCACCTAATTCTCCAAGATGGGAATTTGCACCTAACCCTCCAAGTTAGGACTTTTCGCCTAGCCCTCCAAGCTAGGACTTTTCACCCAACCCTTCCGAATTAGGACTTTTCCAACACCTAGCCCTCCAAGCTAGGATTTTTCACACCTAACCCTCCAGGTTAGGATTTTCCAACACCTAGCCCTCCAGACTAGGATTTTCCATACCATGCATGATCCCCGATCAGGACTTAATCATAATCAAACATCATCCACCTAAACTAAAATCGATGTCAACACCAAAATAACAATCAGGGCCAGACTGTATCAACAATCTCCCCCTTTTTGTTGTTTGACAACCCGATTTTATGTTTAGGGATTCTTAATCAAGTTTTTCAAATTTAAAATCATAGGGGAATCCAGATCCTCCCCCTACAACATGATCATCCTAAACTTAACCAACCACACTCTCCCCTTTTGTCGAACACGAAAAGGGTCTAGACGGGCTGTTAAGATCAACCATACTCCCCCTCAACCCTAGGGGTATCCCAAAACAACAAGGATTTGATTGAATATTGATAAGCATATGATCACATATGGCAAACTGATATAGGCATGGCAAAACAGGCATATGTATCATATTAGTATGGTATCATAAGCATGAACATAGAAATAACGAATAAGTCATATAGACACACCGAGGCAAAAGACGCCAAAATCATGCTATAATAAGCAAAAGTCAGGATGGACACATCCGTCAGATAGTCAGAAACACATCACACACCACCACAAAATAGTCAATCGTCAGCTGGATCATCGTCTGAATCATCAATGTATATGATGTTCCCTGGTGAAGGGCCACTGGGGGAAGCACCATCAGGAAATGTATGATGATACCACTCTTCATACCATCTGTCCTGGAGTGAGCTCAGCTCAGAGACATCAGATGCTAGGACATCAAGACGGCGATCAAAAGACTAAAACTCGGAGCGGACCTCCTCTCGCCAGAGCTCGGAAATATGCAACTCGTGCGCCATCATCCGCTCTATCTCTGCGACCTGCCAGTGAAGATCTGGGGCCCACTCATCGTAGTCAGCAGTAACAGCTGGCGGCTCCTGGTCATGAGTTGCTCTCTGTAGCTCTCCCTCACCTCTGCGAGCCTTCCACCTTAGCCCCTGGAGCCTGAGAACAATTCCGGACTGAGCAATCATGCGGCGGTCCAGACGACAATCCTGTCGAACCATGGGCACAATGCGGCCCTGTGAAACATCAATGCCAACCGACTCCAGCCAGGCGGTGATGATATGGCCAAATGGCATGTAGACTGACTGGGATAACAACATACTGTGGACGATGATAGAGAAATAGACCGAAGCCACTGAGTCAAAGTCTAACTGCTGATGCATCCCGTAAAGCATCAAGCAGTGGAACGGTTGAATCTCATCAAGGTGTTTTGAAGTAGTTGAAAGGAGACAATTGGTGATGATTTTAAACAAAACATAGTCAACAGGAGACAGACGAAGAGCAGGAAAAGTGGGAAAGTCACGGGTGCGCTCACCAGAACCCCCTGGCCTGGGATGGCCTAGAAAGTACTCATAGATGGAATCAGGAGTCACTCCATCGAAAGGAACCAGAAGGGGATTAGGAGGATAAGGGTAGAGAAAGAAATCATTGTCTGGCCGGCGATAGTCGAGAAAATCAGTGAAAATAGATCGATTAAAATCAAGATCAACACCGACAACACGGGTCCTTCACCCCGTGCCCTCTCCACTCACCATGTTGTTATAGAATTCAGAGACCAAGTCAAGGTTGATTGGCCTCTCAAGATAAAGAATGGATTGGAGATTATAATGTGTGATAATGTGTCGGATGGTTGGGCAATGTTCATAGATGAAGGAATGGTCTATAGTGCGACATGGCATTAATTTGAAATTGTGCCATTGGAATTTAAGAGCAAGACTAATACTCTGAAATCGAGTATGTTGAGGTGGTGGAGGCCTTGGAGACGGTGTAGCTATCGAAAGATCTTTGCCCTTTGAGCTCTCCACCATAGGTTCTTTACCCTTAGAAGACTTCCTAAAGAGTTGAATTAATCATACGATCATGATTTAATCAGGGAAGTGATCACACACTGTTTGAATCGATTGATCAGGATGGACATAGGTTGAATCAAAAATTCAAGAATTGATCATCAAAGGTAAGACCCAATCAGAGAATGACAATGATCAAAAGAACACAATTTAATCAGTAGATAGAATTGATCACGAGCAAGATGGGACACAGATGGGTCACGGCCAAATCAAGAAATCATGCCACCACACCAAGAACAACAGACCACACTTGGTTAGCTTCAAAACATAGTTTATGAACTGTTTGAAAAGAAAAATGAAGCCAAAAACTTACTTAGGTGCCATTAGGGAAGATCTTGAAGGTCTGAAGAGCAAGCAGGAGAAAAACCCGGCGCAAGAGAGAGATCGTAAGCCCCTTCAGCGAGAGAACGGTCGCAGGACGCAGGAAGAAGATAGAGCTTGGAGAAAACTCTCTTAGCTCCTGACACTCACGAAAGGGAGACGAGGACACTGGAAAAAGCTCTCGCACAGGATTGCGCAAGAGGGAGGTTTTTCGGCGGTAGGGTTCGGCTATGAGGGGTTTTGGGAGTACTTAATCGGTAGGTGGATCGGTCCACCAACCAGATTTTAATGCATCTGAACGGATCATCGTTCGATCTGATCGCGCCCAGACCAATCAGGCTATAGCCTGATCGGACTGAACCGAGCCTGATCGGTCGGGTGATCGATCAGGCAGGCTCCTGATCGATCGGTTGATCGATCGGGGAGAGATCAGTAGGCTCGGGAGGCTTAATGGGAGCCCCTTGATCGGTCTGTGGACTGGTCTCAGTAGGGTGCCAGATCGGTCCGGGGACCGATCCAGGCTGGCTCAGTAAACTTGGTTAAAATTTTGGAAAGTCACTGCTTGCCTCGCTGATCAGTCTGTGGACCGATCACCAAAGGAAGGAGCCAGATCGGTCCGGAGACCGATCAGCCCTATTCCTGATCGGTCCGGTGACCAATCAGGGTTCCTGATACACCCTGATACGAACTAAAATGTTCAGTTTCAAAATTTCTGAATCTTTCCAACGAGATCTGATAAAGTTTATCAAACTTGGATATGATCTCATGACTAAACTTGATCCCTGAACAAGGATCAAAAGTCCTTATAAGTTCAACAATCACTTTGATCTATCTAAATGGAGTCAAACTCAATCAACAATCATTCAAGTAATTTCAACTAAGTTTGTATCAAATCCAATGTTCCAATCAAGTTTCCTTGATTGGAATGTCCAAGTATGATCATGGAGCCATATACACATATGTTATGCAATGGTTTCCCCATACTTGGTCACCACCGTGATTATTATCTCGTCAACTTAATTTCTCAAGGGATGCATTGACATTTTGAGAAATTGAGTTGATCCTAACATCTCACCCCATGTCTAGCAAACAAAAATATTTTGGTAAACCTTATAGTTTGTGTGAGATGTCCCCAAAGTTACCTAATTGTTTCCCAACAATTCGAAATAATCATGAAGGGTTTTAATGCATTTTGAAGATCATGAAGCGTGACACATTCCCAACTCCCGTCTTAGGAAACATAATTCATTTTTAGGAAGTGGTTTAGTGAAAATGTCAGCTAGATTTGATTTGGACTCTACATGTGAGAGTACAATATCTCCCCTAGCTACATGATCCCTAATGAAGTGGTGACGCACCTCAATATGTTTGGTCCTAGAATGATGGACTGGATTCTTGGTTAAGTTAATTGTGCTTATGTTATCACATAACACTTGCACACCCTTGTAACTCAATACATAGTCCTCTAAAGTATGTATCATCCACAACAATTGTGATACACTCTCTCCCATGGCGATATATTCTGCCTCGGTAGTGGAAAGAGCAACACAATGTTGCTTCCGACTCGACCAACTTACTAAGGACGAACCTAAGAATTGGCAACCCCCACTTGTGCTTTTCCGGTCCAACTTACATCCAGCGTAGTCGGAATCCGTATAGCCAATCAAATCAAAGGATTCGGTACGGGGGTACCAAAGACCTACACCAATTGTGCCCTTGAGATATCTCAAAATTTGCTTAACAGCAATTAGGTGAGATTCCTTGGCACAAACTTGATATCTAGCGCACATACCTACAGTAAATAGAATGTCTGGTCGGCTGGCTGTGAGGTATAGCAAACTACCTATCATGCTTCGATATTGAGTTAGATCAACGGGTTTACCACTCTCATCATTGTCTAATCTTGTGTTTGTAGCCATGGGAGTGGTTACCTCTTTTGAATCATTCATGTTGAATTTGCGAAGCATTTCTTGTGTATACTTTGATTGGTGCACATGGATACTATCGCGAGTTTGCTTGATTTCAAGTCCAAGGAAAAAGGTCAACTCTCCCACTAGACTCATTTCAAACTCACTCTCCATGTGTCCAATGAACTCATTTAAATAGCCCTTATTATTTGAGCCACAAATTATGTCATCGACATATACTTGGGCTACAAAAATGTTGTCACCATCTCTTCGTAGAAATAGTGCAGGGTCTATTTGGCCTCTAACAAAGCGCTTCTCAATTAGAAATGTCGACAACCTCTCATACCAAGCTCGAGTGCTTGTTTAAGGCCATAAAGTGCCTTTTTGAGCATGAACACGTGGGTTGGAAATTCGGTACTCTCAAACCCCGAAGGTTGTTAGACGTAGACCTCTTCTCTAATCAAACCATTTAGAAAGGCTGATTTGACATCCATTTGGTATAATTTATTTTTGAAGACCTATTTGGTTCCAATAATGGTGGTCTTCTTGAGTCTAGGGACTAAGTCCCAAACTTGACTCCTCTCAAATTGACCTAGTTCATCTTGCATTGCAATGATCCAATCGGGATCACTTAATGCTTCATCAATTTTCCTAGGTTCAATTTCGGAAATTAGGGCAACTTCATTAGCCTCATTCCGGAAGAATGATCTAGTCCTAACCCCATGATGGATGTCTCCAACAATTTGGTCTTGGGGATGACTAGAGGCTAATCTAGTTTGCCTAGGAGTTGGTGGTGCTTCTTGAACGGGTTCACTAGACACAAGGTCAGCCTCAGGATCCGACTGATCAATGGGTTCTCTAAGTTCACCGTCATCAGACTCATCACCATCAACAACACTTGGAGTTTCTTTCAAACTTAGTCTCCTAAGTTCGAGTTGAACTCCTTCTACATTTTCTGATTGGTCAATTGATTTTGGAATTTCTTCAAAGACCACATCAGAAGACTCTTCAACTAATCTAGATTTCTTGTTGTAGACTCGGTAGGCTTTGCTAACGAGAGAATACCCGACTAGTATCCCTTCATCAGCCTTTGCCGTGAACTTTCCAAGGTGGTCCTTGGTGTTTAGAATGAATACCTTACAACCAAACACCCTAAGGTGTTTAACAGTAGGTGGTTTTCCAAACCAAAGCTCATGGGGAGTCTTTCCTAAGAACCTATGGATGAGGACTCTGTTTTGTACATAGCAAGCTGTATTTACAGCTTCAGCCCATAAGTAACTCGGGAGTGAGTACTCATTAAGCATGCTTCGTGCAGCCTCTTGAAGAACACGGTTCTTCCTCTCTACAACACCATTTTGTTGTGGTGTTCTAGGAGTAGAGAACTCATGCTGATAACCTCTATCTTGACAAAATTCTAAAAACCTTTGATTTTGAAATTCACCTCCATGATCACTTCTAATTGTCTTAATGGTTGATGATTTTTCATTTTCAACTCTTCTACAAAAAGAAATGAAAATATCTAAGGTTTGATCCTTATGTTTTAAAAAGTAAGTCCATGTATATCTAGTGAAATCATCAATAATCACAAAGCAATACCTACTTCCATTTAATGATATGATAGTACTACAATCAAATAGATCCATATGAAGTAAATCTAATGCATTGGAAGTACTTATAACGCTTTTACCTTTATGTGCAGATTTTGTTTGCTTATCCATTTGGCATGCATCACAAAGTTTGTCTTTCTCATACTTGATGCTTGGTAAGCCACGGACTAATCCCTTGTTGGCCAACTTCCGGATGTTCTTCATGTTAACATGTGCTAGTCTCCGGTGCCAAAGGGTGGACTCTTCTTCTTTTGACATGAAACGCTTAGCAAAAGCATTAGTAGCACTTTTAAATGAAACTTGATAAATATTGTCTACTCTTTCTCCTACTAGTACCGTGTCCAAGGTGTCATTTTGTCTAACTAGACATCGACTTGGTTGGAAGTCAATTGTGTAACCCGTGTCACACAATTGACTCAAACTTAGGAGATTAAATTTCATCCCCTTGACTAGAAGGACATTTGAAATTCTAAGACATTCGGATATTTGAATGTCTCCTATCCCTATGACCTTAAGACTACCATTGTTACCAAATGATACATTACCTTTACTTTTCTTGTGAAGTGTGGTAGCCCCGGTCATGTGTTTGGAGCATCCACTATCAACGAACCAAGTTGATAGATGCTCCCCCTCAATCATAACCTACACAATTCGAAAAATAGAAGTTTTAGGTATCCAAACCTTGGGACCTAAAGAATCAACTTAACATGACTTAGGCACCCATGCCTTGACCATTTTCTTTTGGATTTTGGGTGTCCTAGATTGTCTCATATCAGTCCTAGACATGAGAGACACAAATGAAGGTTCCTTAGGGCGCTAACCAATACCGGCCCTATTGTAAACCGCCCTTTGGGTATTTAGGATCATATCTAGGGTCTTAGAGCTAGTTGAGAATTTCCCAAGAATATTCTTGAGCTTCTCAACTTCACTCTTCAATGATTGGTTTTCCTCTACTAGCAATTCATCATGCAAATCATTGACTTCCTCAACCTTAGAGAACTTCAAATTTTCAATTTCAAGTTTCAATGATTTCATCTTCTAGTAGTTCAACATGTAAATCATCAACGTTATTATCCCTAGATGCTTTCAATTGATCAATTTCTAATTGCAATGCTTTAACCTTATTTTTGGACTTCTTAAGCATACTAGTTAAACAAGCAATTGCTCTATAACACTTTTCAAGCTCGGGAGAAGTTACCTCTTCATCATCCGAAGATGATGAAGCCGCGTTTGAGGAGCTTGAGGATTCATCACTGCTCTCCTCTCCAAGAGCCATGAGTGCCACTTGCCTTGTGCTCTTCTCCTCCTCTTCATCATCGGATGAGCTTGAGGATGTCTCATCCCAAGTGGCCTTCAAGGCCTTCTTCTTCTTCTTGGATCTCTCTTCTTTCCTTTTGGATTTCTCCTCCTTCTTCTTAAGCTTTGGACATTCATTCTTGAAATGCCCTTTTCTACCACACTCAAAGCAAGATGCATTAGTCTTATCAAGTTTGGATTCACTAGTGTTACCTCTACTTTTGAAACGTCGATCCCTTCGCATCATTCTCCTCACAAAGTTTGTCATCTCGGAGGAAGAAGAGCCGCTGCCATCTTCCTCAGAATCGGACTCGGATTCGGAAGAGGATGAAGATGAGGAGATCTCCTTCTCCTTCTTCTTCTTGTTGGTTCGGTCCCCTGCAACTAAGGCAATCCCCTTCTCCTTGGGGCCTTTGTTAGCCATTTCATGCAATTCCATCTCACAAAATAAATCATCTAACTTTACAATAGATAGATCCTTGGATACTTTGTAGGCATCCACCATGGATGACCACAAAGCATTCCTTGGAAATGCTTTCAAGACATACCTCACAAGGTCGCGGTTCTCGACCTTCTCATCAATTGAATGAAGCCCATTGAGGACTTCCTTGAACCGGCTATGAAGCTCACTTACTGACTCATTCTCCTTCATGGAGAGATTTTGAAGTTGATTGAGGAACAAGTTCCTCTTTGCGATTCTAGAGTCTCGGGTGCCTTCGTGAAGCTCAATGAGTTTGTTCCACAAGTCCTTCGCACTTGTGAAAGGACCAACCTTGATGAGTTGGTCTTTGTTCATGCCACATTGTAGAGTGACAATCGCCTTCGCGTCGGCTTCACTCTTCCGAGTTTGTTCAGCAGTCCACCTCCACGACTCAAGCTCTTTGCCTTCATCATCCTTAGGAGGGATGAATCCCTCCTTCACCGCGAACCAAGTGTGGATATCCATCTTCAAATAGTATTCCATCTTTGATCTACAATATTGAAAGTCGGCGCCGTCAAAGAATGGAGGTCGGGTGATGGAGAAGCCTTCTCTCAAAGCCATCTTATTGATAACTCTTGGATGTTAAGCCGTAAACAGAGCCCCAAGCTCTGATACCACTTGATGAAAACGGATGGCTAGAGAGGGGGGGTGAATATAGCCAATCTCTTTTATCTTTGGCACTTATCAAGATTTCTACACTTAATCTTATCAGTAACACAGCGGAAGAAATAAAGTAATAGAGCAGTGCAGAAAACCAAAACAGAAATCAAAAACAAACAACCACAATTAGCAAGATCGCTAACAAGGAGGGTTTACAAGGTTCGGGGATAACTTGCCCCTACTCCTTGGCGTGCCCTTAAGGTGGGTGATCCCTTGATCGTCGGCAGATCAAGCCCCGGTTATCACCGGATAGGAAGCAACCTCCTTCTCGGTGGAGAAACCTCTCCACAGTGTTTCAATCACAGATAAAGTTTAAGCACAAAGAAACAACAAGAAGGATCTTACTCAAACACTTAGCAAGGACACGACACAGCAAGCTTCCCTGTGCTCCACCCAGTGGCGATCTCACGCAAGAACCCTTCTTCATGTCTTCCCACTGTCGGACTCCAAGCCTCTTGTTCTCTCCTTCAAGCGCTCAAGTAATGGATGATTGCTTCTCGAAATCAGTAGCTTGCTCAAGGTGATGAAACTTCAAGAACGCAGCAAGCTTGTAATGGAGAACTCAAGGCGCAGCAAGAAGACTGTGTTTGAACTCTGCTTCACCGAAGCTAGCTTCCGCGCTTTTGATTCTCCACACAGCACCAGGTGACAACATCCTCCGTAGCCTCCAGCTACCACACTGCCAACGCCAGCTACCACTGAGCCCTCTCTGGTCTTCCTGAGATCCCCTCAGCCAAGCCCCAGTCTCGGCTCCAGTCTGCAGCTCGGCCGTTGCAACCTAAAATGGAGAATCGGACAAACCTGCTCCAAGGAAAGCCTCCATTGACCTCTCCTTGAGTGTTTGAATCCTCCCCTGTCACCTGAAGCTTAATCAGAGTGTTAGAGCAGCGTATCACACAGTAAATCAAATATCAAATGTAAGTGGCAGCAAATCGGATATGGTCAGACGCGAACAGAGCATCTGACAGTGCAATTTGAATTAAAGTGATCGTTCACCGGACCGATCCAGGGCTTGTGGGTCGGTCACCAGACCGATCTACTGCTTCACTGGGATTCCCAGCTCTCACGACTATACACGCCTGATCGGTCACCCGACCGATCAGAGTGAAGCCTGATCGGTCACCAGACCGATCAGAATGAAGCCTGATCGCTCACTCAGACCGATCAGGACAAATGAGCAGCGATTTTTTAATCAGATCCAAACTCCCTGATCGGTCACCGGACCGATCCAGGGTCTGATCCGCAAGGGAACTCACTCACCGTCTGCTCCCTGATCGGTCACCAGACCGATCAGGAGCAAGGCAACAAAGAAGCAGCCTGCTCCCTGATCGGTCACCGGTCCGATCAGGAGCCACACAGTAGGTTCTCAACCTCACTGTGCGCTCCCTGATCGATCACCAGTCCGATCAGACATCGCTGGATCGGTCACCAGACCGATCCACGAAGGTGCAGCGTACCAATGTCCCTGATCGGTCACCAGACCGATCCAGGGACTCAAACCTAGCCCTCCAAGCTAGGAATTCATTCACCTTAGCCCTCCAAGCTACGGATTTTTCCATCTAACTCTCCAAGTTGGGAATTTGCACCTAACCCTCCAAGTTAGGACTTTTCACCTAGCCCTCCAAGCTAGGACTTTTCACCTAGCCCTCCAAGATAGGACTTTTCACCCAACCCTTCCGAGTTAAAACATCATCCAACCTAGCCCTCCAAGCTAGGCACCTGGCCCTCCAAGCCAGGACTTTTTCACCTAATTCTCCAGGATGGGAATTTGCACCTAACCCTCCAAGTTAGGACTTTTCACCTAGCCCTCCAAGCTAGGACTTTTCACCCAACCCTTCCGAATTAGGACTTTTCCAACACCTAGCCCTCCAAGCTAGGATTTTTCACACCTAACCTTCCAGGTTAGGATTTTCCAACACTTAGCCCTCCAGACTAGGATTTTCCATACCATGCCTGATCCCCGATCAGGACTTAATCATAATCAAACAGCATCCACCTAAACTAAAATCGGTGTCAACACCAAAACAACAATCAGGGCCAGACTGCATCAACAACATCTACTTAGGGATGCACGCAAATGATGAATGTATGTATGTTGTACAAGCCGGGGCCTCCCATGATGTGATGATTATGTTTAAGTATTTATAATTATGATTTTTTAAATAAGCATCCTTATGTTATGTGCACTTAACTCATGCATTCATTCATGTTATGCATCTATGTCATGTCAAGTATATCATATGCTTATGTTTATGTCAAAAACTATGTCATGTCAAGTATATCATATGCTTATGTTTATGTCAAGAACTATGTCATGTCAAGTATATCATATGCTTATGTTTATGTCAAGAACTATGTCATGCCAAGTATGTCTTATGCTTATGTTTATGTCAAGAACTATGTCATGTCAAGTATGTCATATGCTTATGTTTATGTCAAGAATTATGCCATGTCAAGTATGTTCATATGCTTATGTTTCATGTCAAGAACTTCTCCATGTTAAATATTTTATATGCTTATATTTTATATCAAGTACTTCTTATGCCATGAACTCTATGCACCTTCATTTCATGTTAAGCACTTTTATATGATTGTTTTATGTTACACTCTCCATGTTATGTCTTTCTATTGACTATATGTGATGTATGGTTTTAGTGAGTAGGAAAGAGTCTTACTAAGCCTATGTGTTTATAGTTTTACTTTCTTATACCGCAGATCAAGCAAGAGGATACTAAGCTAAGGGAAGCAGCAGGAGGGCAAGTGTGTGTGTGTGGCAGTGACTTGGCAAAAGAAAGAGAAAAAGAAAATATCCTAATACTTATACTTTGTCACATGTCTTATATTTGCATTGTCCTCCTTAGTTTCATGCTATACTTATGATGGTTTTGCCTAAGAACAACTTCTTATGTTTTGCATTGTTAACTTTAGTTCCATGCTATACTTTATGTTGGATTTAAGCTTGATGGTAGAGTAAGGTATGTTTAATGACTGTAGTTCCATGCTATACTTTATGTTGGCTTTAAGCTTGATGATAGGGTATGTTATGTTTAATGCAAGCATGTTCAAGAATGTTATGTCTCACATGTTATGTCTTATTCCTCTTATGTTATGACAATGCTAAGTTTACCAAGAAACCATGCTTAAGATTGATAGCTAGGACATGTTTACATGATTCAAGTGTTAGTTGCATGGTTAAAACGCACATGTATAAAGTTTAAAATTTATTCCACTGCATTAAGATCTCCATTGGTATATATGTATGTTAGCGTAACGTCGCCTTCCGCCTACATCGTAGGCCGGGAAGGGCGGGCATTACATTAGTCACCTCTTGAAGGTGGATACCAAGTAAATCAGGGAGTTAGCATTGGTTTTTATTATTTATTGCTTTTTTTCTTGTGTTTTATCTAACATTCATGAAGACAAAATTGAAAAGTTGTTATTCACCCCCCCCCCCTCTAACTAAACGCCAAGGTCCCTACAAGTAGAATCAGAGCCCGGTTCGTTTCGGAAGAACTCACCGTCAACCAAAACATCGGGATGGCATTCCAAGAGGGATATAGCACTGCGTGACCATCATTTTTCGATGGCAACGACTTTGCATATTGGAAAGGTACGATGGAATATTACTTAATGAATGATATTGAAAATTGGTTTAGTGTTGTAGATGGTTTTGAAGTGCCAATGAATGAGAGGGGAGAGTCTCTTCCTATGAAGAATTGGTCAAATGAAATTATGAAGAAGGCTACAACAACTCTACAATGTGGTCTTTCAAAGGTGCAATTGAACAAATTAAGTAAGACCATTCAAGACCGCAAAAGTACTTTGGGAAAAGCTCATTGAGCTAAATGAGAGATCAAATGAATCAAGAAAAGCCAAGAAGGATCTCTTGGTGGCACAACTTCAATCCCTCACCATGAAGATAAATGAAACCGTAAGCCAATTGCACGGTAGAGTTAAAGAAATCATCAATGAGCTTCATATGATAGGAGAGAAATTGGAGAATAGGGATCTAGTAAGGTATGTGCTTCAATCTTTCCCTAGAACCACTCTATGGGCCTCAATGGTTGATGCCTATAAAGTCTCCATGGATCTTTCTTTAGTAAAGCTTGATGATTTATTTTGTGAATTTGAACTTCATGAACAAGCTAATGTATCTACTAAAGAAAAGGGTGTAGCTCTTGTTGTAGAAAAAGAAAGAAGAAAGAAGGACAAGAAGAAGGTCTCATACTTATCATCTGATTCGGAAGAATCAAGCGCCTCAATGGATAGCGATCAAGAGGCGTATATGGTAAGGAAGATGAGGAAAGCATTTAAAAGTTGTTCTAACAAATCCTATGGTAGGAAAAACTCAAGAAGTAAGAGTAAGGCAAAGAAAGTTATCATATGCTACAATTGTCATGAAGAAGGGCACATGAGGGATGAGTGTCCACTTTCGAAGAAAAAGGAAGAAAAGAAAAAGGAGGAAAAGAAGAAGGATGAAAAGAAGAAAACAAAAGAAAAAGGTAAGAAGGCTACAAGTCTAAAGGCGACATGGGATAATCCTTCAGCATCGGAAGAAGAAGAACATCACGTGTCTCATTTTGCGCTAATGGGAGTTGACAACATAACATGCGCATCATCCGAAGATGAGAAGAGCTCAAGTGAAGGGGGAGGTCAATCATCAGATTCGGACGTCTCGGTAAGTGAGGTATACAAATTACCCCTACTACACTTGTGAAGATTATTTCTAGTACTAATGATGATTTGTTTAATGCCAAAAGGAAAATTAAGAATTTGAAAAATGAGGTTTGCATGTTAAAGGAAAAAAATTAGAATCCATGACAATCAAGGACAATATGCATGATTCTTCTTTTGGTTTAAATGGGTCATCTTTAGAAGAAGAAAATAAGGAATTAAGGAAAAAGGTAGAGAGTCTCACCAAGGCCCTTATCAAATTTCAAATTGGCTCAAAGAACCTTGATATGATTATTAGTAGTCAAAGAGTTGTATACAACAAGGTCGGAATAGGATATAAACTCAAGACCAAGGAGGTTTCTTTTATTTCTCTTATAGGAAGAAAGGGTGCACTTAGAAGGCAAACCATTAAAGGCAATGTAAAGCAAGCATGGGCTCCTAAGAAGTATTTGAATGATGTTTGTGGATCAAGTGTTTGGGTACCAAAAGATTATGTTTTCGTGTTGTTTAGGTAGAAGAGAAGAATGATTAAACAAGTGGATTGTGGATAGCGGTTGTTCAAGACACATGACCGGTGATGTGAGCAAATTCTCCACAATTAGCTACTTGAAAGAAGGAACGGTGTCTTTTGGGAATAGTGGAAAGCTTAAGATTATTTGTAGAGGCACAATTGAGGTATCACCTATAATCATCATCCATAAAGTGCTTCTAATTAAGGACATGGAATTCAACTTGCTTAGTATTAGTCAATTATATGATGTCGGGTATAGAGTTGAGTTTCATGCTAATAAATGTTTGGTTAGGCACAATAGCTCGAAAAATGTTATGTTGGAAGGATATAGGGAAGCAAATCTTTATTATTTTAATTTCTCCTATGCTTCTAATATTTCTACTAAGTGTCTCATATCAAAAGAAGAAGAGGGATGACTATGGCATAGAGGGCTTGGACACATCAACATGATGAACATAGCAAGAGTGGCCAAGATGGAGTTGGTGAACAGACTACCAATGATCAAGTATGCCAAGAATAAAATATGTGATGCATGTCAAGAGGGTAAGCAATCCAAATCATCACATAAAGGTAAAACCCTAACTAGTACTTCCCTACAATTGGAATTATTGCATTTAGATTTATTTGATTGTCATAGTACTCCTTCATTAGTAGGAAATAAATATTGCTTAGTAATTGTTGATGATTTTTCTAGATATACTTGGGTTTATTTCATGAGACATAAGGATGAAACTCTAGAGATATTTGTAGGATTTAGCAAAAGGGTTGAAAATGAGAAATATCTCAAAATCAACCGAATTAGAAGTGATCATGGTAGAGAGTTTGAAAATTCAAACTTCTCTAACTTTTGTTTAGAAAATGGGTACAAACATGAATTTTCATGTCCAAAAACACCACAACAAAATGGGGTTGCAGAAAGAAGAAATCGGGCTTTGCAAGAAGCAGCTAGGACTATGCTTAATGCTTATTCTTTACCTAGCTATTTTTGGGCGGAAGCGGTTGTTGGTGCAAGATGCATCAATGATGCCCTTCTCTAAGTGTTTCGATGTTTAACAATATACTTAAGTTAGTAACAATATGTGTTAGACAAGGTAAGGGTTAGTCAAAGTGATCAAGGGTTAAACCAAACAGGACCTTATGTTTGGTAGCCCAGGATTGATCAGGTTGACAAAGGATTAGGCAAACAGGATATGATGTTTTGGCAGAGTCAACCAGAACCCAGGGTTGGTTAAGGTAACCAAGGGCTAGTCAAACAGGACCTGATGTTTGGCAGGATGATCAAACCTAGATTGAATCTGATTAATATACTGAAGTTTGATCAATTAGCTTAACAGGATCTGATGTTTAGTAGAAAATCCAAGATTGGTCAATTAGACCAAGGAGTAAGCTAAACAAGACTTGATGTTTGGCAGAAGAGAAGTCTAGTCAGGATTAATATGACTAGAAAAAGAAATCCTTATCAAGGTAAAGAAAAGTCCTAGTTAACCTAGGCAATAAGTCCTGGTCATGGACTGGGCATGAAGTCCTGGTTCATGGAATTGGGCAATAAGTCCTGGTCGAGGGTTGGACACCTAAGACCTGACCGATGGTTGGGCACGAAGTCCTGGTTCGTGGAATTGGGCAATGAGTCCTGGCCGAGGGCTGGGCACCTAAGACCTGACCGAGGGTTGGGCACGAAGTCTTGGTTCGTGGAATTGGGCAATAAGTCCTGGCCAAGGGTTAGGCACCTAAGGCCTGACCGAGGGTTGGGCACGAAGTCCTGGTTCGTGGAATTGGGCAATAAGTCCTGGTCGTGGACTGGGCACCGTAGACCTGACCACGGGTTGGGCAATAAGTCACGGTCGTGAACTAGGCACCGAAGTCCTGATCCGGAAGATCGGGCAAAAGTCCAACCGGAGGAGCCGGTTGGCAACTTCTCTTGAGAGGAGTAGGCGAGGGCGCGTTCCCCGGGAAGGGAACACTAGGCGTCAGTTCGACCTAGGGTTTCGCAAGAAATCCAAAGTCAGAACCAATCTTTAAGGCTAAGAATATATATTTGTTTGTCTTGTGTTTGTGTATCTTGCAGGTACCTAGAATTGGAGGCAAAGCAGGGGAGCAAACACAAAAGGGCCTGGAAACTCTCTTCCAGGGCGCCCCCATTAACCAGGGCACCCCCAAGCTTCCAGGCGCCTTGGATACCAGGCACCTGGATGGTTCCAAGCAGCTTAGAGGGTCTAGGGTGCCTTGGACTGGCTATTCTTATCAGCATCGCAAAGTTCGCGAAATGGATGAAATTGTGACCGTATAGAGGCACCCCATAGGCTCTAGGGTGCCTAGCATGAAGCTATATAAAAGGGTTCGATCCCTCAACTCAGAACAACAACTGCTACAACATTCTAAGCACTCTGAGCGAAGAAAAAGCACTAGAGACGAAGCTCTGCGACCAAGGAGGCTCCAGGAGGAAGTGCACTGCACTTCGGAGTTCCAGATCGGCCGGGATCATCGACTTTTGTTTGGTTTGATTTTATTTAACGCACTTAATTTACTTATCATTTTGATTGTAAACTTAAACTGTATGACAGGTTTCTCTGCCTCAGGAAAGTCCGGAAAGGAGACCATTAGTGGACGGGCGCTACCCGTAATTAGGCCTTGAACGTACTGGCCCTGGGGGTTGGGAACCAAATAAATCCCGCGTGTACGAGTATCGTCTATTTTCGTTTGTTTTATTATTTCCGCTGCTACTAACTCTCTGACTAGAACAAACGTACAAAAGATGAATTTTACGAAGAAATTTTCAAGTCGATATTCACCCCCCCCCTCTATCGACGACACCGGTCCTACAGCGGCAAATATCGTTTGTTATATCCAAAACTGAGTTTTAATTCATAGGTTTTTAGGAAAAACACCTTTTGAATTATGGAATAAGAAAATTCCTCAAAATCACTATTTTGGAGTGTTTGGTTGCAAGGTCTATATTTTAAATACTATGGATGACTTAAGGAAATTTGAGTCTTAGGCGGATGAGAGGATTTTAGTTGGGTACTCATCTACTAGTAGAGGGTATAGAGTATATAACAAGAGGACTAAATTGATTGAGGAATCATCCAATGTGGATTTTGATGAATCTACTAGTACTTACCCTAGGAGATCCTCCATTGACAAGGATATATGAGTAAATCAAAACCTTACCCAATCAATCCAAGACTTACATTTAGGGGGTATTGATCAAGGGGGAGGAAGAAATGCATCGGATGATGAAAAAGGCAATAATGGTCATGAAGTAGATGAGCCCACAATCACTAGGACCTTAAGGCTGTTAGTGATATGAGAGAAGTGTCCTAAGGCAAATCGCCTTATGATTGTAATCATTTATTATAATAAATGAATATTCACTATTTGAGTATACATGTTTGTGTATTTGATTGAGATCTTAAACTCATTTACTGAATGTCCGCAATACAATTCACAGCATGAGAGAATTTGTGATGAATTCATAACTAGTTATTATCTCTACATATGCAATTGTGAAGTATTGAAATTGTCCCTAGTCGATGAATTGATAAGTACGGACACTATCAATTCTATTGAGACTAGCATGGGTTATTCTCTAATCAGCTGATTCTCACTGGCTGGTGACATTGAGATGTCCGGAGATAAACATGAATTCTAGTTAAGGGAACTAGTTCATTGGAGTGACTGGCTGTAAAACTTCATATGGTAGTGTACATATAGATATGTCAGTGAAGTTCTTACTGCAGCTTAAGTACGATGTTCCTTTGACTTGCGGTGTTCAAGTCATCTTGGTCATGGAGACTTATACTTTGACATCTTAAGCAAGCATCTCCAAGGAGGTGTGGACCCAGGATGATTGGGTATAAGCCGAAGTGCCCGAAGATGTTTGAATAGCCTACAAAGGATTCACCACTCCTTGCGAGGAGATGTATACCCGAGGCCTATCGTTGGATTGTTACTCGAAGCCTCTGGCCAGAGCATGACATGTTCAGAGTATGAATCTCTTAAATACATGAGAGTAATTTGAATCCGTAGGACGAGAAAATGTTACTTGGGCTAGGTGTGACGTAGTCAGCCTAGTGGGGACTGACACACATAGACCATGTCCTGAACCAAGTGGGTATAATATGGTGAAGGGAATGAGGCACGATTCATTATAGCTGCTGAAGGGTTTCAGAATTGTTTCTGAGGTCAACCGTTGATCTTTCGACTAATTGGGGATCATGATGTACTACTAGGTGCCACTCATGATCGTTCTATAATTAATTGATTAATTATAGACAACCAACATAAATCGAAAGCCTATTTAGTCACACGCACTACGAGTAATCCGAGGGATTTAAAACGAGTTGAAAATTGGATTTTCCAATCAAGAGAGATTAAGTTTGGTTGAGCCAAACAATAAGTCGAATCTGAATTTTTCAGAGACGCATCGGAAGCGTAAAATGGCTAAGTCTTTTGAAGACTTAATAGATGAATTAAATAAGTTTAATTCATTGGAGCTTGGCTTGGAAGGGCAGGCCAAAGAGGGCCTCCATACTCTTTGCTTGGCTGGCCACAACAAAGGGAGAGAACCAAGTTTTTGGTTCAATTTATAAAATAAACCAAGTGTGGTTTGTTTTATAAAATTATGGATGATATAAATTTTTTATATAATAAACCAAGGTTTGGTTTATTTTTCATGGAAATTAAAATGAACCATGGATTGGTTTATTTTATAAAATCAATCATGGATTGATTTACCATGATAAGGAAATTTATTCCATAAGAGAGAAGAGACTTGATTGATTTTTATCATGAATTAAAATATGATTTTAACCATGATATAAAATCAAACTTGGCATGATGGAATAAGTTATTCCATATTTGAGAGGCTTGATGGTTGAGAGGCCACTATATAAAGGACCCAAGGCAAGGCTTGGGAGTGAATTATAGAGATGAAGGCATAGGCTCTCTCCCTCTCTTTCTCTCCTTCTCTTCTCCCCTTCTTGCCGTGCGCCAACCAGCCCCAAGAAGGAGCACTAGCCGGCCATCCTTTTGTGGTTAGTCTTCCGACTTCTCTCTTGGTTTTTCTCGTCGCGTTCTCGAAGAATCTAGTAGTTCTCGAGAACACGAAACTCGTGGCTTTGCGAAGTCATCCCGAAGATACTCGGTGTGGGCGCGAATAGAAGCAGAGCTTCCAAGGGACGCTTACGGTTGGATCTCATCCCTTCCTTCGAGTTACGCGAGGTAATATGTAAATTAGTTTGCGTTTCTGCAAAAATTTTAAATATATGATCATGTCTACACAAGATAAAATTGCATGCTTAGATGTGTGGTTAAATGATTTAGAGAAATTATTTATGCTAAACCTTCCGCTGCACATAATTAATTTTGAAATTACGAACCCGCATCCATGTCAACATGCACCCGGTCCCAACAAAGGCACCATCAAGATCATCCTATCAACCAAATAGTTGGAGATGTTGAACAAGGAGTAAGGACTAGATCCTATTTTAGAGAACATGCTAGTCAAATTGCATTAATATCACAACTAGAGACAAAGTCAATTGATGAAGCCTTGGTTGATGCGGATTGGATTCTAGCAATACAAGAAGAGTTAAACCAATTTGAAAGAAGTAAAGTATGGGAATTAGTTCCAAGGCCCAATGATAGTACAATTGTCACAACAAGATGGGTCTTTAAGAACAAATTGGATGATCAAAGGAGAATTACTAGGAACAAGGCTAGATTGGTAGCTAGGGGTTTCAACCAAGTTGAGAGACTTGACTATGATGAAACTTATGCTCCGTAGCTAGATTGGAGTCCATCCGGATTTTGTTAGGATATGTCGCCCACATGGGTTTTAAACTTCATCAAATGGATGTGAAATCGGCATTTCTTAATGGGTTTATTAAGGAGAAAGTGTACGTACAACAACCACACAATTTTGAAAACATAGACTACCTTAATCAAGTTTATAAATTGAGAAAAGCCTTATATAGGTTGAAACAAGCTTCCCGAGCTTGGTATGAAAGGCTCTCATCTTTCTTAGTTTCCAAGGGGTTTAGAAGGGGAACAATTGATCCAACTCTATTTCTTAAGTCTAAGGATAAGGACATTTTTGTGGCCCATGTTTATGTTGATGACATCATTTTTGGGTCAACAAATAATGAGTTTCTTCATGAATTTATCAAGCATATGAAAAATGAATTTGAAATGAGTCTTGTTGGAGAGTTGACTTTCTTTTTAGGATTGCAAGTCAAACAAACAAATGAAGAAACTCATGTTTATCAAACAAAGTATGCTAGGGAAATTATCAAGAAATTTGGATTAGAAAATGCTAAGGTAGCATCTGTTGGGATCTTCAAGCGACATAAACACAAAAATGCAGCGGAAATGAGAACCCATGAGCGATCCATGCGAAAGAAAACTCGTACAAAGTATATATATCTAATAGATCTATCTAAAGCGTATACCTTTGGAGCATGCCCTTACGTTTATCCCGCTCGTCCAAGCACCGCCGGATCTCTTGCATGTTCAAGTGTCCGTGCCTCTATTCGTATCCACACGAACACGATATCTCTACTTCGGAGAAGAACTACCTTAGTTGTGCTAGCAACTTGAGGTAGTTCACAAAACACCAAGAACCCAAGATGTGGGTTTCGGCCAAGATGGAGAAGAGAAGGAAGAGGGGAAAGAAAATGACAAGTTGTCATCCAAATGACAAGGGAAAAACTCTTTTATACTCATATCATGAGGAGTTTTTGCCTTTTAAACTTCCTTTCATTAAACATTTTAATGTAACTCTCTAACTTTCATGTAACACTCTAATGGTGAGAAACTCTCCATCTTCCTCTCTTATTAATTCATTAAACATTTTAATGAATTAATATTTCATCCAAATGTGGTTGAGTCTAATCTAAATGAGTTTAACTCAAATTAGATCTCAATCCATAATCCAATTGGATTCTCTTGAGTCTAACTCAATTAATCCAATTTCAATTAAATCTTAGCCAAATCAAGATCAATTAATCTCCGAAGCATCGTGACCTTAGTGTGTGACCCAATAGGCTCTCGTAACGTTGGCAATGTGTCTAAACCAATTTAGATACAAAAGCAATGAGCGGCATCTAGCAATGCATCAATGCTACCCAAGTAACAAGAAAGTCGGGATCGGACTTAACCTCCGTGACTATGGCAATGTATGACCTTGTCCTTCTATCCTCGATATCTAGATTGACCAATGAGGCATAGACCGTGTCATCCTCGATCAATCATTGTGTTTCTTGATCCCCGAGTAGACTCACTCAAACAATTGAGCTCAATATCTCATATTGACTCATTCGAGCATGGCCATGCGTTTTAGCAGTCCTACTCGATCAAGGGGCCCACAGATATCACTCCCGTCATATGGGAGGGATAGATCCCATCTACATCACTCACATCCCTCCGCATAATTCATTACATACCCAGTGATCGCCTTTATAGTCCACCCTGTTACGGGTGACGTTTGACGATACCAAAGTACATAACTCCTTATGTAGGGAATCGTAGTGACTTCAGGTCTAAGGACTATTCATACCATTAGTCACATGAGAAAGTTTATGACACTCATATGACAATCTATGAAACTTTCTCATGGCGGGTCATTCAGTACACATTCTTCAATGTATACCCATGTGTCAACTTGATATCACATATCCATGACTTATGAGCTCAAGTCATCAGTTGACCTACATGCTAGTCTCCATGTATTAATATTGTCCTTGAATATTAATACTTGACTAGGAATGATTTAGAGTAGTGTTCTTTACATCATCTCACTATCGATTCAACCAATCGATATAATGTAGATAAGAACCTACTACCCAAGGATATTATTATACTTAGTTATTTGGCACAAATACAAAGTAAGTATAATAACCAAACATGCCTTTATTAATAATAGAATATGATACAAAATGTCCCTAGTCAATCATCATATAATTGGCTCTAGGGCTCCTACTAACAATCTCCCACTAGCACTAGTGCCAATCACTGTAGTATCTAATACCGAGTGACCTGGTATGACCATCATGCTTCTTTTGTGCCAAAGCCTTGGTCAAAGGATCTGCGATGTTAGAATCAGTGTGTACTCTGCGTCACAATAGAGGTCTATCAGGTCTGCTATGCTAGGAACCACACCAAGCTCTGTAATGAACTTCCGGATCCAAACAGCCTCTTTTACCGCCTCTGACGCGGCAATATACTCGGCCTCTGTTGTAGAATCTGCGACTGTATCCTGCTTCGAACTCTTCTAGCTCATAGCGCCACCATTCAGGCAAAATACATACCCTGACTGCGATCTATAGTCATCCATGTCTATTTGGAAGCTTACGTCACTGTAACCCTTTATAGCTAGCTCCTCATCGCCTCCAAATATCAAGAAATATTCTTTCGTCCTTCGTAAGTACTTAAGAATATTCTTGACAGTTGTCTAGTGACATTCACCTGGATCTGACTGGTACCTGCTCGTCATGCTCAAAGCATACGAAACATCTGGACGAATACATTGCATAGCGTACATGATAGACCCTATAGCGGATGCATAAGGGATCTGATCAATACGGTCTCTCTCCTCCTTAGAAGAGGGACATTGAGTCTTCGAAAGACTCACACCATGTGACATTGGCAAAAATTCCTTCTTGGAATTCTGCATGGCAAAACGATTAAGCACCTTATCAATATATGTACTCTGACTTAAGCCAAGCAATCTCTTAGATCTATCTCTATAGATCTTAATGCCTAGGATATCGGCTGCTTCACCTAAGTCTTTCATTGAGAAGCAATTCCCAAGCCACATCTTCACAGACTGTAGTGAAGGGATATCATTCCCAATGAGGAGTATGTCATCTACATACAAGATCAGGAAGATAACTGTGCTCCCTCTAACCCTCTTGTAGACACAGGGTTCATCTTCATTCTTGATGAAACCAAACGCTTTGATTGCATCATCGAATCGAAGATTCCAGCTTCGAGAAGCTTGCTTTAGCCCATAAATGGACCTTTGCAACTTACATACCTTTCCAGCATGCTCTGATCTACAAAACCCTCAGGTTGTGTCATGTACACATCCTCGAGTAGATTCCCATTTAGGAATGTGGTTTTGATATCCATCTGCCAGATCTCGTAATCATGGTAAGCTACAATAGCAAGCAGGATCGGAATAGACTTAAGCATCGCAACTAGGGAAAAGGTTTCATCATAGTCGATACCATGAATCTGCTTGAAACCTTTAGCTACCAATCGCCCTTTGTAGGTATGCATGAGTCCATCCATGTCAGTTTTTCTTCTAAAGACCCACTTACACCCAATGGGTTTAATCCCCTCAGGTGGATCAACCAAAGTCCATACCTGGTTAGTGTACATGGATTCCATTTCGGACCTCATGGCTTCTAGCCATTTCTCAGAATCTGGACTCATCACAGCTTCTTGATAGGATGTATGCTCATTCAACTCAATGAGCGTCACGTCATCATGGTCAGATAAGAGAAAAGAGTATCTCTCAGGCTGACGACGTATCTTATCAGATCTGCAAGGAGGTTGGTCTACTTGAACAGCCTGTTGTTCCACAACTTCTTGTGTAACAACCTCATGATCCACAACATCTTGTGGTGCCTGTTCAATGTCCATTAAGGCCTCAGTACTATCTGCATCTTGAACTTCTTCAAGATGGATTTTACTCCCACTAGTCCTTCTAGAAATAAACTCCTTTTCTAGAAAAACATCATTTCTAGCGACAAACACTTTACCTTGTGTGGGATTGTAAAAGTAATATCCCTTTGTTTCCTTGGGATATCCTACAAAGTAGCACTTATCATATTTGGGTCCTAGTTTATCTGAGACTTGACGTCGAACGTAAGCCTCACAACCCCAAATCCTCATAAAAGACATCGTGGGACTCTTTCCAGTCCATATCGTATATGGTGTCTTTATAACAGCCTTTGATGGAGCTCGGTTAAGTGTGAAATGAGATGTCTCTAGAGCGAAACCCCAGAAGGAAGTAGGAAGATCCGTCTGACTCATCATCGATCGTACCATATCTAATAGAGTATGATTTCTCCGCTCGGACACACTATTCCACTGTGGTGTTCCAGGTGGAGTGAGTTGGGATATGATCCCACACTCTGCTAGATGGTCACGAAACTCTTTGCTAAGATATTCACCACCTCGATCTGATCGAAGCATCTTAATACTTTTGCTAAGTTGGTTTTGTACTTTACTCTTGAATTCTCTGAACTTTTCAAAGGATTCTGACTTGTGTTTCATGAGATACACATAGCCATACCTACTGATATCATTAGTGAAAGTGATGAAGTACTGATAGCCTCCTCTAGCTGCAACATTGAAAGGGCCACATATATCAGTATGTATGAGTCCTAAAAACTCTGTCGCTCTTTCGCCGTGTCCACTAAATGGAGTCTTGGTCATCTTGCCTAAAAGACAAGATTCACATGTCTCATATGATTCAAAATCAAATGAGTCCAGTAATCCATCCTTATGGAGCTGGGATATGCGACTCTCATTTATATGTCCTAAGCGACAATGCCAGAGATATGCTTGGTTCAAATCATTTGGTTTGAACTGTTTGGTATTTATGTTATAGATTAGGTTATCTAGATCTAAAAGATAGAGTCCATTTATCAATGGTGCATTACAATAGAACATATCATTTAGCATTATAGAACAACATTTGTTCTTTATGGTAAATGAAAACCCTTTCTTGTCCAAACAAGATACTGAAATAATGTTCTTAGTTAATGCAGGTATATAAAAGCACTCTTCTAGTTCTAGGATAAGCCCAGTGGACAAAGACAAGAAATATGTTCCTACAGCAACAACTCTTGCTCCGTTGCCTACTTGTAGGTCCACTTCGCCCTTGGTCAATGATTTAGCTCTTTGAAGGCCCTGCACATTAGTACAAATGTGAGAAGCACACCCGGTATCTAATACCCAAGAAGAAGAGATAGATAGATTGACTTCTATAACAAAAATACCTGAGGCAGAAGTCTCACTTCTTTTCTTCTTTGCTTCCTCCAGGTAGAGTTTACAATTCCTCTTCCAATGTCCGGTCTCACCACAATGGAAGCAGATCCCTTCCTTAGGCACTTTGCCTTTGGCTTTGGATGTAGTAGAATTGGCCTTGCCTTTGGCTTGGGTCTTACCCTTGCCTTTGGGCTTCCATTTGTCTTTGCCTTTGTTAACCATCAGTATATTACTGGTCTTAGCTTTCTTAAGATTGGGCTCAGCACTTCTCAACATGTTGAGCATCTCAGGTAAAAACTTATCAATTTCATTCATGTTGTAGTTCATGACAAATTGATTATAACCCTCTGGCAATGATTGCAGGATAAGGTCTGTTGCCAATTCTTGGCCCAGTGGGAATCCTAGTCTTTCAAGGTTCTCCACATACCCAATCATCTTGAGTACGTGAGTTCCTACAGGAGTTCCCTCTTGCATCTTGCATGCAAATAGGGCTTTGGATACCTCAAAGCGCTCGTGCCTAGCTTGCCCTTGATATAGTTGTTTTAGATGCTCAACCATATCATGTGCATTCATGTTCTCGTGTTGCTTCTAAAGCTCAGAGTTCATAGTAGCAAGCATGAGGCATGATACATCGAGTGCATCATCCTGATGCTTCTTGTAAGCGTCTTTTTTGGCACGGGTGGCGGTAGTGATGGGTGCTTCTGGAAGAGGTTGCTCTAGGACGTACAATTTTCGTTCTTGTTTGAGGACGATCATCAGGTTTCTGTACCAGTCCAGGAAATTAGCTCCATTGAGCTTGTCCTTCTCAAGGACGGATCATAGAGACAGAGTATGTGACGTGTTAGACGACATGATGATCTACAACAGTAAAACATGCAGAAATAAGTATCATATCTAGTTCATTTAATTAGGTCTTTAATTAAATGATGCTCCCACTAAATCGTAGAGCTTTTGTAGGGGCTTGTCATGGATGTAGGCAAACTCAATTTGCCCACACTACTAGCTTCAAACCAAATAGCGACTATATTTATGTGGGACAAGATCCAAATTATACTTCATCTTGAGTTAGCTTTGGCTAATCACCCAAGACTTGGTATAATTAGGTAGGTAACATTTTACCAATTACATCGTATGCAACTCTTGAAAAGGGTTAAGATTCACATTACACATCATCTTGAGTTAGCTTTGGCTAATTACCCAAGACTTAGTATAATTTTCCTCTTACCCAATTTTCCCAACTTTTGGGATATGCCTCTAAGATTCTCAATCCAATTGAGGTGACTTAGTTAAGTCTCACCCAAAGTTCGATAGCGGGACAATGCAATTGTCCTCTCGCACTCTACCAAGATAAAATGCGTTGCTTTGCTTTGGAAACCCCAACAATAAATGATCGAGGTAGTTTATGAGTACCGAACCTTGGTAGGCATATTGAGTTGACTTAATTAAGATTAACATCTAAGCATGCATCACATACACACACATAGCATATATCAACATATAAACATTAAAACCGTGACATGGTTATGGCCCGTATGCTACGATCTTCTCAAGCCAATGAGAGGATCGATGGTCAACCTAGGGATAACATCTTCTCCAAGAGCATCCTCCGGTCATCATGTGTGGTTGGCATCCCCCTTGTCACTTCATTCTTCAATGGACACTCCATTTCTCTTTTGTACATTACAATGTAGAAAACTCGAGTTACATTCGAGTCTAAATCTAATTTTATAATTAGGAAGAATAGACACAAGGCACGGCACGCAGGTCGTATTATGAATTACAACATGCACACACACACATACATCCAATCACTTTGGAGTTAAGGTCATAACCATTCACCATGTCATCATTTATACACAATAGATCTAGGACACTAATTTTATTATGAGTGCAAAAACAAAATTAGCTACTTGAGCATCAACATGAATCCGAGACCCATATAGCTACGGTATGATCACTCGGACTCCCCTTTCCCGAGACATTCTCGGGGTTTCCTTACTCGGGACGGCCCGAGCGTCTATCATCCCGAGTGGCCTCAAGAAGCTGTCTGCTCGGTATGACCTCAGAGGTCAATCTTCCCGAGTGGGAGGTCGGGAGCCCGACTATTATATCATACAGTATATGTAACTCATAAAAAAAACTTGTCCTATTTCTATATCACATATAAAAGCATAAAACTTTGTACGATCTTTCGCAAGTGGTTCTGATACCACTGTTGGGATCTTCAGGCGACATAAACACAAAAATGCAGCGGAAACAAGAACCCACGAGTGATCCATGCGAAAGAAAACTCGTACAAAGTATATCTATCTAATAGATCTATCTAAAGCGTATACCTTTGGAGCGTGCCCTTACGTTTATCCCGCTCATCCAAGCACCGCCGAATCACTTGCACGTTCAAGTGTCCGTGCCTCTATTCGTATCCACACGAACACGATATCTCTACTTCGGAGAAGAACTACCTTAGTTGTGCTAGCAACTTGAGGTAGTTCACAAAACACCAAGAACCCAAGATGTGGGTTTCGGCCAAGATGGAGAAGAGAAGGAAGAGGGGGAAGAAAATGACAAGTTGTCATCCAAATGATAACGGAAAAACTCTTTTATACTCATATCATGAGGAGTTTTTGTCTTTTAAACTTCCCTTCATTAAACATTTTAATGTAACTCTCTAACTTTTCATGTAACACTCTAATGATGAGAAACTCTCCATCTTCCTCTCTTATTAATTCATTAAACATTTTAATGAATTAATATTTCATCCAAATGTGGTTGAGTCTAATCTAAATGAGTTTAACTTAAATTAGATCTCAATCCATAATCCAATTGGATTCACTTGAGTCTAACTCAATTAATCCAACTCCAATTAAATCTTAGCCAAATCAAGATCAATTAATCTCCGAAGCATCGTGTCCTTAGTGTGTGACCCAATAGGCTCTTGTAATGTTGGCAATGTATCTAAACCAATTTAGACACAAAAGCAATGAGCAGCATCTAGCAATGCATCAATGCTACCCAAGTAACAAGAAAGTCGAGATCCGAATTAACCTCCGTGACTATGGCAATGTATGACCTTGTCCTTCTATCCTCGATATCTAGATTGACCAATGAGGCATAGACCGTGTCATCCTCGATCAATCTTTATGTTTCTTGATCCCCGAGTAGACTCACTCAAACAAATGAGCTCAATATCTCATATTGACTCATTCGAGCATGGTCATACGTTTTAGCAGTCCTACTCGATCAAGGGGCCCACAGATATCACTCCCGTCATATGGGAGGGATAGATCCCATCTACATCACTCACATCCCTCCGCATAATTCATTACATACCCAGTGATCGCCTTTATAGTCCACCCTATTACGGGTGACGTTTGACGATACCAATGTACATTACTCCTTATGTAGGGAACCGTAGTGACTTCAGGTCTAAGGACTATTCATACCAATAGTCACATGAGAAAGTTTATGACACTCATATGATAATCTATGAAACTTTCTCATGGCGGGTCATTCAGTACACATTCTCCAATGTATACCCATGTGTCAACTTGATATCACATATCCATGACTTGTGAGCTCAAGTCATCAGCTAACCTACATGCTAGTTTCCATGTATTAATATTGTCCTTGAATATTAATACTTGACTAGGAATAGTTTAGAGTAGTGTTCTCTACATCATCTCACTATCGATTCAACCAATCGATATAATGTAAATAAGAACCTACTACCCAAGAAAATTATTATACTTAGTTATTTAGCACAAATACAAAGTAAGTATAATAACCAAACATGCATTTATTAATAATAGAATATGATACAAAATATCCCTAGTCAATCATCATATATTTGGCTCTAGGGCTCCTACTAACATCATCTACTCTCATTGGAACAAATATCAAGATGGATAGTGATCATGAGGGGAAGGTAGTTGATCCAAAACAATATAGAAGTATGATTGGTAGTTTGTTGTACCTTACTGCTAGTAGACTAGATATATTATTTGCGGTAGGAGTGTGTGCAAGATATCAATCTTGTGCCAAAGAGTCTCACTTAGTAGTGATAAAAAGGATTTTAAGGTATATTAAGGGCACTCTTAATGTCGGTCTTTGGTACCCTAGAACTCCAAATATTGATTTATTTGGGTACATCGACTGCAATTATGCGGGTTGCAAATTGGATAGAAAGAGTACTAATGGTAGGTGTCAATTTCTTGGATCATCCCTAGTTAGTTGGATTAGTAGAAGACAACCATGTGTTGCCTTGTCAACAATCGAGGCCGAATATGTAGCAATGAGTGGTTGTGTAGCTCAATTACTTTGGATCATGCACACATTATAGGATTATGAGCTTTATTACTCCAAGGTCAAAGTCTTATGTGATAATATGAGCACTATTAATTTGACCAAAAATCCAGTGCATCACTCTAGGATAAAACACATTGACGTGAAGCATCACTTCATTAAGGATCATGTGGCAAGGGGTAACATTGAATTACATTATGTTAAATCAAAATCCAACCTTGCCGACATATTTACCAAGCCTCTACCCGAAGTGGAGTTCACATCTCTAAGAGGGGACTTGGTATGTGTTTTGTAGAAGTATAAATTTTACCTTGGGGTAATGCAATAATAAGGTATTGCATGAGATGTTAGGATGATATAAATAACTCACTTATGCTTATGACATATTGTTAGGTTGTTAGAGGTATCACATTATTGAAAATAGACCAACTATGGGGAAAGTAAATGTTTAATTAATGGGCATCTGCCCATAGATCATAGTTGGGCATTTCAAATAATTTGAAAGCATTTCTGTGTTTTATTTGTTATGACATAAGTTTATGAAACACATGATTTCAAAACTAGGATGAATTTTGATACAAAATTGGATGTTTTCAAAGAATTTGAGTTTTGATCAAAAAGTCAAACATGTTTAGAGTTTTCATGAAAATATATATTTCTCTATTAGAATACATCATAAGAAATATGCTTGCAAAGTTTTATAATTTTTAGAATTGTGTGGAATTTATATTGCATTTTTGAATTTTGACTTAGAAACTGTAATGATCAGACTGCAATGTATCAGTCGACTGCCCCTGGGGGCAGTCGACTGAACTCTCTGTAAGTTGGCAATACAAAGGCACCAGTCGACTGATAACTATCTCAATCGACTGGTCCTTCTGATTTTAAGTTTCTGGGTGTTTTCAGAAAATGAAATGTATTCATATTTATTGCCAATGGTTAATATTGCTTGGAGCAATTCTTTTGATGGTGTCAAAGGGGGAGAATTGGGAGGTTTAAGTTAGTTTTGTAACTTAACTTATGGAAAATTGAAATTATGTGGAGGGCATAGGTTAAGGGAGAGGATGCATGCTTATGCTTCTTACTATGTCTTTAATTTTCAATTGTTATTATACCTAACTTAATCATATTGTTACACATCAAAAAGGGGGAGATTGTTGGGGCAATCGACCCAAGTATGATCAAGTGGATCATGGATTTTGATGTGTGTGTATCAATATGATTAAGTTAGGTTGTCATGTTGGTTTGATATGTGTGTTTGAGTGATACAGGACTTGGTGAATCACACATGAAGTACGCATCCGAGGGATGAGAGCAGAAGAAAGAGGACTTCAAGGGAAAGTCGGGGAAGTAGACTTCAAGGGTATACGCGAAGGATGGCATGGAGGCAAGCCATGGGCTTGTGTGCGCATCCAAGGGACGATAGCTAAGGGAAGAGAACTTCAAGGGGCGAGCTAAGGGAGTGAACTTCAAGGCATACGTGAAGGATGGACTTTCGGAGTGAGAATGAGTGGAAATGTAAGTTGGGCAGTCGACTGCTGGAAGGGTCAGTCGACTACCAGCACAGAACTCGAACTTACAGAAAGATCAGTCGACTGGTCCAGGCACCAGTCGACGGATCACTTCAAAAATATAGCCGTTGGCTAGCCACTGGCTGGGCATCAGTCGACTGCCGAGCAGTCGACTGGCGTTGGGACTGAACTGTTTGAGGAACATTTCTCTCCTCTATTTAAGGGGAGACTTTGGAGAAGAATAGGGTTGCGGTTCTTAAGTGTAAGATCCTATTCTAAGTGCTTAAAGTCTCACTCTCTTCCTCCTCTAATTTTCATCTTGTATAAGAGGAAGAGAACATCTTGTGAAGGTTTCTCCACCTTAAAGGAGAAGTTCATAGTGGAGCTTGTGCGCGTGGTGTGGATCCTTAGATTAGTCACCTCTTGAAGGTGGATACCAAGTAAATCAGGGAGTTAGCATTGGTTTTTATTGTTTATTGCTTTTGTTTTGTGTTTTATCTAACATTCTTGTAGAAAAAATCGAAAAGTTGCTATTCACCCCCCCCCCCTCTAGCTAAATGCCAAGGTCCCTACACTAGCTTCTCGGGCGCCTGAGGGTTGTTGAGTGTCTGCCACGTGTGGTCAAACTTCATCCAACCCATCAAAATCATAGCAGGGATATGATCTGCCCTTCCCAGGCGCCTGGGAGCTCACCCCTGGGATGGGCTACCCCCAACTGGGGCACCCAATATATCTTGGGCGCGCCTGATTCAAGCCAGGCGCCCAAGAATGTTCTTCCCAGGTTCGTTTCTCCTACGTTTGCTTTCCTATCTTGTCTCCAACTCCAGGTACCTGCAAGACAACAAACACAAGCTAAAAACACAAATAATTTTAGTCTTAACTTATTGGTTCTAACTTTGGATTTCACCCAAACCCCTAGGTCGAACCGACGCCTAATGTTCCCTTTCCCGGGGAATGCATCCTCACCTACTCCACCCTAGAGAAGTTATCATTGCCAACCGGAACCTCCGGTTGGACTTTCGCTCAGCCTCTGAGAACTCGAATCTCTAGGTATTTGACCTCGATCCGTCTCTATTTCTTGTTGGGACCGGGTGCATGTTGACAAGGATACGGGTTCGTAAATTTTAAAATATTTACGTGCAGCGGAAGAATTAGCATAAATAATTTCTTAAATTATTTTAACCACGTATCTAGCATGCGACCTTATGATGTGTGGACATGATCATAAATTAAAATTTTGTCAAAAAGTAAACTAATTTACTTAGTACCTCGCGTATCTCGAAGTAAGGGACGAGATCCAACCGTAGCGTCCCTTGGAAGCTCCGCCTCTATTCGCGTCCACGCCGAGTTCTCTTCGGGATGACTTCGCAAAGCCACGAGTTTTGTGCCGACGAGAACTACTAGATTCTCCAAAGGCACAACTAGAAAAATAAGAGAGAAAGATGGAAACTAACCACCAAGTAACGGAATCAAAATTCCGGGAAGGAAGGAGTTGCGACCCGCTTCTTCTTCTTCTTCTTTGGCACCTACTTGGTGGAGATGACTCACGGCAACCCTAGGATGCGCCGGCCCTAGGATGAGGAAAGGGGGGCGCCGGCCCTAGGAGGAGGAGAGAAGGAGAGGGAGAGAATAAGAGAGGGAGAGAGCTACTAAATCTCTTGATTAATTGTTGGAATTCAAGGCTTGCCTTTGGTTCCTTTATATAGTAGTCTCTCCATTGCCAAGTCTCCCTTTTAACGGAATTAACGGAATAAATTTTCATAAGAAATTTATCTTATAAATATTCTTATGAATTATTCCGTTATGCCTAGTTTTATTATAACTAACTTTATAATAAAACAAATACATCTCTCCTTTTAATTATGAAATAAAATTTGTATAAATTTTTCTTATCATGGAAAAATCAATTCATAATTGATTTTATAAATTAAAATTAAACCAATTCATGGTTTATTTTAATTTCCATAAAAAGAATAAATTTCTATAATTTTCTTTATATAAATTTCTTTATATAAATCTCTTTATATAAATTAATTTATTTATCCATAATTTTATAAAACAAATTGCACTTGATTTATTTTATAATTTAAACCAAATAAATTGGTTTCCCTCTATGTTGTGGCCGGCCAAACCAAAGAGGGTGAGCACCCTCTTTGGCCGGCCACACCAAGCCTACTCCCGCGCGAATTAAACTCATTTAATTCGCCCAATAAGCCTTCAAAAGACTTAGCCATTTTAAGCTTCCGTTGCGCCTCTGATTAATTCAGATTCGACTTATTTCTCTTGATCAGAAAATCTAATTTTCAACTCGTTTTAAATCCCTCGGATTACTCGTAGTGCGTGTGACTAAATAGGCTTTTGATTTATGTTGGTCGTCTATAATTAACCAATTATAAAACGATCATGAGTGGCGCCTAGTAGTACATCATGACCCCCAATTAATCGAAAGATCAACGGTTGACCTCAGAAATAATTCTGAAACCCTTCAGCAGCTCTAATGAATCGTGCCTCATTCCCTTCATCATCTTATACCCACTTGGTTCAGGACATGGTCTGTGTGTGTCAGTCCCCACTAGGCTGACTATGTCACACCTAGCCCAAGTTGTGTCTTTCTCGTCCTTTGGATTTCTAATTACTCTCATGTATTTAAGAGACTCATACTCTAAACATGACATGCTCTGGCCAGAGGCTTTGAGTAACAATCCGACGATAGGCCTGGGTATACATCTCCTCGCAAGGAGTGGTGAATCCTTTGTAGGCTGTTCAAACATCTTCGGGCACTTCGGCTTATACCCAACCATCCTGGGTCCACACCTCCTTGGAGATGCTTGCTTAAGATGTTAAAGTATAAGTTTCCATGACCAAGATGACTTGAACACCGCAAGTCAAAGGAACATCGCACTTAAGCTGCAGTAATAACTTTCATTGACATATCTATATGTAGATTACCATATGAAGTTTTACAATCAGTCACTCCAATGAACTAGTTCCCTTAACTAGCATCCATGTTTATCTCCGGACATCCCAATTTCACCAGCCAGTGAGAATCAGCTGATTAGAGAATAACCCATGCTAGTCTCAACAGAATTGACAGTATCCGTATTTATCAATTCATCGACTTGGGATATTTTCAATACTTCACAATTGCACATGTAGAGATAATCACTAGTTGTGATTCCATCACAAATTCTCTCATGCTGTGAATTGTATTGCGGGCACTCAGTAAATGAGTTTAAGATCCCAATCAAATACACAATCATGTATACTCAAATAGTGAATTTTCATTTATTGAAATAAATATTTACAATCATAAGGCGATTGCCTTAGGACACTTCTTGTTGGTATAGAATGCACCCAAGTCAAACCTGTGTTTTGATATTGGCAAAAGGGTTCAAAAGTTAAGGGTTAGTTGTTGTCTAACAAGTTTCTTGAGTGTACAGGAAAAGCCCTAGCGAAGGAATGCTAGGCACTGGCAAAGGAATGCCAGCCAGAAGAAAAGCCCTAGCGAAGGACTGCTAGGCTCTGGCGAAGGACTGCCAGAATGGACAGACCCTAGCGAAGGAATGCTAGGCACTGGCAAAGGGCTGCCAGAAGAAAAGACCTAGCGAAGGGCTGCTAGGCACCAAGCGAAGGGCTGCGTGGTACTCAAGACATGGCGAAGGGCTTCCGGGCAAAAGTCCAACTAGAGGAGCCGGTTGGCACCAGGAAAATTCTCCCGAGAGGAGTAGGTGAGGACGCGTTCCCCTTGAGGGAACATTAGGCGTCGGTTCGACCTAGGGCTCCATTTTGGAGACCAAAGTCAGAACCAAGACAGCTGAGGCTGTATAAATTAAATTAAATATTTGTTTTATTGTGTTTTGGACTAACCCTGGAAGCAGGACCGAAGGAACGTGTGTGTGCAGCTCAGAATGCCTCAAAGGAAAGAGGCAACTGCTGACCAGGGCGCCCGGAGTGTCCCGGGCGCCCCCAAGGTGAACACAAAACACAAAGAAAGCAAATAAACCTTGACAGTACATTCTGAGGGCGCCCCCGCTGTCCCGGGCGCCCCCATGGCAAACCAACTGAAGAGTTAAGCTGCTGCCGCGTCTGCACTGCGCACCCAGGGCTCCCCCGCTGTCCCGGGCGCCCCCAGCGCCCAGGGCGCCCCCAGCCACTCTTACGCAGGAGACTTCAGCACTGCAGATAAGAGTTGGCCGAGTCAACCAGGGCTCCCCCAGCGTCCAGGGCGCCCCCGTCAAGACCTTATCCCGAGGTTCAAGGGATAAGTCGTTGACTGCGCCTTGTGTGGATCTGCTGCCACGTGGGGGGGCGCCCCCGTCGACCAGGGCACCCCCAGGCACTATAAAAAGGGCCCTAGACCCTCCTCTTCAAGACACTGCTTTCATTCAACACATCCAAACTCTCTGACGACCGCGCTCTGCTCCAGGAACTTCCCGACTCAAGTCCGAAGCGCCGTCGACCTCCCGCTGCACCGAAACTCGAGCCTACCCCGGGAGTTGGTAAATACAGAAGTGTAATCTTTCTTATTGCAATTTGTATTTCTCTTCTGTACTCATTCTACGCATTATAGAATTGCCCAAAGTAAACGGTCAACGACCGTGGGCCTTGGAGTAGGAGTCGACCCAGGCTCCGAACCAAGTAAACGACCTTGTTAGCGTTGTGTTGCTTTGTCTCTATTTCCGCCGCGCACTTACTCTTTTTATTTAATCCGAACGATTTGCGACATTCACCCCCCTCTATCGCATCTCTCGATCCAACAAGTGGTATCAGAGCGGGGAATTCAAACTTGGTGCAACCACCAGTTTGAAAATTTTTTGGATTTCTTTCGTTTTCTCTCTCATTTTTTTTAATATTTTCGTTCGAGTTTTTCTTTCAAGGTTGGTGCAACACCCCTTGAAATTTGTTCCTTTTTTTCCCGCACTACTAATCCAAGACCAAGTCTTGGAATATTTTCGTTCTTTTTGTTGTTTGCTATTTCAGTAACAAATGGCCATCCAAGAAGGTTTTAGCACCGCCAGACCTCCACTTTTCAGTGGAGAAGATTTTCCTTACTGGAAAAGTCGAATGGAGGTCCACCTGAAAACTCAGGTGGATATGTGGATAATCATCCAGTCTGGACTGATGATTCCCACAAATGCTGAAGGCGTACCGCAAAACTACTCAGAGTGGGACACTGCCCTTAAACGCAAAATTGAAGCTGACGCCAAAGCAACTCAGACCCTCCAATGCGGACTAACGAAAGAGGAGCTGAACCGCGTAGGCCCTTTCAACAGTGCCAAGGAGCTATGGGCTAAACTGATTGAGCTCCACGAAGGAACTTCAGATACGAGGATCAGCAAACGGGATCTGCTACTGAACAAGCTCTTCACCATCAGAATGGCAGATAACGAGACAGCAGCTCAGCTCCATGCCAGAATCCAGGAATTGATGAACGGTCTTCACGCAATAGGTCACCAGGTTCAAAACCGTGATCTTATAAGGTATGCCCTAAACGCGTTCCCTAGGACCACCTTGTGGGCATCTATGGTAGATGCATACAAGGTCTCTAGGGATCTTTCAAAAATTAAGTTAGATGAGTTATTTTCTGAACTTGAACTGCATGAACAGACTAACTGCAATTTGGTCGAGAAAAGTATAGCTTTCTTTGCAGGGAAAACAGGAAAGACGACCAAGAAGCAAACTCAAGTTGAACCCGAATCTACCTCAGATTCAGAAACAGAAGATCAAGAAGAAGATCAATCTGAACTGGTCCGGCTAGCTCGAAGCTACTACAAAAAGTTGAAGAACCAAACCAACACACGGAGAACAAGCCGAAGAAAGGACGGACAAGCTGAACCGACAACTGACAAACACAAGCCCAACGTAACCTGCTACGAATGCAAGAAGAAGGGCCACTACAAGACTGAATGTCCAAGCCTAAAGGAGTCCAAAAAGACCAGAAAGAAGAAGGCACTCCAAGCAACCTGGGACGAGTCTTCCTCAGAAGGAGAAGAAGAAGCACCCCAGTCAAATCTTCTAGCCCTGACCGCTTCGGATCAAATCGAGACTGACTCAGACTCGGACCAGGACGACGGCAAGCTGACCTTCTCCGACAACGGCGAAATAAGGGTAACGGGTTTTTCAAAATTGCAATTGAATTCGCTTATTTCCTATCTATCCCGAGATTTGGCGAAAGCCAAACTCCGAATCGAGTCCCTCCGACAGGAAGTAAAATTCCTGAAAGAGGAAGCTGAGTCTAAGGCCTTAACCGAGAAACTTCAGGAAGGAACCCCTGATCAAGTTGAAAAACTTGAATCAGAGAACTCCTCCCTGAAAACTCAAGTTAAGGACTTACGAACAGCTTTAGAACGATTCACTTCTGGTTCCAAGAATCTTGATATGATTCTTGGAAAACAGAAGTCTGTTCTAAACCGATCCGGACTTGGCTATAGAACCAAATCTCGGCAAAGATCTTACTTTGCTGTACTGAACCAGTCAAGACCTAAGGTTCAGGCATGGGTGCCAAAACTATGCCTGACTAAACCAACTGGTTCAAATCAATTTTGGATCCCCAAGGACAAGATTCACATCTTGCCTAACCCATACAGAGGCTTTAGTCCAGGGGGAGCCAAAATCAAAATAATTTTCATTATTAGATAATTTTTTTTAATTGCTTGTTTATTTAAATTTCTGCAAGTTGCCATGCTTAGAATTAGGAATAGTTAGACTTAAGGACTAAATTACTTGAAATTTGAAAACATAGTATTGGGAGGAGGTGAGATGATAGTACGTTGGGGAAACCAACTCTAATAAGATCAAGTCCACTTGGTCTGTTTAGACTGGTGAAACCAGCCGAAGCTACCGATCCAAGACCCAAGCTAGTTAGACCAGAAAATGACCTAAGTTAATTTGAAAATGAAATTTCATTAAAAGGCTTTGTCAAGGAAAGGGTGGATGATCCCATAAGGCTACGGCCAAAGAAGGCCTAGTGCCTCGCCAAGACCTGGAAGTCAATTTCTGAAATTCAAATTCAAATTATCTTTTGTCAAATTCGAATCTAACTCAAATTTCAAATAATTATAGATTCAAATCTGTTTTCAAAATTTCTACTTCTTAAACTTATTTCTTTTTCAAAAATCACTTAATCTATTTTTCAGAATTTCTAAACTTATTTGTTTAAAAATCTGTTTTCAAAAGTAAATAACTTTTCAAGTAAATTAAAACTCCTTTTTAAAATTTTTACCCTCAAACCTGTCTCACAAAAACCTTAAGGTTAACGTGTTTGAAAACCCTAGATTCAGTGAGACAGGAAAATTAAGCTCAAATTAAACCACCTTGCTTGTGCCTTCATAATCATGATCAAACTGTGGTTAACATAGTCAAACTATGATTAACATAGTCAAACATGGTCAAACACAGTCAAACGAAGTCAAACAGTCAAACCTGATCAAAATAGTCAAAAGGCTGCTACCTAGGGCACCCTGACCGTCCCGGGCGCCCCCAACTGTACAAGGTCAAAGGCTGCTGAAAGCAGTCCATGAGGGCACCCGTAACCTGTCGGGCGCCCCCGACAACACTGACAACGTACCAGCTCCAGTCAAAGCAGCAAAAGCTGCATTTGACCGACTTGACAAGGGCACCCGTGACCCGTCGGGCGCTCCTATACGCTTTTGTCCCCCACGCTGATTAAAGCAGCCAAAAGGCTGCAATCAACTACCTTTGACCAGGGTGCCCGTGACCTGTCGGGCGCCCCCATCGACAAACCTATCGTCCACGACAGTCAAACCAGCAAAAGCTGCAGTTGACCAGCCTTGATCAGGGCGCCCGTGACCTGTCGGGCGTCCCCACAGACCGTTTCCCTGCCCGAGGCAAACCGACCTGTTGAGGGCGCCCAGAACCTCTCGGGCGCCCCCCATCAAACCCCTATAAAAGGGACCCGAGACTCCCTCATTTCCCACACCAAAAACACATCCTTCTTCTCACTCTATTCATTCTTGAGGATCAAGTGACCCTAAAGCTTCCCTTGCCTCAACCATGCCTCCAAGGTATGAAATTTACTTTGGGTACTTAATTTTTGTTATTTTTCTTCCCTTAATTGCAAATTCTAAGTCAATCATGCCTCTTCCTATAATCTAAGTTCTTATTCTCAATTTGCTTACTTTCTTCTCAACTAGAAAACGCCGAGCAGTTCAGTCGAACCCTGGTAACGAGCCCAGTCCCGACCCTAGGTTTCCAAACCTAGAACTTTGTAACAAATTCGCCCGAACCACCTACGTTCCGATTAAGACAAGTTACCTTAACCGTCAATTCTTTTCCCAATCCTGTCCAGTCGTAATGTCCGCAATTAACTTCTATCAACTGGATAAACTCGTATTCTGCACACATCCGATCAACAACACCCTATGTGCAGAATTCTATAACAACATAGTTAGGCAAGACCACTTAAGCTTCGTCACTACCGTTCAAGGAATGCCCTTGAGCATCACTCCTACCCTATTGAACCGATTTCTGGGACTCCGACCATCTCAGTCAATCTTCTGTTGCTACCCTCCAAGGAACCTGCCTTTCGATGCCCCCTACTCTCATATTGACCTGAACACCTTATACAACTATTTCTTTAGGGAGGCCATGGACCCTGCAGGAGGGCAGTTCCACTCCACCCGACTCCCGATTCAGGACTACGCTCTCTATAGAGTGATTGTCCGTTGCATCCTTCCTCTGTCCACTAGGGACATAGCCACCATGAGACCCTTTCACACCTTTCTCCTCTATGCCCTTATCCACCATCTGGACATAGATATAGGCCTTCACCTCTTCCACTGTATCCTACATGCCTCTAGTGTGTCCACTCAGGGACGGGTCCGCACCCCCTTCTGCCACGTCATCACCTCGATCCTCCACCATCACGGTCGAAACATCGCTGACGGCGAGATTACCACGATGACCGACTTCGACGAGATAGGATATAGGAACTTTTCCTTAGCCGGTATAGATGTCTCGGGCACCGGGGTTCTGACTTGGAGACGCCAACCAGCCGCACAGGACATTGCCGACGAGGAGGTTGAGGTCGACGTTGCCGACTTAGCAGCAGAGTTAGCTCAGCCCGATCCTCCGACACTCTACGAGCGAGTATCCCTCCTCGAGACACAGGTTCAGTCCCTCCGGGAGGAATCGGAGGCTTACCACCTTGAGCAGCTGGAAACTCATCAGGGCTACTATACCGAGTATATGAGCGCGTTTGCAGCAGAGAGGGAGGAAAGAAACGCCCAGTATCAGGAGATGATGACCATGTTTAGATCCTGGCATCCAGGCTCCCCTGATCAGCCTGGTCCCTCTTCCTAGATGACTTGGGCGTGTACCTATTTGACTATCCCTACTGAGTAGGGTTGACTTCTGTTGACTTGTACTAGACTTCTGTTTGACTTATGCTTATGCTTAGCTTGGCTTGCTTATTTTTGACTTAATTAAGTTAGGATTATGCTTAGTAGAATAGAATCATTTGGTTTTTGCATTAATTTTAAAATGTTTTAAATTGATTTTAAAATGGTGTTTATTTTAAAAGTTTTTCTAACTTAATCTTAAAAAGTTTTACTTTGGTTTTAAAATTTTTTCCTTGACTTAGTGTTATTTCAAAAACTACCCCCTTCAAAACTAGGGTTTTCTTCGAAATGGACTTAGCCTAGGCTCTAACCCTAGAATTGCATGCACCTATAGATCTAGAAGCCAGCATCTCACAAGCACCTTAGGGTACTTTGAGTGATAACCTAGAAAGGGTTGAGATGCTTAGGTCTTTGCCTTAACTCAAGATGCTTTAAGTCAGTGCATCTGCAGTAGTTGGGGCACTAAATACAAACTGAACAGCAATCAAGTTAAGTATCAAGTTTAGACAATCTAACTTGAACAATGCACTTAACTCGACTAACCCTAGCGAAAACTACTGTTTATAACAGTTGGTAAGTAGCTAATTGGGTTAGACACGTCCCTAAAGAATTAACCAGACTTAGGTTCCAGTTTGATTCAGTACAGCAAATGCTTTAATTATTGCAAAATTTTTTCTCCATTTTTGATATATGTCAAAGGGGGAAAGTTGGAAAGGAAACAGGGAACAAAAGTTTTTTTAAATTTTTTCCCATCGTCTTCTTCAAAGTTAGTTTTATTTCTAAACTCTGAATTATTTTGAAACTTAATGTTTTTTGCTTAAAATTATTGTTAAGCTTAAAGGTTTTAAAATTCTCTTTAAAAATTTCCAACTCTGAACTATGTGTTTTGAAATTATGTTTAAGCTTAACATAGTGCTTGAAAGTTTTCCAAATCTGAAAATTTTCTAAGTCTGAAATTTTTCCAAACTGAAAATTTTCTAAGTCTGAAGTTTTCCAAATCTGAAAATTTTCTAAGTCTGAAATTTTTCCAAAACTGAAAATTTTCCAAAGTATGAAATGTTCCTAAAACTGAAAATTTGTCTAAAGTTTTCAAAGTTTTCCAAACTTAGAACATCTTTTCGAAAAACTTAGCAAAAAACTTTAGAGATTTCCCAACTTATTATCAAAACATGAAATCCTCTAAGTACTTAACTCACACCACCTATTTTTCAAAAACCTAGGGGGAGATTTCTTCCAGGGGGAGGGAATCTAACTTAGGATTTCAATTTCAGCATTTTTTTCCTTAACTTTTTGAACTAGGTTGCCATATATCAAAAAGGGGGAGATTGTTGGTGCAGAATGCACCCAAGTCAAACCTGTGTTTTGATATTGGCAAAAGGGTTCAAAAGTTAAGGGTTAGTTGTTGTCTAACAAGTTTCTTGAGTGTACAGGAAAAGCCCTAGCGAAGGAATGCTAGGCACTGGCAAAGGAATGCCAGCCAGAAGAAAAGCCCTAGCGAAGGACTGCTAGGCTCTGGCGAAGGACTGCCAGAATGGACAGACCCTAGCGAAGGAATGCTAGGCACTGGCAAAGGGCTGCCAGAAGAAAAGACCTAGCGAAGGGCTGCTAGGCACCAAGCGAAGGGCTGCGTGGTACTCAAGACCTGGCGAAGGGCTTCCGGGCAAAAGTCCAACTGGAGGAGCCGGTTGGCACCAGGTAAATTCTCCTGAGAGGAGTAGGTGAGGACGCGTTCCCCTTGAGGGAACATTAGGCGTCGATTCGACCTAGGGCTCCATTTTGGAGACCAAAGTCAGAACCAAGACAGCTGAGGCTGTATAAATTAAATTAAATATTTGTTTTATTGTGTTTTGGACTAACCCTGGAAGCAGGACCGAAAGAACGTGTGTCTGCAGCTCAGTATGCCTCAAAGGAAAGAGGCAACTGCTGACCAGGGCGCCCGGAGTGTCCCGGGCACCCCCAAGGTGAACACAAAACACAAAGAAAGCAAAATAAACCTCGACAGTACATTCTGAGGGCGCCCCCGCTGTCCCGGGCGCCCCCATGGCAAACCAACTGAAGAGTTAAGCTGCTGCCGCGTCTGCACTGCGCACCCAGGGCGCCCCCGCTGTCCCGGGCGCCCCCAGCGCCCAGGGTGCCCCCAGCGCCCAGGGCGCCCCCAGCCACTCTTATGCAGGAGACTTCAGCACTGCAGATAAGAGTTGGCCGAGTCAACCAGGGCTCCCCCAGCGTCCAGGGCGCCCCCGTCAAGACCTTATCCCGAGGTTCAAGGGATAAGTCGTTGACTGCGCCTTGTGTGGATCTACTGCCACGTGGGGGGGCGCCCCCGTCAACCAGGGCGCCCCCAGGCACTATAAAAAGGGCCCTAGACCCTCCTCTTCAAGACACTGCTTTCATTCAACACATCCAAACTCTCTGACGACCGCGCTCTGCTCCAGGAACTTCCCGACTCAAGTCCGAAGTGCCGTCGACCTCCCGCTGCACCGAAACTCGAGCCTACCCCGGGAGTTGGTAAATACAGAAGAGTAATCTTTCTTATTGCAATTTGTATTTCTCTTCTGTACTCATTCTACGCATTATAGAATTGCCCAAAGTAAACTTTCAACGACCGTGGGCCTTGGAGTAGGAGTCGACCCAGGCTCCGAACCAAGTAAAACGACCTTGTTAGCGTTGTGTTGCTTTGTCTCTATTTCTGCCGCGCACTTACTCTTTTTATTTAATCCGAACGATTTGCGACATTCACCCCCCCTCTATCGCATCTCTCGATCCAACACTTCTCTCATATCACTAACATTTCTGTCCGCGATTCTCGCTTGACTAAAGTTTTTGCCAACCGGGACTTCCGGCTGGACTTTTGCTCGACCTCCGAGAACTTGGATCTCGAGACGTCCGACCTCGACCCATCTCTACTTCTGTCTGCAATCCTCGCTCGGCTAAGACTCCGTTGCCTGATCCCCGACCAGGACTTAGTGCTCAGTCCCCCAGATCAAGACTTCATGCCCAGCTTCACTCACCAGGACGTAGTCTACCTAGCTTCACTCACTAGGACCCAGTTTCACTCACCAGGATTTAGTTCACCTAGCTTCACTCACTAGGATTTCTTTCACCTAGCTTCCCTTGCTAGGACTCAGCTTCACTCACCAGGATTTAGTTCACCATAATCACTCCTTTGCTAGTCATCATAATCCTGACTAGACTTCCTCCAATCTTCAGGTAAATATAATCCCAAACCTCAAGTCCGGTTTAGTTTGATCCCTTGGTCAAACTGACCAACCCTGGGTTCTATTCATTCTGCCAAACATTAGATCCTGTTTAGTTTAACCCTTTGTCAAGCTGATCAAACCTGGGTTTACCCTACAAAACATGAGGTCCTATTTGGTTTAACCCTTAATCACTTTGACCACACCTTATATTGTCTAATATATATAATGTCACTAACTTTTGTATATTGCCAAACATCGAAACACTAGAGGATTATTGTTTATCACTGATACATTTGCACCAACAATCTTCCCCTTTTTGATGTTTGACAATATTTTAAGTTAGGTTAGGTAAAAATAACGATTTTTACCTGTTGTCAAAATATTTTCTAATCTAGTTTTTTTACCCAAAAGCATCCAAAGATAATGGTTTAAAACCATTGCAGAAGTGTTGTCAGTGATTGCAAAAGACAATAGTTTTAAAACTATTATCTTTTAGCATACTTTTAACAACACTGACAATTACAAAGATTAAAAAGGGTTTCGACAATGGATTTTACCCATTGTTGTTGGGTATTTTTGTTGTAGTGATGAGTAATAATTCAAAATTTATCTTGAAAAATACCTCAATTCGATGTTTCCACATCGCGAACTCCCCTAAACTTTGGTGGGTGGATAGTCGGTCCGACCATCGTCTTATTGATTTAGGCGGCGGTTAGGCCTCCTGAAGTGGTTGGACTCTGATACCAATTATTGGTCCCGTGGAAATCGGATGGAGAGTGGGGGTGAATAGTTCTGCAAGTTCAAACTATATCTTTTGCAAGTTTTTTACAAAGATAGAGATTAGTTTAGCAAAATAGAAATCAATATAAGTAAAATCAACAACTAAAAGAAGGAGAGGCTCCAAGTTTACTTGGTCACAACGAAGGTGGTTGCTAATCCAAAGGATTGACAAGCTCTATAAAAAAAGACTCCTTCATTGAAGGCGGAGAAGCCTCTTACACTTTGAAAGCACACAAAAAGTGTAGGAAGGTGAATATAGAGTTATTGTTATTCTTTCTAAACTCAAGGAGTCTATTTATAGCCCCTGGACAAACTTATCCATTGCTGATGTGGCACATCTCGGGTGCCTGTGTTCCGATCAATGTTGATCCACTACGCAATTACTGGAAACAGATAGAATTCATTCTTGAGTGCCTGAGTTTCAATCGGGCGCATGAACGGTAGGGTGCACGAGTTCACTCGGGCACCTGTATGGCTAGGCGCCGGAATTGCCTTAAGGCGCTTGATTCGCCTGGTTTTGGTCAGCCTTTGGTTGACCAGTCTTTTAGTGCTCCTGGGTGATTTTCAATCATCCAAAGTTGAGCTTGTTGGATCGAGAAAACGATAAAGGGGGGGTGAATATTGTTAAACTTTTTCATATAAGAATAAGAGAAAATACGCAGCGGAAAGAAAATAAGTGCACACGAACACAAGCCGATTTTTTACTTAGTTCGGAGTCGCGGTCGGCTCCTACTCCAAGGCCCACGGTCCTTGACCGTTTACTTTGGGCAATACTATAATAGCACAAAAAGGATTTAAAATTTGAGTATAACAATATTTCAGAAAATTAAGAATGCTACACTTTTCGTTACCGACGCCCGATGTGGATCGTACTTCAGAGCAGAGGGTCGTCGTCGGCGCTGGGATCTCGAAGTCGGAGTTTGCCGGGGCGTAGCGCTTGAACGAAAAGCTTTGGAGCATTGGAAAAAGTGTTGTTGAAGCCTTGGGGGTCGAGCCCCTTTTATAGTGTTCCTGGGGGCGCTTGATTCGATGGGGGCGCCTGACACGTGCCTTCAGATCAGAGAACCTTCATCCAAAGCTTGGTCAGCGCTTATCCCCTCTGAATCGGCCCCTGGTCAGACTGGGGCGCCCGGGACCTCCTGGGCACCTAGCTTGACTTGGTATGCTGGCTTCGTGGCTGATTTGCTTCGATTACCTCTTTGGCTTTGACCTTGGGTGCCCGGGACCTCCTGGGCGCCTAGCCTAGTGTGATTTCGAAGCGATCTTGCTTAATTGCTGTTTTGGCCTTTTACCTTGGGCGCCCGGGACCTCCCGGGCGCCTAGCCCAGTTGCCTGCCCCCTTCCTTTGGGGCGTTCTGAGCTGCAGAAACACACTCCTTCGATCCCTGCAATCAAGGTTAATTCCAACATAGAAAAACCAAAGGTGTTAGTTTTTATTTATAGTCGTAGCTGTCTTGGTTCTGACTTCGGGTCTCCCAAATGAAACCCTAGGTCGAACCGACGCCTACTGTTCCCTCGATGGGGAACGCATCCTCACCTACTCCTCTCAGGAGAGTTTACCTTTTGCCAACCGGCTCCTTCGGTTGGACGTTTGCCCGATCCACCTGACCAGGTCTTCATGCCCAACTTCCGGTCAGGTCTTCGGTGCCCAGCCCCTTGCCAGGACTTCGTGCTCAATCCTCGACCAGGACTTCTTTGCCCGACTTCCGGTCAGGTCTTCTTGCCCAGTCCTTGACCAGGACTTCTTTGCCCAGCCCTTTTGCCAGGACTTCTTGCCTAGTGTACCTAGGGCTTCTTCCTACACACTTAGGAAACACAATAGAACACAATAATACCTTAACTCTTGAACCCTTTGCCATTATCAAAACCCAGGTTCGACTTAGGTGTTGTCTGCACCAACAGAGCTCACCCGAACCAAACTTCTGACCTTCTTCTTAAGTAGTCTTCCTCTCCGGCTTCTCCTCCCTTAGACGTCACACACTCCCTTCTCGTTCACCGATATACTCTTTCATGGTCTTCTCATCCCTCGAATACATCGATTCCATCAGCTTACTTCTCGTGTCATCCTTCTCGATCATCGTGTCTTTTGCTCGACTTCTTGTGCTCTTAAGTTTCTGCACATTTAGACACAAGGTATCAAAAATACATAGGACCTAAGTTAACTTGGTTGATCACATCAACACCAATCCCAGGGTACTCAATATGAGTAGTCTTGCTTGACGGGTAGAACTTGTTGAGGAAACGCAGCTCGCATTGATCTCATGTGGTGATGCACTCCATGGGCAATGATGAAAGTCATAGCTTGACTTTATCTCTAAGCGAGAACGAGAATAGCATAAGTCGGATGACATCCACCGAAGCTCTGTTCTGTTTGAGAGTGTCGCAGATCTCCAAAAAGTTTTCCAAATGTAAGTTGTGATCCTCCATAGGTGTTCCATTGAACTGGCTCTACTGCACCATATGTATAAGAGTTGGCTTCAATTCAAAATTGTTAGCCTCTATGGTGGGTCGAGCTATGCTCGATCTAAAGCCCCTAACGTTGGGCGATGCATAGTCTCAAAGTGCACTATAATTGTTCTATCCCAAAGTGCCCCTTCTCTGGCTTGTTGATTTTTCAGTCTTTTATGGAAGATGCGGTCAATCTCGGGTCAAATGGCAGTAGGTTTACAGCTCTACGCATACAAAAAAATAATTCCCCTACAAGAGAAAAGAAATAGAGTTAAGGCAAATCAGGAGAAATTTAAGCAAAATAGCAAAAATGAAAGCAAGTAGAAGAAAATAAAAATGATCCAATCCGATCAAAATGAAATTTAACTAATATTACTCTAGAATCAGTCCACAACAATGGTACCATAAACTTGATGTATGCAATCGCAAGTGCACGATCGTATCGTCAAGTAATAAAGATCGAATCCATATGAAGTAGCAAGTACCAACCTACTAATCAAACTTGATCGTCTGCACCAAACCAGAGGATGTGAGTTTAAGAACTAGAATTCGTACAGAAATAGGAAAAAGGCAGAAGAAAGAAAAAACAACAAGATCATAAAAGTAAAAGGCAGAGTGTGATCTCAAAGATAGGTCAGGAAGAAGGTAGAAGCCAGAGTCCAAGTATCAGAGGGGGTAAATGATCCCAGGATTTCGATTTCACCTTCTTGCCAACAAGCACAAGGGTTATGTTTTGCTCCTAGTTCTCGATTGATTTGTATAGGTAGGTCATCCTAATTTATCCAATGTGAACTTGTGGAACTACACCGGCGTGCCACTCCTATCCCGCATCTATTTTAGAAGACTCAAAACTAGAGATAGCAACCTAATGAGGACTATGTCACAAGATCCCACAACTTGTAATTGACGCTCTCCATACTGTGTGACATCGCAATAGGGTTGGTCCATTAAACTCAGTGATAAACTAGGATTCCTTACGGTTGTTTGGGTAGTACTTTTGTGTCCCGATGCCCCTGTGTCACAGTTCTCTATGGTTTGGATGATAGAGTTCTCCTTTTGGTTAATCCCTAAATCCTTTGAAATCGTGATTCTCTAGCTTTTGGAGTTGAGATCGAGTTAATACAGTAGAGCCAGAGCGCAATTCAATTATATCATAGAACAAAAAAACAAACATGCAATAAAGTAGGGAAATTGTTCTTACATAATAAGAAGGCTACTCTCTAATCCTAGAATCTCATAAATTATCCTATAAGAGTGGGGTTACAATCTATGAGCATGCTTTAGATCAAACTAATCCAATACAAATTCAAAAAATAGAGAAAAAGGAGAGAAAAGCTTAGGATGACCGTCAAAATCTTCTTCCTTGCTGCTCCCGACCTTCCCTTGTTGCGCGGTTGATCTTAGAATGCCTTCAAATCTCCTTTCCTGACCGCCTTAGGGTCCTTGGATGACCCCAATTTGAGATCCTCAACCCTCAAGGGAGAATTCCCTTATATAGGGTATTGAGGCGGTTGCACGTCACGAACATGCCCCTGGGCATCGGCGCCTGTGGCATGCTCTAATTCATTTTGCTATAGGGCTAGCATGCCCGTGCCACTAGGCAAGGGCGGTCGTGATAGGTTTGTTGAATGTACCATGGCCCGTGCTGCTGGGCACGAGCGGTCATGGTAAGCGCAGTGATTTGAGCATGCCTATGCCTCTAGGCACGGACACCCATGCCGCACTGTGAAGCTTCCTTTCTTGATCTTCAACTTTGGATTTTGCTCCAATTCGCATACCTATCATCCAAAAAATATGGGAGAAATATCCATGTATGAAAAAGTATAAAAATGAAGCAAAGATGTAATCAAAGTGAAATCCATACATGCAAAGTGTAGGAATCTTTTGCGAAAAATAACATATATACGTAGAAGAAAAATATAATCCCTCCAGAGATGCATGTGAAGATAGTATACAAAATTTGAGAGAATGATTACCTTTGTTGTGTGAACACTATAATCTCGACAACAACTTAGGTTTAGTAAATCTCAGCACGATCAGGATAACTGCACTTCTACTAGTATCCACACGAACATGTTCCACGTTCGTTGCTTGAACTCAATTTCGGAGAAGAATCATCTTCATTGTGCTAGCAACTTTGGATGGTTCAGCCAAAGGGAGAAAAATAAGGATTTCAGTCAAGAGAAGAGGAAGAAGACTAGCTCACTCATTTCGAAAATGACCTTTTGTATTTATCCAATGAATACCAAAAGTTTTTGTCTCTTAGTCTCCCATTTGATTAATACTCCATTAATCTGTATTAATGGGCATTAATCTTCTTTAGTGGTTGAGTCTAATTCAATGAGTCTAATTCGGATTAGACTCAATATTGAATCCAAAGGTTGGATTTATTTGAGTCTAACTGAATGAATCTAATGCGGATTAAACCTAACCCTATAATCTTAAGGTCTATAATATTTTAATCAAACTAAAATAAATCCATCTTCAAACTAACATGTTATTTGTATGTGACCCAATAGACTCTCGTAATGTTAGTAATGTCTCTAAAACCATTTTAGATACATATGTATGAGTGACATCTAGCGATGTATCATTGCTTCCCAAGTGACAAGAATGTCGAGATCGACCTAATCATTCTATGTCTATTGTCTTGTATGACTTGGTCCTTCTATCCTCGATATCTAGATTGATCAATGAGGATAGACTTGTTAGGGCCATCTATGGTCCAGAGTGACCATGTGTTTTAATGTTTAGGCAAAGAGTTTAAGTTAGGTTCATCCTTGTATTTGATATGTGTATTTGAGTGTGCAGGTTTGCAGGATACGCATGGACGTAGCTGGACGACTTCGGGACCAATGAAGGATGGCATGGGAGACAAGCCGTGAGCTTGCATGCATCCGAGGGACCATGGACAAAGCAGGGACGATGAGCCGAGGGAAGCGGACTTCGAGGCATACACAAAGGATGGCATAGGAGACAGGCCAAGAGCTTGCATGCATTCGAGGGACAAGAGCCAAAGTTGAAGAAGGCTTGAAGGAAACAGATCGAGGCTGCTTGGTGAAGAGTCAGTTGAGTCATAAGGGGTCGAGTGCTGAGGGAATTGTACTCAAGAAGGAAATCTTAAGGTTCGAGTGCTGAGGGAATTATACTCGGGAAGGGAAACCTTAGGTTTAGAAATGGGACCAATCGACTGGTGCTAGGGCAGTCAACTGATGAAGTCCACAGAAAGATCAGTCGACTGCCCATGGATCAGTCGACTGATGGCAGCAGAAATTCAAATGTTGGGATACAACGTTCGAATCTGAGTGGGACCAGTCGACTGGTGCTTAACCAGTTGATTGGTAACGGACTTCTCAGCAAAGAGCTCTATTTAATAGGGCTCGGTTTTGGCTGAGAGTTCTTGACAAAATTGGCTTTGGTTAAAGGCCAATTAGTAGTCTAAGAGCTCAGAAAGGTGTTGCGGGTTGTGACGAGGTTTCTCCACCCACAAGGAGCTACACGAGCTAGCCGGAGGTCTTTTGGGGAGTCATCCACCGACGGATCGGGATCGTCCACCTTACGGACAGCCGTGGAGTAGGAGCTTCATCTCCGAACCACGTAAATTGGTTTGTTTTCTTAGTTGTTAGTTTTAGTTTAATTGTATTTCCGCTTGTGCACTAACAACATGTAGGAAGAGAATCGAAAAGTTACTATTCATCCCCCCCCCCTCTATCTAAACGGAAAGGTCCCAACAAGTGGTATTAGAGCGAGGTTCGCTCATCTACGGACTAACCACCGAGAGAGCAAAAAGCTAGAGGAAATGACGATTGAAGAAAGATTGGGGGATGATATTAGTGTTCCACCTCCTTACGACCGCGAGAGTTTTGACTATTGGAGGATGCGGACAAAGACTTGGTTTGACATGGATTGGGATTGCATGATTGCCCTAGAAGAGCCATTCAAAGTTCCAAGAGATTAACATGGGAAGAAGCTCCGACCAAAATATTGGACCAAGGAGCAACAAACTCAATCAAAGGCAAACGAGAAGGTAATTTCAATATTGCTTAATATTTTGCCTAATGATATTATCAGTGGTGTAGGTGAATACAAAAATGCACATGAATTATGGAGTAAGGTAATTTCTCTACATGAGAACCCTACACGAGCTCAATTAGTAGAAGAGCCTAACGAAATGAGCTCAATGGTCCAAGAAGAGGAGAAGGACCAATCGGAAGTTGAGTCAAGTTTAACATCAAAGAGGAGGAGAAGGTAGAATCATTCACATCCTCAAGTGAGAAAGAAATAGAAGAAGTCTCCACTTCAAGGATTGAGGGGGAGGAGAGACCATCCTCGATGTCGGAGCAAGAAGAAGCTTCCACCTCCATCAAAGCAAAGTCAAAGGATCACATAATTTACTTTGGGTGCAATCAAAAGGGACTACAAGGACAAGTGTCCATTGGGTAAGAGAAAGGGGGTAAACCCTAAACTCAATTCAAATAATTTGAAAATTAACATGAGTTGTAGGGATGGAACAAAGAAGGATAAGAAGCATATAATTTGCTTCACGTGTGGTGAGCATGGATACTACCACACCAAGTGCCCAAAGAAAGGAGAAATCAAGAAATTGGCGCACTTGAAGAAATTGAAAAAGAAGAGGAGCTCAAGTCAAGGGGGAGCTTCAAAGGTAAGAGGGAAGGTAATCCCTTATTTAAAATTAACTCCAATTTCAATTTCTTATATGCTTATTAAGAATAATCATGGATTTAGGTATGATGATAGGAATAGGGTTAACAAGGTAGATAATTCTAGGAAATCATTACCCAAAGCTAGACCAAGAAAGACCCAAACTACCATGCCTAAGGAAAGAATGGTGGTTAATGATCAAGGCACAAATCCCAAGAATGGGAGACATATGCCTTGGAAAGTGGGTAGGTCTAGGAATGTCCAAGGTGGACATGTTGACTCTAGGGGTTAGAGTTCTAGGGTTGGAAAATCAAGTCTTGAGGGCAAGACTTGAAGAAATGGAGAAAATCCTAGATAGATTCACTATTGGATCTACGGGTTTAGGTATGGGATTGGGTAGTCAAAAACCCAACAGTGATAGATCGGGTCTAGGATACCAATCTAAGTTCTCTGATGCCAATGAAAAGAAATATGCTAGGGTAGCATATAACTATGGCAAGGAGGGGAAGTTTAAAAATGGCAAGGGGATGTCATGTAAAAGCAAGAAGAAAGTCTTAACTAAGGACAAGGGGTTCGAGGTTAAGAAGATTAGGGTTGTAGACCAAGAGTTATCGGAGGTACACTGGTGTGGTTTAGCGTTTGTTGAGTCACCTAGGGAGGTGGCTAAGGCTAAGAGCTCAAGGGGGAGCTCTAGGAGCCAAGTTGGGACCATGGTCTATGGATCCCAGGAGGATTTCTCTCAGAAATCTAGATGGGTCATGGAGTGTGCCAAAGGAGTTAGAGACGGATTTGAAGTCTCATTCCTAGGGATTTGGCACAATGGGTTTGAGTATCATGCATGAAAATATGGCATTGGGGTCATAGAGCATGGGAATTGATTTCTAATGTGTAGATGTCATATAAATCAATGTTAGGGATGCATTGTGGTTTGGTATAGGCAGAGACATCAAGAGGAGGTCAAAACTAGGACTTTGGGTCAAGATTCAATTGAACCGTTTAGATATTTTTTGATTTTTTGTCATTCTTAGGATTAGTGATAGATACATGTTTGAATGTATTTTTTCCAAGTAGATATGGGAACCACAAACTTGTCCACAAAATTTGAGAATTTATGGATAATTGTAAAATTTCTGGTGCATTTCTAAAAGTGGGTCAGAAATACTGAAATCAGGGTATCAGTCGACTGCCCATGGGGCAGTCGACTGATCTTTCTGTAGGCTTGCAGAGTCGAAGGCACCAGTCGACTGGTAACTATCTCAGTTGATTGATGTAAGCTGAAATTGGTTTTTCAGCAATTGGAAAGTGTCGTGATGATGTAAAATAAGTGTATAATCTTAGGGGGGTTAGTACACTTTGTTTATGATCGTTAAAGGTTAAAGAATCTGTTGGTGGGGTCTTTTTTTGATGTGTGGAAAAGGGGGAGAAGTGTTGGGTTTAAGTGGGAAATCAAACACCCCTTTGCAAGAAATCCTAGGTCAAGAGGGAGCTTAGGTAAAAGGGGAGCATTGTTGCTCATTTGGTGGCGTAAGAGAAATCTTGGAGAGATTCTTAAAAAGGCTTTGTAAGTCCAATATAGGAGGAGCCTTGGAGAGGTTCTTAAAAAGCCCAGTTTGGTAAAAAGTTCTAAACTCTTGGGGAGGTTAGGTGTGGGGATGTCTTGTGATAGGATCCATGCATATTTGCTATTTGATGGTTATTAGCATTGTATTTGCTATTTGTTTTCCCTAACCTAAACGTATTGCCAATCATCAAAAAGGAGGAGATTGTTGAGCAATTTATGGTCCGGAGTGACCATGTGTTTTAATGTTTGGGCAAAGGGTTTAAGTTAGGTTCACCCTTGTATTTGATATGTGTATTTGAGTGTGCAGGTTTGCAGGATACGCATGGACTTAGCTGGACGGCTTCGGGATCGGTGAAGGATGGCATGGGAGACAAGCCGTGAGCTTGTATGCATCCGAGGGACCGTGGATAAAGCAGGGACGATGAACCGAGGGAAGCGGACTTCAAGGCATACGCGAAGGATGGCATGGGAGACAGGCCAAGGGCTTGCATGCATCCGAGGGACGAGAGCCAAAGTCGAAGAAGGCTTGAAGGCAACAGATCGAGGCTGCTGGATGAAGAGTCAACTGAGTCGTAAGGGGTCGAGTGCTGAGGGAATTATACTCAGGAAGGAAATCCTAGGGTACGAGTGTGAGGGAATTGTACTCAGGAAGGGAAACCTTAGGTTTAGAAATGGGGCCAGTCGATTGGTGTTAGGGCAGTCGACTGATGAAGTCCCCAGAAAGATCAGTCAACTACCCATGGATCAGTCCACTGATGGCAACAGAAATTCGAACATTGGGCTGCAACGTTCAAATCTGAGTGGGACCAGTCGACTGGTGCTTGACCAGTCGACTGGTAATGGTCTTCTCAGCAAAGAGTTTTATTTAAGAGAGCTCAGTTTTGGCTGAGAGTTCTTGACGAAATTGGCTTTGGTTAAAGGCCAATTAGTAGTCTAAGATCTCAGAAAGGTGTTGCGGGTTGTGGCGAGGTTTCTCTACCCACAAGGAGCTACATGAGCTAGCTGGAGGTCTTCCGGGGAGTCATCCACCGACGGATCGGGATCGTCCACCTTACGGACAGCCGTGGAGTAGGAACTTCATCTCCGAACCACGTAAATTGATTTGTCTTCTTAGTTGTTAGTTTTAGTTTAATTGTATTTCCGCTTGCGCACTAACAACGTGTAGGAAGAGAATCGAAAAGTTGTTATTCACTCCCCTCTAGCTAAACGGAAAGGTCCCAACAAGACTTTATCATCCTCTTATCAAATTTTGTGTTTCTTGATCTCTAAGTAGACTTACTTAACCAAATGAGCTCAATATCTCATATTGACTTATTTGAGCATGACCATGCATTTTAGTAGTCCTACTTAATTAAGGGACTCACATATATCACTCCTATCATATGGAAGGGATAGATCTCATCTAAATCACTCACATCCCTCCGCATAACTTATTGTATACCCAGTGATCGACTTTATAGTCCACCTTGTTACATGTGACATTTGCCGATACCAAAGTACACAACTCCTTATGTAGAGAACCATAGTGACTTCAGGTCTAAGGACTATTTATAATAATAGTCACTATGAAAATACTTATCACACTCATATAACGATTCATAAAACTTTCTCATGGTGGGTCAATTCAGTACATATTTTCTAATATATACCCATATGGCAACTAGATATCCTTAGGGATGACAATGGGTCGAGTTTGGGTCATATTCTATATCCTCCATTGCTTATACTCATCGAGTATCGAATATCCATTTGAATATCGATACCCATTAAAGGATCGGATATCTTATATACTAATAATTTTTGTTCTTTCAATCCAACTATATCATTCAACAAAAGTATATTAGAATTAGCATCATATTTAAAAATCTATATATCTATAATTTTAAAAATATATTAAACAACCGTAGAACCTATTCCTAACACCAACACAAATTATTAGTGGGATTTGGAGAAATTTTTTTTAATATATATATATATATATATTTATTTATTTATTTATTTATTTATTTAATCAGGTATTCGGGTCAGATATTGATAGTCCCTCCAATCCTCCTCCATTCGGGTCAGATATCTGATCCTTCGTCGGATTCGGAGGAAATTGTCATCCCTAGATATCCTATATCCATGACTTATGAGATTAAGTTATCAATTGATCTATATGCTAGTCTTAACGTATTAATATTATCCTTGTATATTATTGTTTGATTAGGAATCGTTAAGAGTATTGTTCTATATGTATCCATAGTCTCCCACTATCAATTCAACCAATTGAGATGTTGTAGACTAAAACCTACTACCTTAGGGCATTATTATACTATTCATCAGACACAGATTTAAAATAAATATAATAACCATAAACTTTGCCTTTTATTAATGAAATATGATACAAAAGTTCCTTTGTCAATAGCGTGAGATCATAATAATAATCCCTATACTCCTCACATTTATCAGAACCTCGAAGGCTTTCAAAACCAACTAACGAATATCCGAATAAAAGAAGGAGAAATGGTGGTCCAACTATATGCAATGATCAAGGAGTTAATCACCGGACTCACCAAGCTTAGAGAGAGACGATAACTAACCGAGATTCACTAAGGTATGTCTTAAATGCGTGTTAGAGAACACCAAAATGGATGTCTATGGTAGACACCTACTATATCTCTAAAGACCTTGAGGTCAGTAGTTTATAAAGTCTTTTTTCTATATTTGAATTACATGAATAAAATGTGTTGGATAAAGAAAAGAACCAAACCAAGAGTTAGCACTGCAAGCCAAGAAGAACGGACCGAATGCAGATTCTTCTGCGAATGAAGATCAAAAGCCTTACTTGGTAAAGAAGTTAAATATAAATCTAATAAAGTTAATAAGATGTAGGTGAAAAATTTTCTCTGAGAAAAAAAAAAGTATGATACTGCAATTGCGCTGAAGAGGGGCATATTAAGGACAACATTTTAAAACTGAAAAGCAAAGAGAAGGACAAAGACAAAAGGTCAAGAAAGTCCAAATATTGAAACCTCAGAGTGACATGAGACGAGTCATCATCAAAAGAGTCCAAGCTTGAAGAGTATGTCGGACTAGCTCTAATGATGAGTCACCAAGAAGAGAGGATCGATGAAGAGGGAGCTACTTCAGAGGAAAGCAACGATGAAGGAGAGCATTGAGTTATGAGTTCAACACAGCAAGTGAGATATGTCGACTACCCGCAAAATAAATTTATCAAGATATTAAAATGATGACTAGATCCTTATACAAGTTAATGTCTAAATATGTAAATCTAAAAACGAATTGTGTAAACCTCAAAAGCAAGTTAACAACAACATGTCCACTAGAATTCTATGATAAATTACAAATAGAAAATGCAAAATTAAAAAAACAAATAGAAATATTTAAAACTTCTATATCTTCAACTTCATATGTTCCAAAACGATATACGGGAGGACTTAATTAGTATATTAAAAATCATATGGGTCAAATTGCAAAAGTATCAAGAAATAATATTTTACCAAAATTTTTTGTAAATCTAGTAGATAGAGATTTGTTTTGGATTCTTAAACAGTTCTGACCTGTTAGATTTTTTTTCAAATTGCTAAAATTGTTTGCTAAAATTTAATCATTTTTTTCATTATAGAAATTTTTTAGAGCTAGGTGAAAATAATCTTTTGAAAGAATTTTGAGTGGATTTAATTCATTTTAAATTTTTCTACGAAAAAGACAAATACTATCTATTTGCAAAAAAAAAATAGAATTTTTAACCTATAACAAATTTTTATGAATTTTTTATCGAAAATTAAAATTTTAGATTTAAAAATATTTTAGAGATTAATTTTGGAAAACAGGATTTTTTTTTTTTTTTAGAAATTTGTGATTATATTTTGACAATTCAAAAAAATTATCAAAATTTTTTAAAGTCCAAATTGAATTTTAAAATTTAATTTCAAAAATGTATATTTCTGTGAAGAAAATAATCTTTATCTAGCAAAGAAAATCTATTTTCTTCTGAAATTATTTATATTCAGATTAATCACGATGACAAAAAATTATAGAAATTTTTAGACTGATAAATAATTTTCTTTTGAAAAATAACTATTTCTACTAAAGTCAACTATTTTGGGAAAAAGAATAGTTTCATGAAAATTTTTCCTATAATCTAAATAATAACTCTTAACGATAATAAAATTTTTTAACATTTTTCAACAAGTGTAAATAATTTTTAAATTATATTTTTAATCTGAGATTTAAGTTTTAAAAATTATTTAAGTTGTAAAATAATTTATAAAAATTTCTAGATCGATATTTTACTACCTCTTGGATATTTTTTTAGATTTTTTTCTCTGTAAACCCTATTTTTTTTTATGTGATCAAAGGAGAGATAAAATAGGGGTTAAGGGGAGGTTTGATTGGAACTTCCATATTTATTCATGTACTTAATTACAAATTATGTTTTATTGTTTTCATAAACAATTTTATTTCTTGTTTATTACCTTAATTTCGGTTGATGCATATAAAAAAGCAAGAAATTGTAAGTACTCTGGATTAGTTTTGATGTGATCAATCGAGTCAAGTTAGGTCATGTTTGTGTTTGATATCTTGTGTCTAAGTGTGCAGGAACTTAGGAGCATAAGAAGTCGAGCAAAAGACGTAGGAGGCGAGAAGGATGACACGAGAAGAGAGTCGACGGGCTCGGTACATCCGAGGGACGAGAAATTATGGAAGAGTACACTGGTAGAGTGAGAAGAATGTGCATGATGTCCGAGGGATGAGAAGTCATGGAGGAAACCTGCTCGAGGAGAAAGTCAGAGTTGGGTTCGGGTGAGCTCAACTCTGGATGACTGGAGCTTTACTTAAGCGAGCGAGATCGAAAAAGATTAACTTGGAAGTTAATCTTGAAGACCTGATGCACCTCAGTTGTAACTGAGGGTGCCTCGGTTGTCTAGTTTAAATCTATCACAAAATAAAATTGAGGTGCCTGAGTTGTGATTGAGGGTTCCTCAGATGAACAGTAGCCGAGGCTGTTGGGATCTCCTGGCACCAAAACACAAAACACAGCGGAAACAAGATCCATCGAGCGATCCATGCGAAAGAAAAACTCGTACGAAGTTCATCTATCTAATAGATCTATCTACAGTGTATACCTTTGGAGCGTGCCCTTTCGCTTATCTCGCTCATCCAAGATGCGCCGAATCTCTTGCACGTTCAAGTGTCCGTGCCTCTATCGTATCCACACGGACACGATCTCTCAACTTCGGGAAGAACTACCTTAGTTGTGCTAGCAACTTGAGGTAGTTCACAAGGCAACCAAGAACCCACAAGGGTTTCGCCCAAGAGGGAGAAGAGGAAGAAGAGAGGAAGGGAAGAATGGAAAGCTCTCACTTGTCATTCAAAATGACTAGACTCTCTTTTATACTCATCCTATGAATATGAAGAGTCTTTTGTCTCTTTGACTTCCCTTCATTAAAACCAATAAAGAGCACATCTTTTCATGTGACTCTTCACCTTCTCTTCATCCAATGAAGAGATACTTTTCTCTTTCCTTCATTAAACACTTTAATGAATTTCCCCTGCAATTCTAACCGGGCCTCTCGGGCATCCGGCCAGGTCTCCTGACCAAGTCTGCCGAGCAAGTCGCCGAGCTCCCAACCCAGTCAGCCGAGCTCCCGACCCAGTCTGTCGAGCGCCGAGCTCCCGACCCAGTCTGTCAAGCGCTGACCCAGTCTGTCGAGCGCCGAGCTACCGACCAAGTCCCTGAGCTCCTGACCCGAGTTCCCGACTCGAGTCTCCCGAGCTCCCGAACTAGTCCCCCGAGTTCCCAACTCAAGCTCCCGATCAGATCTCCCGAGTTCCCAACTCGGGCTCCCGATCAGATTTCCCGAAGCATCATGTCCTTAGTGTGTGACCCAATAGGTTCTCGTGACATTGGCAATGCGCCTAAATGCTTTAGACACATAAGCAATGAGCGGCATCTAGCAATGTATCATTGCTACCCAAGTAACAAGAAAAGTCGAGATCCGACTAAACCTCTGTGACTATGAAAATGTATGACCTTGTCCTTCTATCCTCGATATCTAGATTGACCAATGAGGTATAAACCGTGTCATCCTTGATCAATCTTTGTGTTTCTTGATCCCTGAGTAGACTCACTCAAACAAATGAGCTCAATATCTCATATTGACTCATTTGAGCATGGTCATACGTTTTAGTAGTCCTACTCAATCAAGGGGCCCACAGATATCACTCCCGTCATATGAGAGGGATAGATCTCATCTACATCACTCACATCCCTCCACATAATTCATTACATACCCAGTGATCGCCTTTATAGTCCACCCTATTACGGGTGACGTTTGACGATACCAAAGTACATAACTCCTTATGTAGGGAACCGTAGTGACTTCAGGTCTAAGGACTATTCATACTAATAGTCATATGAGAAAGTTTATGACACTCATATGACAATCTATGAAACTTTCTCATGGCGGGTCAATTCAGTACACATTCTCTAATGTATACCCATGTGTCAACTTGATATCACATATCCATGACTTGTGAGCTCAAGTCATCAATTGACCTACATGCTAGTCTCATGCATTAATATTGTCCCTGAATATTAATGCTTGACTAAGATTAATTTAGTTTAGTGTTCTCTACATTATCTCACAATCGATTCAACCAATCGATATAATGTAGATAAGAACCTACTACACAAGGACATTATGATACTTAGTTATTTGGCACAAAAATAAAGTAAGTATAATAACCAAACATGTCTTTATTAATGATAGAATATGATACAAAAAGTCTCTAGTCAATCATCACATAATTGGCTCTAGGGCTCCTACCAATAGAGGCACCCTGGATCGAAACTGAAGCGCCTTAAGTGAACAATACCATAAAACAATACTTTGTTGCATGGATAAAATCTTATCCAACTAAGGCGCCCTAAGTGCTACGTCAGCAAATGATCGCTTGACCAATGGACTATAAATAGCCTCTAGAGCTAGGAATGAAAAATAACAACTTGTACTCATTTTTTATACTTCTTTTTCAGCGTTTAAAGTTTGTAAGTAGCTACTCCGTGTTCACGAAGGAGATTCTTAGTTCTCTTTTTATTACCTTAGATTAGCAATTTCTTTGGCTGCAAACCAAGTAAATTCGTTGTCTCATACTCTTCTTTTATGTTGTTTATTTTTAATTAGTTAATTTGTTTATCCATGCTAAGCTAAAAGCAAGAGAACTGTTGATTATATTTTTTTCAGGGCTAGGAGCATAGGAAATCGATCGAAAGATGTAGTAGTCAAGAAAGATGACACGGGAAGGGAGTCGACAGGCTCAGTGCATTCGAGGGATGTGGAGGTCTACAAAAAAGTACGCCGGTGGAGCGAGAAGGACGCTGTGACTTCCGAGGGATGAGAAGCCGAGAGGAAGCATGCTCGAGGAGAAGGCTGGAGAGGGTTTGAGTGAGCACGACTCTGGATGGCTTGAGATCACCCAGAACACTCAGAGAAGGCTAGTCAACCAAAGGTTGACTAGTAAGCTCTCGGGCGTCCGAGTGGTTTCGAGCGCTTGAGCACTCAGTTGCCCGCATGGATACGAGTGCCTGACCATACAGGCGCTCAAGTCCATACGAGCGCCCGAGATGTTTTGACCCTATTGAGAAGTAGTTGTTCCGCGGTCGTTATGACGTGGATAATCATTGACTACATGTCAGGCGCCCGTGTGCACTCGGGCGCCCAAGAAGTACCACGTCAGTTTCTTGATAAACTTTCATAGGGGCTATAAAAAGACCCCCGAACTCAGTTATTTTCATCAATTCGAACTGTAAACAAATTTCTACTGTTCTTCATTTTCTTTCTGAGTTCTAGTCACTAAAAGAAGCTTCTCCATCCCAAGGAGTTTGATATGGAGATTGAGCTTATTGCTGCCTTGGATTAGCAACCATTTTGGTTGCAACCAAGTAAACCATTCTGTGACTCTTCTCTTTCTATTGCTTTTTGTATTATTAATGTTATTTATCTGTGCCAACTAATATGTATGTTTGTTTAAGATGAACAAAATATTTGAGTTTATCTTTTAGGGCAATTCACCCCCCCCCCTTTTGTCGATTGTATGATCCCCTACATGTGGTATTAGAGCAAGGATGCTCCAGAAGGACTAATCGTCATCTGAAGCAATGAAAATTGTCGGACCAGTCATCTACTCACCAAAATTCGAGGGGGAATTCACTATGTGGAAAAAGCAAATGCAGGTATTTTTTTAAAACTGATTTTGATTTATTGCTAATCATGAAGAATGATTTTGTAGCTCACAAGCATGATGACGGCAAGGACAAGAACACCTGTGGATGAACAATGAGCAAGTGGATTTTATGGCAAACGGGAAAGCAGAGTTCCATCTGCTGACCATACTACCTGTGTAAGAAGTCAATCGAATCAGGACCTACGAATTGGCAAAGGAACTTTGGAAAAAGTTCCTGGAACTCCATGATGGTACCTCCAAAGACAAGCTAGCAAAAAGAGACTTACTTCGGAATCAACTCAGCAATCTTTGAATGGAAGAAGGAGAGTCAATAGCCCAACTACACGCAAAACTAAAAGAACTAATCATGGGACTCAACAACCTCAGAGAATCGGTAAGGTAAGTAATCGTGATGCACAAAGGTATGCTCTCAACACCTTCCTGAGAATCTTAGACTGAACATTCATAGTCGACGCGTACTACATTTCTAAGGATCTTGAGGTAAGTACCTTAGAATATTTATTATCGACTTTAGAATTTCACGAGTCTCGGTGCGCAAGTAAGAATACAAAGTTGGACAATATTGCCCTACACTTGAGGAAGACCCAACATGAAGAAGTATCTTCAGCCGATGAAGAGGAAGCATCTTACATGGTAAGAAAGTTTTAAAAGTTTTTTAAATCTAATAAATTCACTCAGGTGTATGCCAAAAGACACCTTTGGAGCAAAAGAAGAATAAAGTGCTATCACTGCGATGAAGAGGGGCACGTCAAAGAAAATTGGCCCAAGTTAAAGAGCAAGGGAAAAGGAGCAGCAAAGTCAAAGACCCACAACCTGAAGGCAACATGGGACGAGTCTTCATCGGAAGAATCAGAACTCAAGGAACATACTGAACTAACATTGATGGTCACCCACCAAAAAGAAAGCATTAATGAAGGGGGAGTCACGTCAAAAGAGAGCAGCGATGAAGGGGGAGCCTCCGAATTCGAAAACGACCTGGTAAATGAGGTATGTTTACTTCCGCTCGATCAGCTTTATTTTGGCATTAAGAGAATGACTAAATCACTTTGTAAATTAAAATTCAAAAATTTAGATTTAAAAAAGAGACTAACAAAAAGCATGCTCATTAGAAATATTTGATACACTGAAAATAGAAAATGAGAACATGAAGGCTCAAGTAGAAAAACTAAAAAATAACCATGCATGTTCAAAATATTTTTAAAATTCAAAAGGTAGATATTTTGGAGGACTAAATTGATATTTACGGTATCACAATGTTTAAATTGTAAGAATTCCTAGAAGATATATCCCATCTAAATGTTTGATTAACCTTGTAGTAAGAATTTATTTTGGGTCCCAAAATCTATACTAAATTATTAGATTTTATTTAATACTTGTTTGTCAATAATTAATATTTTTGTGTTAATTAATGCTTTAGTTGCCATCCTTTTGAAAATTCTTTATTTGAATATGTAATTATTACAGAAAATCTAATTTTATATATATATATATATATATATATATATACATTAATAATAGAGTTCACTGTGAGCTATCTATACAAATATTTTCAAAATTTCTTAACTAATAAATAATTTTTTAAAATTTCATTCTGTGCCTCTTCTCTTTCTATTATTTTTTATATTATTAATGTTATTTATCTATGCGAATTAATTTGTATCTTTGTTTAAGATGAATAAAAGATTTGAATTTATCTTTTAGGAGTAATTCACCTCCCTCATGCTGACCACACGATCCCCTACAAGTCATGAAGAGGCCTTTTGGTTTCTGGAAGGCAGTGAGAACGCATCCTAGTTGGAACAACCGTAGAAATTAATCTGATCCTATCATAGCCGCATAACGTCGCGACTATGAAAAAACCTAAAACACCAATTGTCCTCCGGGCAGTCAAAGCCACAAACACACAAGCACACGATCCACAGCACATACAAGTCTACGAAATGTATATGCAAATAAATACAACTAGCAATGAAAATACGAAACGAAGCACAAGCTGACTCGACGGGAGGAACTGGTTGTCATGTAACACCCAATAATTTTCTGGTATTATTAGGGATTTTTCAGAATTTTTCTAGCATTTTTCGGAATTAAAATAAAAAAAAATTAAAGGGTCGGGTGGGGATTGATCTCACGACCAAGTGAGAAGCAAATCCTTAAGCAAGCTTAGCTAACCAGCTGGGCAAGGGTATCAAGCACAAAAAAGGATGAAGCGAAATAATATTATAGTCGTTTCATGAAGAGGTATTTAAACTTCCACTTAAGTTGAGTTAAGACCCCATTAGGGCTTGGAGGAGGCCACGCGAGCAAGGTGGGAGGCTGCGAAAAACAGGGAAGAAAACGAGAGTTTCCTCCTCCTTCTTCTTCCTCTTGAAGTAGAAAACCTAGGGCTTCTTCCCTAGGGCCAAGAAGTGGAGTTTTCTTGCAAAGGAAGAGGAAAAGAACCCTACACTAGGAATTTCGAGATACTTAGTGAGTTTCTTCAAGAAAAGGGTAAGTAGATCACTCACCTGCAATAGAAGTAGTTTCGCCATGTATTTCTCGTTGTAGAACCATGTTTGTGATCTAAATGCATGCTTTAAGATTATGGTTTTCTTATTTATGTGTTTTAAGTTCCTAAAGAATACATGTTTTATCATAGAATATGAATTGGAGTAAGTTTTTATGTATGTGACCTAAGTATGACAAGAGTAAGTTCTTGAAAAGTCCCAAAAAGGAGTTTTGGGGTTAAGGGCACGCAAGGTGCTCGATGAAAGTTCCAAGTAAGAAAAGGTAAAGGTTTATAGTGCAAGATTTATGAAAAAGAAAGTTAGCTTGATAAATACAAGAATTATGAGTAAGAAAGTATTTTACTTTTGTAAAGTGACATGTACCAGGCAAATGAGAGGCCCACAGAAAGTAAGAAAGAAGCTCTAATAGGGTGCGGTGGCTAGCTACCCCGAAACCTATTAGGGATGTGTGCATTGGTACACTGATACCAGGTACAGTGTCAAGGCCTGAGAAAGTTGATTATTATTTTGAAGTATACGAGTATATGTAAGTGTTTTCAGTTTAAGCATATGTTTTGCTATGTATGTTGACATTGTTATGTTACAAGCATGTTAAAGAGCAAGAGCAAGGAAGTTAGTGGTTTAAAGTATGGAAATGCATAAGTAGCAAGTCTCAAAAGAAATTATGAGCATGTTAGATTTGCCAATATTTTAGTGCTAGTAAATGTTTTCAAGCATGATTGAGCATGATAAGTATATGAAAGTTTCCATGTGTAAGTATTTCAAAGTGCATGTGTTTTGAAGCAAGCATTATTTGAAAAGAGCATGTTTATCATTGATCGCATGGATTTGTGAGTTAGGATTTACTTACTAAGTAAATCGCTTATTAGTTGCATTTCCTTCTATTGCAGACAAAGGTAAAGAAAAAGCATAAGCTAGGGAGGCGAGCGAGACTTGCATTGATGTTCAGTGGCGGCGGAACCGTGGAAGAGATCGTCGGGTTAAGTCTTGTAGAACATGTGTTTTGGTGTTTTGAATTGGTAGAATGAATGACTTTGTTTAAACCTTGCATAGAGACAAAGTTGGGTACAAACTCTAGTCTAGAGTTCATATATTTTGATAGCTTATTTAATTCCGCAAAGATCCTAATTGCAAGTTTATGAGGTTGTTTTGGGTTGCTAAAATGTTTATAAAACTAGTGTAGAGTATAGATTCGGAGTTATTTATCTATATACTTGAAAGTATATGAATTGTGAAGCTTTGGAAATGGTTTTCAGGTCTGTAAATGCAGTTTTCAGGCGTGCCCGTCGACTGGTTCAGAACCAGTCGACTACCCTATCGAACAGGACCTACTGTTCGATGCACCAGTCGACTGCCATGAGGCCAGTCGACTGGTGCCGGGCACAGAAAGTTTTTGTGGCCAATACCAGTCGACTGGCTATATAGCAGTCGACTGGTACCATTGAAAAGAAGTGGTATAGAGCAGCTCGTTAGTGCTTCAGTTTTACAACTAAGAGGTCTAAGGGTCAAATCCTTGCATAGCAAATAAAATGAAAGTTTTTTTTAAAAGGGAAAAAATCAGAGCAAGTTAAGGGAAGTCAAGTAGTTATAACCTAAGGCTAAGAATAAGGTAAAGTTAAGGTTAAGTAAATGTGGCGCCCGCCTTAAGGAAGAGAGAGAGAAGTTAAGTAAGGCGGGTCGTCACAGAGTGGTATCAGAGCAAAAGGTTCCACCCCTCTGCCACACTAACATCAAGCATCAATCCTACCGCCTGCCAAGTAAGAAGTTCATTTGTTGTAGTTTTGTATACTTTTTATTATTGACTGCTAGTATCAGTAAGTGCATGATGATATGGAAGTATGTTAGTATTATTATATGCTAATATGTGCATGGAGATAATGAAGTAAGTTAGTAAGAGATAATGAGCTTTTATTTTCTTTACACTATAGAGTAAGAAAATGCCAAGAGGACGTCCTTCATGTTGTGATCTTAGTATAGCAAGTCCAAGGTCTTGAATTGCCCAAAAGCAAGTTTTGGAATTATGGCACGCAAGGTGCTTAATAAAAGTTTTGAGTAAGACCAAGGTCTTACTAAGCCCTGGAACGAGTTCTAGGACTAAGAAATGAGATAAGAATCAAGACCAAGGTCTTGTTATATCCTAAAGCAAGTTTGGGAACATTACCATTAAGTGTTAAGTTATACATTTGAGGACATCCTAGAAAGGCCCAAAATGAGGAGCAAGCTCCTAGGGGCAAGAGGCAACATAGTCTCTTTATGACAAAAAGTAAGAGAATGTCAAGAGGATGTCCTAGAAAAGGCCCAAAATGAGGAGCGAGATCCTAAAGGGCAAGAGGCAACAAAGTCAGTACCACCACCAAATCTTTTAGAGGTGGTGGCTCGGTTACAAAGGTAAGTAGTAGAATAGCAGCAAGTTATTCCCACCATGATGACTAACCAGTAGGCCGCTCCCATTACCCGGTCGGTGGAGAATGTAGTGGCACCAGTTGTGACCGACGATCCATCGGTTACATCTATAGTCCCGGCAAGGGGGGGGGTAAGGCAAGAAGCGTACCTCATCCAGTGGTAGAAACTGAAGCCAGAGAACTTCTCAGGCACAAGTGAACCATGGGATTCTCAAGCATGGTTCAAAACGTTGGAAAGCATAGTAGAGCAACTGGACTGGCCTGAGGTAGAGAAGATAAAGTGCGCCTCCTTCTGCCTTACCGGAGATGCTAGATTTTGATGGGAGAGAGTCTAGGCCAAGAGAAATGTTAGCCAGATGACATGGGCCGACTTCGAGATCGAGTTCTTTGAAGAATACATTCATATGCGAGTAACCAACAAGCATTATGATGAATTCACGGTGTTCAGACCTGGAGAACTATCCGTGGATGAAGCAGTAAGGAAGTTCAATCGGTTAGCTCGTCTGTGCCCAGAGCTAGTTAGCACAGAAAAAGAGAGAGTCAGGCTAATGCTCAAGATGTTAAGGCCTGAGATAGCGTTAAATGTGGCCAGCGGTGTTAAGAGGCCGCAACCCTCTGAAGAACTGATAAGTAGTGCTTTAATCACTGAGCACTACTTAAACAGTATAAAGGCCACCAAAAATGTTGAACGATAAAGTTCTTCACAACCTTACCTTCGGGAGAGGTCATGGCATCTATTTAGCGGCGGAGAGTTGTGCCAATTCAGATTTCCAACCGAGAACTCTATGATGATTTAGTAGTCTTTGACATGAAGGATTATGATATCATCTTAGGGATGGATTTCTAGAGCAAGTACAGTGCCGCTATTGAATGTCGTAAAAGAAGAGTAAAGTTCATACCAGAAGTAGAACTTCCATTCGAGTTTATTGGAGACCCAAAGAGAAAGACAAAAAGGTTCTTATCTACCTTACAAGCTCAAAGAATGTTAGATAATGGATGTTCTGGTTATTAGCGCATATAGTAGATGCAAGGCAAAGAGAAGAGTTAAAGTAAAAAGAGGTACAGGTAGTCTGTGACTATCCGGAAGTGTTTCCTGAAGAGTTACCAGGACTCCCTCCCAATCGGAAAATTGAGTTTGAAATTGAGTTGGCCCTAGGAACCAACCCAATTTCGAAGGCACCTTATCGCATGGCGCCAGCAGAACTGAAAGAATTACAAGAACAATTGCAAGAGCTGCTTGACAAGGGTTTCATCCGCCCTAGTCATTCACCTTGGGGAGCTCATGTACTGTTCGTCAAGAAGAAAGATGGATCTATGCGAATGTGCATAGATTATCGAGCTTTGAATAAGGTAACCATCAAGAACAGATATCCTTTGCCAAGGATAGATGATTTATTTGATCAGCTGAAGGGAGCCACAGTGTTCTCCAAGATAGATCTGCGATCAGGTTACCATCAGCTCAGAGTGAAGGAGAGTGATGTGCCAAGGACTGCTTTCAGTATAAGATATGGGCACTATGAGTTTGTGGTCATGCCCTTTGGAGTGACAAATGCCCCTGCGACATTTATGTTAGTGATATGAGAGAAGTGTCCTAAGGCAATCGCCTTATAATTGTAAACATTTATTTTAATAAATGATAATTCACTATTTGAGTATACATGTTTGTATTTGATTGGGATCTTAAACTCATCTACTGAATGTCCGCAATACAACTCACAGCATAAGAGAATTTGTGATGGGATCACAACTAGTGATTATCTCTAAATGTGCAAATGTGAAGTATTGAAAATATCCCTAGTCGATGAATTGATAAATACGGACACTATCAATTCTCTTGAGACTAGCATGGGTTATTCTCTAATCAGCTGATTCTCACTGGCTGGTGACATTGGGATGTCCGGAGATAAACATGGATGCTAGTTAAGGGAACTAGTTCATTGGAGTGACTAGCTGTAAGACTTCATATGGTTATCTATATAGATATGTCAATGAAGTTCTTACTGCGGCTTAAGTGCGATGTTCCTTTGACTTGCGGTGTTCAAGTCATCTTGGTCATGGAGACTTATACTTTAACATCTTAAGCAAGCATCTCCAAGGAGGTGTGGACCCAGGATGATTGGGTATAAGCCGAAGTGCCCGAAGATGTTTGAACAGCCTACAAAGGATTCACCACTCCTTGCGAGGAGATGTATACCCAGGCCTATCGTCGGATTGTTACTCAAAACCTCTGGCCAGAGTATATCATGTTTGGAGTGCGAGTCTCTAAAATACATGAGAGTAATTAGAAATCCAAAGGACGAGAAAGACATTACTTGGGCTAGGTGTGACGTAGTCAGCCTAGTGGGGACTGACACAAATAGACCGTGTCCTGAACCAAGTGGGTATAAGATGGTGAAGGGAATGGGGCACGATTCATTAGAGCTGCTGAAGGGTTTCAGAATTACTTCTGAGGTCAACCGTTGATCTTTCGATTAATTGGGGGTCATGATGTACTACTAGGTGCCACTCATGATCGTTCTATAATTTGTTGATTATAGACGGCCAACATAAATCGAAAGCCTATTTAGTCACACGCACTACGAGTAATCCGAGGGATTTAAAACGAGTTGAAAATTGGATTTTCCGATCAAGAGAAATAAGTCGAATCTGAATTTATCAGAGGCGCAATGGAAGCTAAAATGGCTAAGTCTTTTGAAGGCTTATTGGGCGAATTAAATGAGTTTAATTCGCGATCGGTTCGGCTTGGTTTGGCCGGCCAAAGAGGGTGCCAAACCCCTTGGGTTGGCCGGCCACATTAAAGGGAAGAAACCAATTTAATTGGTTTAATTAATAAAATAAATCTAGTGCGATTTATTTTATAAATTATGGATAAATAAATTTGTGTAAAGAAATTTATATAAATAAATTTATAGAAATTTATTCTTTTTATGGAAATTAAAATGATCCATGAAATGGTTTATTTTAATTTTATAAAATCAATTATGAATTGATTTTTCCATAATAAGAAAGTTTATAAATTTCTTATAAAATTTATTCCATAATAAAAGGGGAGATTAATTAGTTTTATTATAAAGTTAGTTATAATAAAACTTGGTAATTCATAAGAGAATTTATAGGATAAATTTCTTATGATAACTAATTAGTTTTATTATAAAGTTAGTTATAATAAAACTTGGTTTAAACGGAATAATTCATAAGAGAATTTATAGGATAAATTTCTTATGATAACTAATTCATTAATTAGTTTTATTATAAAGTTAGTTATAATAAAACTTGGTTTAAACGGAATAATTCATAAGAGAATTTATAGGATAAATTTCTTATGATAACTAATTCCGTTAATTCCGTTAAGAGGGAGACTTGGCAAGGGAGATGCTACTATATAAAGGAACCAAAGGCAAGCCCTTAATTCTAATGAAGCAATCAAGAGAAGTAGCTTCCTCTCCCTCTCTCTCTCTTACTCTCTATTCTCCCTTTCTTCCCCTTAGGGCCGGCGCCCTCCTTGAGGATTAGGGCCGGCGCACCTTCATCCACCTAGGGCCGGCGCATCTCCTTCCCTAGGGTTGGTTGCCGTGAGCTTTCAAGAAGAAGGAGAAGCCAACCAAGAAGAAGAAGAAGCGGATCTCATCTCCTTCCTTCTCGGAATATTGATTCCGTTACTTTGGTGGTTAGTTTCCTATCTTTTCTCTTGTTCTTCTAGTTGTGCCTTTAGAGAATCTAGTAGTTCTCGTCGGCACAAAACTCGTGACTTTGCGAAGTCATCCCGAAGAGAACTCGGCGTGGACGCGAATAGAGGCGAAGCTTCCAAGGGACGCTACGGTTGGATCTCGTCCCTTACTTCGAGTTACGCGAGGTACTTGGTAAATTAGTTTACTTTTCCGCAAAGTTTTAATTTATGATTATGTCAACACATCATAAGGTTGCATGCTAGATACGTGGTTAAAATAATTTAGGAAATTATTTTATGCTAATTCTTCCGCTGCACGTAAAAATTTAAAATTTTACGAACCCGTATCCTTGTCGACATGCACCCGGTCCCAACAGTGGTATCAGAGCCGGTTAGTGTTCGACATAATCATATAATTGTTTTGCGGAAAACTTTGTCATGATCTCAATTTTGGAAAAAATTTTCAATTATGGAAACTTTCAAATTATAATAAATTTTAGATTTAGGAATTTCTAAGTTTGGAAATCCTCATGAAATTTCGCAAACTTTTGAAATTTTCTAGTTTCTGAAATTTTATAATAATTGTGAAAACTTCCCATCTTTGGAAACTTTCCAATTTTGGAAATTTTTCTAATTTTAGAAATTTTCCAATTTTGGAAATATGTAAGTTTTCTTTGTACCAGAAACTTACAATTATTCTGAAAACCTATTTATGAAATCTCGCAATTTTGGGCACTTTCTTTTAAGAAAGTCTAGACAAATTCATGGACAGTTAATTGACAATTAAATTTGAATTGGTTTTTAAATTGACAACAAAATTCTTTATTTTGGATTGAGCCTCGGGGAGCCGTCCAATTTAAAGTTAGTTGTTGTAATTTAATTTCCCAATTTTAATTGAAATTGTCATGTTTGATTTGGATTGAGCCTCGGGGAGCCGTCCAATTGGATTTACAACAAATTACTTTTCTTTGGGTATCTGAGCCTCGGGGAGCCACCCTTAGAAAACGATTTGTTGTAATTAATTAAATCCATGAATAAAATATGTTTAAGAGGTGATGCTCTTACATATTGTTGTCTCCAAAATTAATTAGGAAAATGGTTTCCTATAGAGTTTCTTAAATGAGATTTTCATGAAAATAATATGTGGTTGAATTAAGGGATTTGTCTCTTAATTTAATAAGATTTGATTTAGAGAAATCAAAGTCTTAAAACATATTATTTCCGAAATTGATTATGACAATTTAGGAAATTGTTTCCCAAAACAATTCCTTAAATAAAGTATGAAATTAGAATTAGGAAATCCGGTTCCTAATTCAAATAATGAGACTTGATAAATTAAGTCACATACATACTTTATTAAGGAAATCGTTAGTCATGACATAATTCTATGTCATGAATGTGCTTAGAAAAGAAAGGATGAGACCCAAAACCCCTTACAAAATATTAAGGCCAACACCTTCCATTAATATGGTTAGAATCGGAGTTTTGTTTCTCGTTTGGGTTGATGGACACATCCATGCCCGCTTGAACCTCAACATGTTCAAACCATGGAATTAGTTTATGATAATATAGTTGGAGTCAGAGGTCAATCCTTAGTTTTGGTTGTTGGACACATCCAAGCCTGACTAAACGGTTGAATGAGCTCCAACCATATTAAAACTATTTCTTGATTAATGGGTCAGCCTTAAGCTTGGAGCATCGATTTGTTGTGCCACAGCCAAGGTCGATGCAAAGAGAGGTGCAGTTGGGTGCTATGTATAAGTTGCATACTTGTTAATGAGTTAACAACCCAATGATTTATGCAAACATTCAATTAGTTGATAGCATAAAGTGATAGTTACATATATGTGATGTGTAATCGGTATAATTACCTACCTTCATAGCTAAGAATAACTTGATGGCCACAGCCATGGTTGTTCTTATCTATGGTTGGATATCAACCTATTTGGAGATGTTCCTACGATCTCCCGAATTGATAAAAAGGGTTATTCAATTTGAAAAATAAATAGGATTTTATTATGTATGTTGATACATTCTTTAATCATTCTTCTCACATAAGCTCAATTTGTATTTCTAGGATAATCACTCGATCATGTCTTCTCTGAATTTGCGTTCCATTTTGGACACCAATAAACTGACTGGGCCAAACTTCATGGACTGGCTTCGAAACCTGAGGATAGTCCTCAAGGCAGAGAAGCTTGCTTATGTCCTTGAAGATCAACTTCCCAACCATCCTCCTGAAAATGCAACTCCTGACCAGTTTCCTGAGTTGCTCAACCTGCTGAAGACTGTAGAGCCTTCTGTGAAGCAGGATCAAAAGACGGTACTGTTAGTTGGTTCCTCGAAGAAAGGTTCTAAGAGGAAGGCCAAAGAACAGAATAAGGGAAAGAAGAAAAAGGCCAAAAAGACTGAAAATACCCTAAAAGGCACTTGCCATCACTGTGGCAAGGAGGGTCACTGGCGAAGAAACTGCAAGGTTTATCTTGAGTCCTTGAAAGAGAAGGCATCCGATGCCCCATCCTCTTCAAGTATCTTCGTTATTGAATGTCACTCTATTTCCTCAAACACATGGGTACTTGATACTGGGTGTAGCTCACATATATGTAATGACATACAAGGGCTAAGGAATAGAAGAAGACTCGTCAAGGGAGAAGCGAATTTGCGAGTTGGAAACGGAGCAAAGATTGCTGCTGTTGCCATCGGAACATATTTGCTAAAGCTCCCTACAGGACGTGTCTTAGAATTGGATAATTGTTATTTTGTTCCTTCGTTAATAAAGAACATTGTATCTATTTCATGTTTGAATGAAAAGGGTTATCATTTAACTTTTAGTAACAATTGTTGTTACATAACTTTAAATGGCGTTCTTTATGGGAATGGAACTTTGTGCAATGGTATCTACACGTTAGATTTATCCAGTGACGTTTTCAATATCGAAGTTAGCAACAAACGTGCTCGAATAGATAATCGAATAGACTCCTACACATGTAAGTAAGAAACGCATGACCGAATTACACCGATGTGGAATTTTGGAATCATTTGAACCCGGTTCATTTGATACATGCGAATCATGCTTAAAAGGCAAGATGACCAAATTACCCTTTTCCGGAAAAGGTAATCCAGTGGGAGAATTGCTTGGTCTAATACATACTGATGTATGTGGACCAATGTCAACTCTTGCACAAGGAGGCTATAGCTACTTCATCACCTTTATCGATGATCACTCACGATTCGGGTACGTGTTCTTGATGAAACACAAATCTGAAGCCTTTGAGAAATTCAAAGAGTTCAGAAATGAAGTAGAGAAACAGCTTGGCAAAAGTATTAAAATACTTCGATCCGATCGGGGTGGTGAATACTTAAGTCAAGAGTTTCAAGATTATCTTAGGGACAATGGGATATTATCCCAATGGACTCCGCCGTATACACCACAGCATAATGGTGTATCTGAGAGGCGCAACCGAACCTTGATGGACATGGTTAGGTCGATGATGAATCATGCAACTCTTCCAAAATCCTTTTGGGGCTATGCACTTAAGACAGCTGTTTACTTGCTAAACAGAGTCCCGACCAAGGTAGTCTCTACTACTCCATATGAGACATGGAATAGTAAGAAACCCCACTTAACTCACCTTAAGATATGGGGTTGTCCTGCTTATGTGAAGCGGATTGTATCAGACAAATTGGATGCTAAGTCTGATAAATGTCTATTTATTGGATACCCTAAGGAAACGAAGGGTTACCAATTCTATCATCCCTTGGAACAAAAGGTGTTTGTTTCAAGGCATGCTGTATTTCTGGAAAAAGAATTTCTTTTACAAGAAAACAGTGGGAGTGGCATTGAACTTGATGAAGTTCAAGAAACTCCAATAGACATTACAGAGACACCTAGTCTAGACCCACAACCAATACCTCATAATGATGAGCTATCAGTTGAACCTAAGACTACACCACCTCTTCGTAGATCTGATAGGACACGCAATATTCCAGAGAGATACGGATTTCTCGTAAGTGAATCGAACGACGTGTTACTCATAAGCGATGACGAACCTATCAGTTATGAAGATGTTCTGAAAAGTTCAGAAAGGGACAAATGGCTTGAGGCCATGAAGTCGGAAATGGATTCCATGTACGAAAACCAAGTATGGGACTTGGTTAACCCACCTGAAGGGATTAAGCCCATAGGGTGCAAGTGGGTTTTCAAGAAGAAAACCGACATGGAAGGTAATGTTGTTACCTTTAAGGCTAGATTAGTGGCAAAAGGATATCGTCAGAAGCAAGGAATTGATTATGACGAAACCTATTCGCCAGTAGCTATGCTTAAATCCATTCGGATGCTCCTAGCCATAGCAGCTCATTATGATTATGAGATATGGCAAATGGATGTGAAAACAGCTTTCCTTAACGGAAACCTGCTTGAGGATGTATACATGATACAACCTGAAGGTTTCACATCGGTTGATAAAACCAAAGTATGCAAGCTTCGACGATCCATATATGGACTGAAGCAAGCATCTAGGAGCTGGAACATCCGTTTTGATGAGACAATCAAAAAGTTTGATTTCTCACAAAATCCAGACGAACCTTGTGTGTACAAGAAGGTTAGTGGGAGTGCAGTCGTATTCCTAGTATTATATGTCGATGACATCTTACTTATAGGAAACGATATATCAGTCTTACAGACAGTTAAAATTTGGTTGTCCAAAACTTTCTCCATGAAAGACCTGGGAGAAGCAACCTATATCCTTGGGATTAGAATCTATAGAGATAGATCAAAACGGTTGCTTGGTCTTTCGCAGTCTACATATATAGACCGAGTGCTAAAAAGGTTTAGCATGTCGGAATCCAAGAAAGGTTACCTTCCCATCAGGCATGGGATCAACCTTTCAAAGTCTATGTGTCCGCGCACAGAAGACGAGAGGATTTGCATGAATAAGATTCCTTATGCATCCGCGATAGGATCTATCATGTATGCTATGTTATGTACAAGGCCCGATGTATCGTATGCTTTGAGCGTCACAAGCAGATACCAGTCGGATCCAGGAATGGATCATTGGGCGGCTGTTAAGACAATCCTTAAGTACTTAAGAAGAACTAAGGATGTGTTCCTAATATATGGAGAAGGAGATATGGTAATACGTGGGTATACAGATGCCAGTTTCCAGACAGATAAGGATGACTCCAAATCTCAGTCTGGATACGTATTTACTTTGAATGGAGGCGCAGTAAGTTGGAAAAGTTCCAAACAAGACACCGTAGCGGATTCCACCACGGAAGCGGAATATATCGCAGCTTCGGAAGCAGCAAAGGAAGCAGTCTGGATCAAGAAGTTCGTCTCCGAACTTGGCGTGGTTCCAACCATTGATGATGCAGTGCCGGTTTACTGCGACAACAATGGAGCTATTGCACAAGCAAAGGAACCAAGGTCTCATCAGCGATCCAAACACGTGCTTCGTCGCTATCATCTGATCAGAGAGATTATAAGTAGGAATGATATACAAATTGAGAAAATTCCCACTGAAAGGAATTTAGCGGATCCTTTAACTAAGGCCTTGCCTCAGAGCAAGTTTGAGGGTCATGTTAGAGCTTGTGGTATTGGATACCGTAGCGATTGGCATTAGGCCAAGTGGGAGTTTGTTAGTGATATGAGAGAAGTGTCCTAAGGCAATCGCCTTATGATTGTAAACATTTATTTTAATAAATGATAATTCACTATTTGAGTATACATGTTTGTATTTGATTGGGATCTTAAACTCATCTACTGAATGTCCGCAATACAACTCACAGCATAAGAGAAATTGTGATGGGATCACAACTAGTGATTATCTCTAAATGTGCAAATGTGAAGTATTGAAAATATCCCTAGTCGATGAATTGATAAATACGGACACTATCAATTCTGTTGAGACTAGCATGGGTTATTCTCTAATCAGCTGATTCTCACTGGCTGGTGACATTGGGATGTCCGGAGATAAACATGGATGCTAGTTAAGGGAACTAGTTCATTGGAGTGACTAGCTGTAAGACTTCATATGGTTATCTATATAGATATGTCAATGAAGTTCTTACTGCGGCTTAAGTGCGATGTTCCTTTGACTTGCGGTGTTCAAGTCATCTTGGTCATGGAGACTTATACTTTAACATCTTAAGCAAGCATCTCCAAGGAGGTGTGGACCCAGGATGATTGGGTATAAGCCGAAGTGCCCGAAGATGTTTGAACAGCCTACAAAGGATTCACCACTCCTTGCGAGGAGATGTATACCCAGGCCTATCGTCGGATTGTTACTCAAAACCTCTGGCCAGAGTATATCATGTTTGGAGTGCGAGTCTCTAAAATACATGAGAGTAATTAGAAATCCAAAGGACGAGAAAGACATTACTTGGGCTAGGTGTGACGTAGTCAGCCTAGTGGGGACTGACACAAATAGACCGTGTCCTGAACCAAGTGGGTATAAGATGGTGAAGGGAATGGGGCACGATTCATTAGAGCTGCTGAAGGGTTTCAGAATTACTTCTGAGGTCAACCGTTGATCTTTCGATTAATTGGGGGTCATGATGTACTACTAGGTGCCACTCATGATCGTTCTATAATTTGTTGATTATAGACGGCCAACATAAATCGAAAGCCTATTTAGTCACACGCACTACGAGTAATCCGAGGGATTTAAAACGAGTTGAAAATTGGATTTTCCGATCAAGAGAAATAAGTCGAATCTGAATTTATCAGAGGCGCAATGGAAGCTAAAATGGCTAAGTCTTTTGAAGGCTTATTGGGCGAATTAAATGAGTTTAATTCGCGATCGGTTCGGCTTGGTTTGGCCGGCCAAAGAGGGTGCCAAACCCCTTGGGTTGGCCGGCCACATTAAAGGGAAGAAACCAATTTAATTGGTTTAATTAATAAAATAAATCTAGTGCGATTTATTTTATAAATTATGGATAAATAAATTTGTGTAAAGAAATTTATATAAATAAATTTATAGAAATTTATTCTTTTTATGGAAATTAAAATGATCCATGAAATGGTTTATTTTAATTTTATAAAATCAATTATGAATTGATTTTTCCATAATAAGAAAGTTTATAAATTTCTTATAAAATTTATTCCATAATAAAAGGGGAGATTAATTAGTTTTATTATAAAGTTAGTTATAATAAAACTTGTAATTCATAAGAGAATTTATAGGATAAATTTCTTATGATAACTAATTAGTTTTATTATAAAGTTAGTTATAATAAAACTTGGTTTAAACGGAATAATTCATAAGAGAATTTATAGGATAAATTTCTTATGATAACTAATTCATTAATTAGTTTTATTATAAAGTTAGTTATAATAAAACTTGGTTTAAACGGAATAATTCATAAGAGAATTTATAGGATAAATTTCTTATGATAACTAATTCCGTTAATTCCGTTAAGAGGGAGACTTGGCAAGGGAGATGCTACTATATAAAGGAACCAAAGGCAAGCCCTTAATTCTAATGAAGCAATCAAGAGAAGTAGCTTCCTCTCCCTCTCTCTCTCTTACTCTCTATTCTCCCTTTCTTCCCCTTAGGGCCGGCGCCCTCCTTGAGGATTAGGGCCGGCGCACCTTCATCCACCTAGGGCCGGCGCATCTCCTTCCCTAGGGTTGGTTGCCGTGAGCTTTCAAGAAGAAGGAGAAGCCAACCAAGAAGAAGAAGAAGCGGATCTCATCTCCTTCCTTCTCGGAATATTGATTCCGTTACTTTGGTGGTTAGTTTCCTATCTTTTCTCTTGTTCTTCTAGTTGTGCCTTGGAGAATCTAGTAGTTCTCGTCGGCACAAAACTCGTGACTTTGCGAAGTCATCCCGAAGAGAACTAGGCGTGGACGCGAATAGAGGCGAAGCTTCCAAGGGACGCTACGGTTGGATCTCGTCCCTTACTTCGAGTTACGCGAGGTACTTGGTAAATTAGTTTACTTTTCCTCAAAGTTTTAATTTATGATTATGTCAACACATCATAAGGTTGCATGCTAGATACGTGGTTAAAATAATTTAGAAAATTATTTTATGCTAATTCTTCTACTGCACGTAAAAATTTAAAATTTTACGAACCCGTATCCTTGTCGACATGCACCCGGTCCCAACAATTTATGGATCTAATGAATAGAGTGTTCAAGGACTTTCTTGACAAGTTCGTCATTGTCTTCATTGATGATATCCTAGTGTATTCAAAGACCT
>JAGFNQ010001085.1:945346-1075014 GCA_024364735.1 Boesenbergia rotunda
AGGAATAGAAGAAGACTCGTCAAGGAGAAGCGAATTTGCGAGTTGGAAACGGAGCAAAGATTGCTGCTGTTGCCATCGGAACATATTTGCTAAAGCTCCCTACAGGACGTGTCTTAGAATTGGATAATTGTTATTTTGTTCCTTCGTTAATAAAGAACATTGTATCTATTTCATGTTTGAATGAAAAGGGTTATCATTTAACTTTTAGTAACAATTGTTGTTACATAACTTTAAATGGCGTTCTTTATGGGAATGGAACTTTATGCAATGGTATCTACACGTTAGATTTATCCAGTGACGTTTTCAATATCGAAGTTAGCAACAAACGTGCTCGAATAGATAATCGAATAGACTCCTACACTTGGCATTGCCGTCTTGGCCATGTAAGTAAGAAACGCATGATCGAATTACACCGATGTGGAATTCTGGAATCATTTGAACCCGGTTCATTTGATACATGCGAATCATGCTTAAAAGGCAAGATGACCAAATTACCCTTTTCCGGAAAAGGTAATCCAGTGGGAGAATTGCTTGGTCTAATACATACTGATGTATGTGGACCAATGTCAACTCTTGCACAAGGAGGCTATAGCTACTTCATCACCTTTATCGATGATCACTCACGATTCGGGTACGTGTTCTTGATGAAACACAAATCTGAAGCCTTTGAGAAATTCAAAGAGTTCAGAAATGAAGTAGAGAAACAGCTTGGCAAAAGTATTAAAATACTTCGATCCGATCGGGGTGGTGAATACTTAAGTCAAGAGTTTCAAGATTATCTTAGGGACAATGGGATATTATCCCAATGGACTCCGCCGTATACACCACAGCATAATGGTGTATCTGAGAGGCGCAACCGAACCTTGATGGACATGGTTAGGTCGATGATGAATCATGCAACTCTTCCAAAATCCTTTTGGGGCTATGCACTTAAGACAGCTGTTTACTTGCTAAACAGAGTCCCGACCAAGGTAGTCTCTACTACTCCATATGAGACATGGAATAGTAAGAAACCCCACTTAACTCACCTTAAGATATGGGGTTGTCCTGCTTATGTGAAGCGGATTGTATCAGACAAATTGGATGCTAAGTCTGATAAATGTCTATTTATTGGATACCCTAAGGAAACGAAGGGTTACCAATTCTATCATCCCTTGGAACAAAAGGTGTTTGTTTCAAGGCATGCTGTATTTCTGGAAAAAGAATTTCTTTTACAAGAAAACAGTGGGAGTGGCATTGAACTTGATGAAGTTCAAGAAACTCCAATAGACATTACAGAGACACCTAGTCTAGACCCACAACCAATACCTCATAATGATGAGCTATCAGTTGAACCTAAACTACACCACCTCTTCGTAGATCTGATAGGACACGCAATATTCCAGAGAGATACGGATTTCTCGTAAGTGAATCGAACGACGTGTTACTCATAAGCGATGACGAACCTATCAGTTATGAAGATGTTCTGAAAAGTTCAGAAAGGGACAAATGGCTTGAGGCCATGAAGTCGGAAATGGATTCCATGTACGAAAACCAAGTATGGGACTTGGTTAACCCACCTGAAGGGATTAAGCCCATAGGGTGCAAGTGGGTTTTCAAGAAGAAAACCGACATGGAAGGTAATGTTGTTACCTTTAAGGCTAGATTAGTGGCAAAAGGATATCGTCAGAAGCAAGGAATTGATTATGACGAAACCTATTCGCCAGTAGCTATGCTTAAATCCATTCGGATGCTCCTAGCCATAGCAGCTCATTATGATTATGAGATATGGCAAATGGATGTGAAAACAGCTTTCCTTAACGGAAACCTGCTTGAGGATGTATACATGATACAACCTGAAGGTTTCACATCGGTTGATAAAACCAAAGTATGCAAGCTTCGACGATCCATATATGGACTGAAGCAAGCATCTAGGAGCTGGAACATCCGTTTTGATGAGACAATCAAAATGTTTGATTTCTCACAAAATCCAGACGAACCTTGTGTGTACAAGAAGGTTAGTGGGAGTGCAGTCGTATTCCTAGTATTATATGTCGATGACATCTTACTTATAGGAAACGATATATCAGTCTTACAGACAGTTAAAATTTGGTTGTCCAAAACTTTCTCCATGAAAGACCTGGGAGAAGCAACCTATATCCTTGGGATTAGAATCTATCAAGATAGATCAAAACGGTTGCTTGGTCTTTCGCAGACTACATATATAGACTGAGTGCTAAAAAGGTTTAGCATGTCAAAATCCAAGAAAGGTTACCTTCCCATCAAGCATAGGATCAACCTTTCAAAGTCTATGTGTCCGCGCACAGAAGACGAGAGGATTTGCATGAATAAGATTCCTTATGCATCCGCGATAGGATCTATCATGTATGCTATGTTATGTACAAGGCCCGATGTATCGTATGCTTTGAGCATCACAAGCAGATACCAGTCGGATCCAGGAATGGATCATTGGGCGGCTGTTAAGACAATCCTTAAGTACTTAAGAAGAACTAAGGATGTGTTCCTAATATATGGAGAAGGAGATATGGTAATACGTGAGTATACAGATGCCAGTTTCCAGACAGATAAGGATGACTCCAAATCTCAGTCTGGATACGTATTTACTTTGAATGGAGGCGCAGTAAGTTGGAAAAGTTTCAAACAAGACACCGTAGCGGATTCCACCACGGAAGCGGAATATATCGCAGCTTCGGAAGCAGCAAAGGAAGCAGTCTGGATCAAGAAGTTCGTCTCCGAACTTGGCGTGGTTTCAACCATTGATGATGCAGTGCCGGTTTACTGCGACAACAATAGAGCTATTACACAAGCAAAGGAACCAAGGTCTCATCGGCGATCCAAACACGTGCTTCGCCGCTATCATCTGATCAGAGAGATTATAAGTAGGAATGATATACAAATTGAGAAAATTCCCACTGAAAGGAATTTAGCGGATCCTTTAACTAAGGCCTTACCTCAAAACAAGTTTGAGGGTCATGTTAGAGCCTGTGGTATTGGATACCGTAGCGATTGGCATTAGGCCAAGTGGGAGTTTGTTAGTGATATGAGAGAAGTGTCCTAAGGCAATCGCCTTATAATTGTAAACATTTATTTTAATAAATAATAATTCACTATTTGAGTATACATGTTTGTATTTGATTGGGATCTTAAACTCATCTACTGAATGTCCGCAATACAACTCACAGCATAAGAGAATTTGTGATGGGATCACAACTAGTGATTATCTCTAAATGTGCAAATGTAAAGTATTGAAAATATCCCTAGTCGATGAATTGATAAATACGGACACTATCAATTCTCTTGAGACTAGCATGGGTTATTCTCTAATCAGCTGATTCTCACTGGCTGGTGACATTGGGATGTCCGGAGATAAACATGGATGCTAGTTGAGGGAACTAGTTCATTGGAGTGACTAGCTGTAAGACTTCATATGGTTATCTATATAGATATGGCAATGAAGTTCTTACTGCGGCTTAAGTGCGATGTTCCTTTGACTTGTGGTGTTCAAGTCATCTTGGTCATGGAGACTTATACTTTAACATCTTAAGCAAGCATCTCCAAGGAGGTGTGGACCCAGGATGATTGGGTATAAGCCGAAGTGCCCGAAGATGTTTGAACAGCCTACAAAGGATTCACCACTCCTTGCGAGGAGATGTATACCCAGGCCTATCGTCGGATTATTACTCAAAACCTCTAGCCAGAGTATATCATGTTTGGAGTGCGAGTCTCTAAAATACATTAGAGTAATTAGAAATCCAAAGGACGAGAAAGACATTACTTGGGCTAGGTGTGGCGTAGTCAGCCTAGTGGGGACTGACACAAATAGACCGTGTCCTGAACCAAGTGGGTATAAGATGGTGAAGGGAATGGGGCACGATTCATTAGAGCTGCTGAAGGGTGTCAGAATTACTTCTGAGGTCAACCGTTGATCTTTCGATTAATTGGGGGTCATGATGTACTACTAGGTGCCACTCATGATCGTTCTATGATTTGTTGATTATAGACGGCCAACATAAATCGAAAGCCTATTTAGTCACACGCACTACGAGTAATCCGAGGGATTTAAAATGAGTTGAAAATTGGATTTTCCGATCAAGAGAAATAAGTCGAATCTGAATTTATCAGAGGCACAATGGAAGCTAAAATGGCTAAGTCCTTTGAAGGCTTATTGGGCGAATTAAATGAGTTTAATTCACGATCAGTTCGGCTTGGTTTGGCCGGCCAAAGAGGGTGTCAAACCCCTTGGGTTGGCCGGCCACATTAAAGGGAAGAAACCAATTTAATTGGTTTAATTAATAAAATAAATCTAGTGCGATTTATTTTATAAATTATGGATAAATAAATTTGTGTAAAGAAATTTATATAAATAAATTTATAGAAATTTATTCTTTTTATGGAAATTAAAATGATCCATGAAATGGTTTATTTTAATTTTATAAAATCAATTATGAATTGATTTTTCCATAATAAGAAAGTTTATAAATTTCTTATAAAATTTATTCCATAATAAAAGGGGAGATTAATTAGTTTTATTATAAAGTTAGTTATAATAAAACTTAGTAATTCATAAGAGAATTTATAGGATAAATTTCTTATGATAACTAATTAGTTTTATTATAAAGTTAGTTATAATAAAACTTGGTATAAACGGAATAATTTATAAGAGAATTTATAGTATAAATTTCTTATGATAACTAATTCATTAATTAGTTTTATTATAAAGTTAGTTATAATAAAACTTGGTTTAAACGGAATAATTCATAAGAGAATTTATAGGATAAATTTCTTATGATAACTAATTCCGTTAATTCCGTTAAGAGGGAGACTTGGCAAGGGAGATGCTACTATATAAAGGAACCAAAGGCAAGCCCTTAATTCTAATGAAGCAATCAAGAGAAGTAGCTTCCTCTCCCTCTCTCTCTCTTACTCTCTATTCTCCCTTTCTTCCCCTTAGGGCCGGCGCCCTCATTGAGGATTAGGGCCGACGCACCTTCATCCACCTAGGGCCGGCGCATCTCCTTCCCTAGGGTTGGTTGCCGTGAGCTTTCAAGAAGAAGGAGAAGCCAACCAAGAAGAAGAAGAAGCGGATCTCATCTCCTTCCTTCTCGGAATATTGATTCCGTTACTTTGGTGGTTAGTTTCCTATCTTTTCTCTTGTTCTTCTAGTTGTGCCTTTGGAGAATCTAGTAGTTCTCGTCGGCACAAAACTCGTGACTTTGCGAAGTCATCCCGAAGAGAACTCGGCGTGGACGCGAATAGAGGCGAAGCTTCCAAGGGACGCTACGGTTGGATCTCGTCCCTTACTTCGAGTCACGCGAGATACTTGGTAAATTAGCTTACTTTTCCGCAAAGTTTTAATTTATGATTATGTCAACACATCATAAGGTTACATGCTAGATACGTGGTTAAAATAATTTAGGAAATTATTTTATGCTAACTCTTCCGCTGCACGTAAAAATTTAAAATTTTACGAACCCGTATCCTTGTCGACATGCACCCGGTCCCAACAATTTATGGATCTAATGAATAGAGTGTTCAAGGACTTTCTTGACAAGTTCGTCATTGTCTTCATTGATGATATCCTAGTGTATTCAAAGACTCAGGAAGAACATGATGAACACCTGAAGATAGTGTTGCAGACCTTACACCAGAGGGAGCTGTATGTCAAATTCTCAAAGTGTGAGTTTTGGCTTGACCAGGTGGCATTCCTAGGCCACATCATTTCCAAGGAAGGTATTATGGTAGACCCAGCCAAGATTGAAGCAGTCAGTAACTGGAGTCGACCAAAGAATGCCAGTGAGATCAGAAGTTTTCTGGGTTTAGCAGGGTACTACAGAAGGTTTGTAAAGGACTTTTCAAAGATAGCTTCTCCACTTACAGCCCTGACCAGAAAGAATAAGAAGTATGAGTGGACTGAGGACTGTGAGCAGAGCTTCCTTGAGTTGAAGAAGAAACTGACCAGCGCTCCTATCCTTACAGTACCCGAAGGTGATAAGAGCTTTGATATATACAGTGATGCATCAAAGCTAGGACTTGGAGCTGTACTTATGCAAGAAGGCAAAGTCATAGCTTATGCTTTCAGGCAACTCAAGGACTATAAAAAGAATTACCCCACTCATGATCTAGAGTTGGCAGCTGTAGTCTTTGCTCTAAAGATATGGAGGCATTACTTGTATGGAGTGCAGTGTAAGATTTATACAGATCACCAGAGTCTGAAATATTTCTTCACTCAGAAAGACCTCAATATGAGACAGCGAAGCGAAGGTGGCTCGAGTTAGTGAAGGACTATGACTGTGAGACTCTTTACCACCCTGGTAAGGCAAATAGAGTAGCAGATGCACTGAGTAGAAATACTCGTGCCACTTTGATGTCCTTATCATCATTGGCACCACCATTACAGAAGGAAATAGTAGATTATAGAGTTGAGATCATTTATGGGCAGTTAGCTCTATTAACACTAGAGTCAACCTTGCTTGAAGATATACAGAAAGAGCAAGCTGAGGATTCTGATATCTAAAGGATTAAGCAAGAGGTGCAAGAAGAAGAGAGTAAAGAGTTTAGAGTATCTGACAGTGGGATACTCTATTATGGTGACCGTTTGTGTGTTCCCAAGAATGAAGAGCTGAGAAAGAAGACTCTTGAAGAAGCCCATGGAACTCCCTACTCCATGCATCCTGGTTCTACCAAGATGTACCAGGACTTGAAAAGAAGATTTTGGTGGTCCGGAATGAAAAGAGGCATAGCTAGGTATGTCAGCACCTGCCTGACATGTCAGAGAGTTAAAGCAGAACACCAGAGACCAGGAGGTGTCCTACAGCCCATTCAGATTCCAGAGTGGAAATGGGAAGACATAGCCATGGATTTCATAGTTAGTTTACCAAAGACAACTGATGGCTATGATGCTATTTGGGTGATAGTAGACAGATTGACCAAGTCTGCCCACTTTTTGGCAATCAGAGTGTCTTACTCAATTGAAAAGTTAGCCCAATTATATGTGCAGGAAGTGATCCGACTACATGGAGTCCCGAATACCATTATCTCTGATAAGGATGGTCATTTCAGTTCACACTTTTGGGAGTGCGTACAGACAGCGCTAGGCACCAAACTGAAGTTTAGCACAGCTTTCCATCCCCAGACTGATGGACAGACAGAGAGAGTGAATCAAATTTTAGAAGATATGCTCAGAGCTTGTGCATTAGACTTCAAGGGCAGTTGGTGCAAGTATTTGTGTTTAGCTGAGTTTGCCTACAACAACAGCTACCAAGCCACTATCGGTATGGCACCCTATGAAGCTCTTTATGGTAGGAAGTGTAGATCTCCCCTCTGTTGATATGAAGGTAGTGAGAAGAAGGAAATGGGGTCACAGACTGATCTTATAGATGATACCACAGAAGCTATAAAGAGCATCCGCCAGAGGATAGAGACTGCTCAGAGTAGGCAAAAGAGCTACGCCGATATACGTCGTAGGCCGTTAGAGTTTGAAGTTGGGGATACAGTTTTCCTCAAAGTAGCTCCAATGAAGGGTGTGATGAGATTTGGCAAGAAAGGCAAGCTAAGTCCTCGATACGTAGGGCCCTACCCAGTGACGAAAAGAGTTGGCAAAGTAGCTTATGAGTTGGAGCTACCCTCAGAGATGTCAGCAATACACAATGTGTTCCATGTCTCAATGCTAAAGAAGCATATCCCAGATGCCAACCAAGTGATTGAGCCATAGATGGTACAAGTGCAAGAAGATCTCAGTTATGAAAGTCGACCTATTCAGATAATAGATCGAGCAGATAAGAAGCTGAGGAACAAAGTGGTACCATTAGTGAAAGTCTTATGGCTGAATCAGAAGTATGAAGAGGCAACTTGGGAATCAGAAGATAGCATGAGGCAAAGGTATCCAGAGCTGTTCTAAGTTCGAGGATGAACTTTTTATAAGGTAGGGAGGATTGTAACACCCAATAATTTTCTGGTATTATTAGGGATTTTTCGAAATTTTTCTAGCATTTTTCGGAATTAAAATAAAAAGAAAAAAATTAAAGGGTCGGGTGGGGATTGATCTCACGACCACGCGAGAAGCAAATCCTTAAGCAAGCTTGGCTAACCAGCTGGGCAAGGGTATCAAGCACAAAAAAGGATGAAGCGAAATAATATTATAGTTGATTTAGCCCGTTTCATAAAGAGGTATTTAAACTTCCACTTAAGTTGAGTTAAGACCCCATTAGGGCTTGGAGGAGGCCGCGCGAGCAAGGTGGGAGGCTGCGAAAAACAGGGAAGAAAAGGAGAGTTTCCTCCTCCTTCTTCCTCTTGAAGTAGAAAACCTAGTGCTTCTTCCCTAGGGCCAAGAAGTGGAGTTTTCTTGCAAAGGAAGAGGAAAAGAACCCTACACTAGGAATTTCGAGATACTTAGTGAGTTTCTTCAAGAAAAGGGTAAGTAGATCACTCACCTGCAATAGAAGTAGTTTCGCCATGTATTTCTCGTTGTAGAACCATGTTTGTGATCTAAATGCATGCTTTAAGATTATGGTTTTCTTATTTGTGTGTTTTAAGTTCCTAAAGAATACATGTTTTATCATAGAATATGAATTGGAGTAAGTTTTTATGTATGTGACCTAAGTATGACAAGAGTAAGTTCTTGAAAAGTCCCAAAAAGGAGTTTTGGGGTTAAGGGCACGCAAGGTGCTCGATGAAAGTTTCAAGTAAGAAAAGGTAAAGGTTTATAGTGCAAGATTTATGAAAAAGAAAGTTAGCTTGATAAATACAAGCATTATGAGTAAGAAAGTATTTTACTTTTGTAAAGTGACATGTACCGGGCAAATGAGAGGCCCACAGAAAGTAAGAAAGAAGCTCTAATAGGGTGCGGTGGCTAGCTACCCCGAAACCTATTAGGGATGCGCGCATTGGTACACTGATACCAGGTACAGTGTCAAGGCCTGAGAAAGTTGATTATTATTTTGAAGTATACGAGTATATGTAATTGTTTTCAGTTTAAGCATATGTTTTGCTATGTATGTTGACATTGTTATGTTACAAGCATGTTAAAGAGCAAGAGCAAGGAAGTTAGTGGTTTAAAGTATGAAAATGCATAAGTAGCAAGTCTCAAAAGAAATTATGAGCATGTTAGATTTGCCAATGTTTTAGTGCTAGTAAATGTTTTCAAGCATGATTGAGCATGATAAGTATATGAAAGTTTCCATGTGTAAGTATTTCAAAGTGCATGTGTTTTGAAGCAAGCATTATTTGAAAAGAGCATGTTTATCATTGATCGCATGGATTTGTGAGTTAGGATTTACTTACTAAGCAAATCGCTTATTAGTTGCATTTCCTTCTATTGCAGACAAAGGTAAAGAAAAAGCATAAGCTAGGGAGGCGAGCGGGACTTGCATTGATGTTTAGTGGCGGCGGAACCGTGGAAGAGATCGTCGGGTTAAGTCTTGTAGAACATGTGTTTTGGTGTTTTGAATTGGTAGAATGAATGACTTTGTTTAAACCTTGCATAGAGACAAAGTTGGGTACAAACTCTAGTCTAGAGTTCATATATTTTGATAGCTTATTTAATTCCGCAAAGATCCTAATTGCAAGTTTATGAGGTTGTTTTGGGTTGCTAAAATGTTTATAAAACTAGTGTAGAGTATAGATTTGGAGTTATTTATCTATATACTTGAAAGTATATGAATTGTGAAGCTTTGGAAATGGTTTTCAGGTCTGTAAATGCAGTTTTCAGGCGTGTCAGTCGACTGGTTCAGAACCAGTCGACTACCCTATCGAACAGGACCTACTGTTCGATGCACCAGTCGACTGCCATGAGGCCAGTCGACTGGTGCCGGGCACAGAAAGTTTCTGTGGCCGATACCAGTCGACTGGCTATATAGCAGTCGACTGGTACCATTGAAAAGAAGTGGTATAGAGCAGCTGGTTAGTGCTTTAGTTTTACAACTAAGAGGTCTAAGGGTCAAATCCTTGTAAAGCAAATAAAATGAAAGTTTTTTTTTAAAAGGGAAAAAATCAGAGCAAGTTAAGGGAAGTCAAGTAGTTATAACCTAAGGCTAAGAATAAGGTAAAGTTAAGGTTAAGTAAATGTGGCGCCCGCCTTAAGGAAGAGAGAGAGAAGTTAAGTAAGGCGGGTCGTCACATGTCAACCCTCTCTTGACAACTCCAAGTATCAGGCTGGAAACATAGAATAAGGTAAATGGGGGTGAGTCCTAGTGAACTTTGCGGATATAAAAATAAAATATGCATGCCTATATATATAGAGAGAGAGAGAGGCTCATCCACAATCCATCTCATCCACAATTCACCTTATATTGTATGGCTTTTTATCAAATGGCACACGTGAGAATCTGTAATTACCAAAAAGCGTCCTGAGGATTCATTTTTACCAAAGGGCGCATAAAAAAATGTGTTCTTCCTCTTATACCCCTCCCACCAACAATTCCCTTTCTCAGTTAGCTTTCCGAGGCATCCGAACCACTTTTTCAGAGTTTCTAATTCAAAATAAGATATTGAGGTTCGGATGCCCCTGAGAGTCAACTTTTTCTCACCCTACATATATATTTCTACCTTGTCCAACTCAACTCATCACAAAGATACATATATATTTCTATCTTACCCCAGAGAGTCGACTTGTTCTAGAGGTGACTCCAAAGAGTCTACTTAAAAGAATCATTGAGGAAGATAGGTGTTGAAGGAGAAACTTCAAGCAATAGTTTGTTTGATAGAAGGAAGAAAAAGATTTAGTAATGTACGTATGATTGGCTACTTAAAATTTGTGTATACGGTGAAAAGAAATAGTATAAGGGTTCTTATAGGGTGTATTTCAGCTAGACTCTGTTCTGCTCTGATATGGTATCAGACCTAGTTGTATACATGATCAACTCTTTCTACTAATTTTTTGTTTGGAGAAGGACTCTAATGGTGTTAACATTACATAAATAGGGTTCTCAGAATTTGTTTAAACTTACGATAAATTTATGCTTGAATACGACTTCGGGCCTGATATCCTTTGATATTAGATATCAGGCCCTCCTAGGGCCTGATATCTTACCATATCAGGCTCGAGGAGGACCTAATATCATCTTATATTAGGCCCACCGTGGGCCTGATATCATACCATATCAGGCCCCACTGATGGACTAATTGGATCTGTATCGATCCTTGTTTTTTTAAAATTACTGAAATACTTGATTATGAATTTGAAAGTTTGCCAAATTTAATTGTAATTTATTTTTCAGGGATGATAATATTGTTGATGAAATTCTCTCTAAGATATGGAATACTCTTGATGATAATGTTGTCATGGGGAATGGAGCAGAAATAGCCAGTAATAATATTCCATTATCTTGAGTATAGTGGTAATAGAATTACAAGGAATTTGATATTTGATCTAAATGAAGAAGCAAGTAATCTAGAAGATGAGTATCTGAATTTTTCTACAAGACTTGTTGAATATTTTGAGCCAACCTGGAGTGAGGAGGAAGATCATTAAATCTAAAATGCAGATGAATTACAACCCAGTACAAGTGTACTAGAATTTCAAGCTGATGAAATACAATTGAGCAATATGAATTCCCCCCAGATCAATACAGTAACTTAAAGGATGAGTTTTCAATAGCTGATGATCATTATATTTTGAATTCTCGATTGCTAGTTGGGCCAATTGGAGAGGCAGAGGCAAGAGATGAGCATGATTTTTTATGGGGTAGATTTTTCCATCTAGACAAGAATTCAAGAATGTACTTGTAAAATATGTCATAGTTAAGCTTATGAGATATAACACAGTTAACACCCGAAAAAATAGAGTTATAGTAGCGTGCTTCAACCAACCATGCACATAGAGAGTAGTTGCCTGGGGGAAGTAGAATTCACTGTTACAAATTATGTAAAGGAACACCAATGTGGAACTGTTAGGGAAAGTGCTAATCATCATGCATGCTCTTCGTCATTTGTTTCGTCTTTTGTTGAAGAGAAATTTCTTCATAATGAACAATACAAATCAAGTATGATTATATCAGATATTAAAGATAGATTTGGAGTGACAATATCATATAGAAAAATATACATAGCTAGGGAGAAAGCATTGAAAAAGGTCGTTGGAGATTATGATGAGGTATATAGAGATCTTCCACAATATCTGTGTGAGTTAAGAGCTAGGGATCCTGAAACTTATGTGGCACTATACAAGAATTGTAACAATGAGTTCCAGCAGTATTTTTGGGGTTTTAGTGCTTGTCGAAGGGTGTTCAGGTCTTATTTGCATAAACTTATCTGAATTGATGCCACACATCTAAGAGGGAAGTATCCGGATGTATTGTTGATTGCTACAGCGATCGATGGTAATGACAATGTTCTCCCAGTTGCCTTTGGAATAGCTGAAGTTAAATGTGGGTCTGCATGGGAGTGGTTTTTGGAGCATACAAAGAGGATCTTTGCTGTCAATGAACAGTTAATGACCATAGTATCAGATAGACATCGTGGTATTATATCAGCAGTTAGAACAGTGTACACAAACACGTATCTTATTTTTTATTGCCACCACATGTCTTGTAATATGGTAACCGATACTGGAAGTAGAGCAACTTTAGGTTTGTTTTGGGCAATAGCACGAGCAAACACAACACTCCAATATGATCTCATAATGCAGTCAATGCTTGAAAAACATCCAGATACCCATAAGTGGCTTCAAAACATTGACCCTAAAAGGTGGGTTAATGCACACTTTACAAGGAGAAGGTACAGAATGCTAACCACTAATTGTGTGGAGAGTTTAAATGTTTTGTTCAAGACTACACGTGAACTTCTCATAAATAGGTTAATTGATAATACAAGAAGAAAGGTAGCTCAATGGTTCTTTAACCGTAGAGAGGAAGTCTCAAAATGGTATGTTGCTTTGACACCTCATGCTACAAAAGAAATAGATTCAAGAGAGAGAAAGCTAGAGCATATAAGGATCACTCATACTCTCAATCAGAAATGGAAGTAGAGACATGGGGCGCTTCATACATTATTGATTTGGAAAAAAAATATTGTCAATGTGGGGAGTTTCAAAATTCAGGACTCCCTTGCTCACATGCTATTGTAATCGTCATTCACCGGAATATGGATACACTCCCATATTATGAGCATTATTTTTATTCACAAAATTGGAATGTCATTTACATGGATCGTATTTACCCATGTCAAAGCAAGGAGTTTGGGCCTAGGGGCATAAACAACATTATAGTTCTATATCCCCGTAGCCTTATGCAGCTCGGTAGACGAAAGACGACATAGATTGAGTCGAGACACAATGGGAAGGTAAAACTCAAATGCAGTCGCTGCAAACAACTTGGCCATAATCGAAGGACTTGTAGAATACCATCAGCCCCAGGTTCTTGAGTTACTGGTATATGTATGCAGGAATATTCTGTTTGAAGTATATATTTTGTAAACAGGAGAAATGAATTTATATATTTTATATCTAGTACAGCGATAGTATTGTAAAAAAAATTAGTTATGGTTAATGTTGTCACTTAAAGAGGTATTCCAATACTATGATACATTTCAGCTTGTTTAATTCAATATAAGCAGAATATGATCATAGATCAGTCCCGAAGTCCTCTAATTTCAAGTCCACGTTAGGCCTGAAATAATTAGATTTCAGGCCCAACGTGGGCCTAAATAGCTCTGATTTCAAGCCCTTTAATTTCTACATTGTTGTTGCATCGTTCTGTGCCAACTGATACAGTATGAGAACATAATTGATATTCATTAGGACTAACTTTGGACACCATAAATACCATCTCCTAGCTAAACTCTAACTAATGATATCGAGTGTGGAGAAATCTAAGTACCCTAGGTCCATCAGTGGGTTTCCACCGAAACCCACTGATGGACCTACAAAAGTTCTATTGCAATAAATTCTGAAAATATGAGTTGATGGTCTGTAAGGAATCGAATTTTGCTATGCATTATGTATTTAGGTAGTATCCAAATGTTGCCCGATAATATGATACATTTAAACTTGTTTCAAGTTTAAACAAATGTAAGCTTGTCTTAATCATACTTGAGTATTTCAATAAAATGAGAGGATTTTGTCACAACTTGTAGAATTATATAAAAGATTACTCTATAAATAATTAATTTAATAAATCATGATTAAGACTTATAAAAATATTTTTAAAATAGAAAAAAATTTGAGCCCGCGTTGGGCCTGCAATCGTCTAATTTCAGGCCTAATATCTCTAATTTCAGGCCCAATGTGGGACTGAAATAAGAGGATTTCAGTCCCAAGGTGGGCCTTAATAGCTCTAATTTTAAGCCCTCAAAAAACAAAAATAGGAATATTTTTTTCCAAATTATAAATAAATATGTATAATATAAACATATGGAAATAAAAATTAGTGGTTATAGATGTTATATCTATGAAATCAAAATAAATGATATTAAAATAAAATTATAAAAGTGGAAAACAAATAATTAAGATAGATAATAAAATATATTTTTAAAATTGAAAAAAATATGAGTCCAAGTTAGACCTGAAATATTTTATTTTAGGCTCACGTTCGGCTGAAATCAGAGGATATCAGGCCCAATATGGGCTTGAAATCATAGGATTTCAGGCCCTTTGCTAACCAAACTAGGATTCTTTTTTTCCAAATTATAAATAAACATGAATATATAAATAAGTTCAGACACCATATATATTTGACTTTAGGCCCTCTGCTAATTAAAATAACTCTGATTTCAAACCCTCGGCTAATCAAAATAGGGACTACTAGGAAAGAAATATAAAATATGACTATACTGAAAGAAATATAATATATAAATAAAATTTAAATGTAAAAAAGATATACAAATTATAAGTTTGGACACCACAAAAACTTATAATTCAAATATAAATAAATTTTAAATGTAAAAAATAATTAAGATAGATAATAAAAATATATTTTAAAATTTGAAAAAATATGAGTCCCCATTGGACCTGAAGTTCTCTAATTTCAGGCCTAAGGTGGGGTTGAAATCCTCAGATTTCAGGCCTAAGGTGGACTTGAAATCCTCTGCTAACCTATAATTGAAAAATAAAAATATGAACAAAGAATTACAAAATATAAGTTTGAATACCACAAAAACCTATATTTCAAATATAAATAAATTTAAAATTTAAAAAATAATTAAGATAGATAATAAAATATATTTTTAAATTGAAAAAAATATGAGTCCCCATTAGTCCTCAAGTTCTTGATTTCAGACTCATATTAGGCCTAAAATCAGAGGATTTCAGGCCCTTTGCTAAACTATAATTGAAAAATCAAGATATCAACAAAGAAATACAAAATATAAGTTTGGACACCACAAAAATCTATAATTTAAATTAAGATATAAAACAAACTAAACTATAAAGAAAGAAATATAAAATATGAATAAATACATACAATTTATAGAGTAATTTTTTATAGAGATAAATACATAATTAGATATAAAAAATAATTCAAATAAATATAATTCAAATTTTTTATAGAGATAAATACATAATTAGTATAAATTAGAAATACTTAATAAATATAATTCAAATAAAAAATAATAGATATAAGAAATAAGGCCTGCTTAGAGCCTGAAATTTGGGGATATCAGGCCCAGCATTGAGCGAGGTTTATTGCGTCCTCCGGAGCCTTGTGGTTAGCAATCGTCTTCTTCCTCCTGCTTTCTTCGCAATTGAAGGTACCATGTTTCCCTCCATTGGAGTCGTGTGGTTAACATCCTCGTCATCGGATTAGTGGGATTGTACGTACCCTAATATTTATTTTTTGATTTCACTAATGGCTTTTTCACCTAGGGTTAGCGATAATCTTTAGTGACCGACCGAATTGAGCAGACCCTTTTTCTATGAAATCTAAGTAATAATTTTGTTTGTGTGTCATTGTTGTTTTATGGTTGCTAAGTTCGGGATGGCTCCAACAAAATCGTCATCAAAGTAAGGAGCTAAAAAAAATCAACTAAACAGAAAGGTGTTGGTCAAAGTAAAAAAAGATAGTTGACACAAGAAAAAAGCAAAATGCTTTACAATTATACAAGTTTTGTCAACAGAGGACGAATTAAAAGAATTAACTGGAAAAGTAGCCTTTGCCATTTCAAAAATTTTATTGATTATATTCAACCGACTACAACACAATAACAGTTGATTCGAGTACACCCTTTTTCTTAGGTCCTCGACCTCCCAAATAGTTCTTTTGTAAGACCCTAGGTTCAGAATATGTTCAATAATTGGGATCAAGAAGAACATAGTTTTATCTTCCATGGGAAAAAACTCAAATTCACAAAGGTAGATATTTCACTGATTCTAGGGCTACCCGACACTGGAGAGATAGTCCAACTTGATTTAAACAAGGCCTCCAGCCCATTGTACAAGTAGTATTTTGAAGAGTCTGGTTGTTATGCCAAGCATTTGGAGAAACTCATAATGAAGTCAAGATCCAATGACAAGCTCTACTATCAGTTTTATCTACTGTATTTTTTTGCTACTATTTTATTTTATGGTACTAGCAACGTAGTTAGAATTCCTGTACTCTCATTGATTGACTACGTAGATAATTTTGACAACCTAGCTATGTATAATTGGTGCAATGTCATATACAATTTCATAGCTCCTCAGTTGAAAACCATTGGAAAGGATGTTACGTTGAGGCCAAGACCACATGTAGATGATTCAACGCAAACGACCAAGGCCCCCTTGTTAAAGGGATTTCCAAATATTTTAACTGTAAGTTAGAGTACATATAGCTACTCATATATTTTTTGCGTAATATTATTGACTCAATAAAATCATTTTGTAGGTATGGGTGAGTGAGCACATCAATATTGCTGCGCCAGATCATCCTTATCAAGACAGGCTTACATTTGTTTAAACTTGAAATAAGTTTAAATGTATCGTATTATCAGATAACATCTGGACCTAAATACACAATGTATAGCAAAATTTGATTCCTTGCAGATCATTAACTCATATTTTCAGAATTTGTTGCAACAGGACTTTTGTAGGTTCATCGGTGGGTTTCGGTGGAAACCCACTGATAGACCTAAGATACTTGGATTTCTCCATACTCGATATCACTAGTTAGAGTTTAGCTAGGAGATGATATTTGTTGTGTCCAAACTTAGTCCTAATGAATATCAATTATGTTCTCATAATGTATCAGTTGGCACAGAACGATGCAGCAACAATGCAGAATCAGTGTTTGTTTTAGTAAATCATCCTTATCTCTTTAATTATTCTCATATGTGGTGTCTAACCTTATTTATATCTTCATGTTTTTACTTAATCTTTATCTATATGTTTAACCTTATTTATATCTTCATGTTCTCCTATGATTTCAGGCCCACATTGGGCCTGATATTTTCTAATTTCAGACCCACATTGGGCATGATATCCTCTGATTTCATGTATGGGCCTAAAATCAAAACATTTTAGGCTCAACTTGGACTCATATTTTTTTAATTTTAAAAATATATTTTATTATCTATCTTAATTATTTATTTTCCGTATTTATAATTTTATTTTAATATCATTTATTTTGATTTCATAGATATAACATCTATAACCACTAATTTTATTTCTATATGTTTATATTATACATATTTATTTATAATTTAGAAAAGAATAATCCTAGTTTGGTTTGCAGAGAGCTTGAAATCCTATGATTTCAGGCCCATATTTGGTTTGATATCCTCTAATTTTAGGCCCAACATAGGCCTGAAATCAAAACATTTCAGGCCCAACGTGGGCCTGAAACTAGAGGACTTCAGGCTCAATGTGGACTCATATTTTTTTATATTTTAAAAATATATTTTATTATCTATCATACATATAGTTTTTTTTTCCACATTCATAACCACTAATTTTTATCTTTATATGTTTATATTATACATATTTATTTATAATTTGGAAAAGAATATTCCTATTTTGGTTTGCAAAGGGCCTGAAATCAGAGCTATTCAGGCCCACGTTGGGCTTGAAATCCTCTTATTTCAGGCCCACGTTGGGTCTGAAATCATAGATATTCAGTCCCAAGTTGGGACTGAAATCAGATGACTTCAGGTCCAATGTGGACTCAAATTTTTTTCTATTTTATAAATATTTTTTATAAGTCTTAATCATGATTCATTAAATTAATTATTTATAGGCTAATCTTTTATATAATTCTACAAGTTATGACAAAATCCTCTCATTTTATTGAAATACTCAGGTATGATCAAGGCAGACTTACATTTGTTTAAACATGAAACAAATTTAAATGTATCATATTATCGGACAACATCGGAATACTACCTAAATACATAATACATAGCAAAATTTGATTCCTTGCAGACCATCAACTCATATTTTCAGAATTTATTGCAATAGGACTTTTATAAGTGGAAACCCACTGATGGACCTAAGATACTTGGATTTCTCCATACTCGATATTATTAGTTAGAGTTTAGCTAGGAGAAGGTATTTGTTGTTGAGGCAATCGACCCAAGAATGATCGGGAAGATCATAGTTTTGATGTGTGTGCCAATAAGTTTAAGGTTAGGGTGTTGTGTTGTATTTGATATGTATGATTGAGTTTGCAGGACTTGGAGAATCACACATGGAGAACATATCCGAGGGACGAGAGCCGAGGGAGGTGGACTCCAAGGGCAAGCCGGGAAGTGGACTTCAAGGGAACATGTGAAGGGTGGCATGGAGGCAAACCAAGGGAAGGCTCGTGTGTGCATCCGAGGGACGATAGCTAGAGGAAGAAGACTTCAAGGGGCAATCCAAGGGAGCAGACCTGAAGGCACACGTGAAGAAGAGTGTTCGGAGTGGCTGTAAGTGAGTTGAGAGGCAGGGTAGTCGACTGGCCAGAGGGCAGTGGACTGCCAAAACTCACACAGAGTTTACAGCCTCGGACCAGTCGACTCCCCTGAGGGCTGTCGACTGGTAACCCCCCAAAACTAGCCGTTGGCTAGCATTTATTGCTAGGTCAGTCGACTGCCCCAGGGGCAGTCGACTGGTGCGGGTCTGGATAGCTTGCAAAGTTGTCCTGTTCTCTTATAAAAAGGAGGCTTTTCCACACGTGAACGGTACAGTTTTTTACTGTAACGAAGTGTTGTTCGTGCGACTAGTCTTCAGATCTTCTTCTCATTCTTCATCGCTTTCTGTAAAGAGGAAGAAGACGCTTTTATAAAGGTTTCTCTACCTTGAAGGAGACTTTTCATAGTGGAGGTGGAGTACTCGTGTGGATCCTTGGATTAGTCACCCGTTCAGGTGGATACCAAGTAAATCCTCGTGTTAGCGTTGTTCTTATTACTTTTCATTATATTTTTGTATTGCGTTAACAATTTTGTAGAGAACTCGAAAAAGTGTTATTCACCCCCCCCCCTCTAGCAACGCATTCGATCGTATAATTGGTATCAGAGCCAGGTCGCTCTTCATGATCCAGATCGAACCATGTGGGTTAAGCCTTAAATAATGGATGTGTGGGCTCCCGTGTCTTGATCAAGGGAACCAAACACTAGGTAGAGAAGTCCTAGTTGCAGCTAGACAGTGAAGTCCTAGTAGGTCGGGTGGACCAAGGGGCAAAAAGTTCTAATAGGTTGAGGATCAGACATCAAAACATAAAGGGTTCCCGCTTGTGGGGGGCATGTGGTCCTTTGTTTGAGGGGGGAATTGTTGGGGTTGCAAGTTGCAAACATAGTCACACATCTAAACACATGGGAAAAGATCAAAGGCTTATAAGGAATAATGATATCTCCATTGGCATAAGGCCTTTTGGGAGAGCCCAAGAGCAAAACTATGAGGGGTTAGGCCCAAAGTGGACAATATCATGTCATTGTAGAGATATCTAAATTCCTTTTGGTCCTAACAATTGGTATCAGAGCCGGTTGGCTTCGGGAGAACTCACCATCGACCAGAGTAAAGAAAATGGTGTTTCAAGAGGGTTACAGCACTGCACGGCCTACATTCTTCGACGGGAATGACTTCGCATACTGGAAAGGTAGAATGCAATACTACTTGATGAATGATATTGAAAACTGGATAAGTGTTGCAGATGGATTTGATGCACCCGTCTACGAAAGAGGAGAGTCACTACCTATGAGAACATGGTCGAAGGAAATTATGAAGAAGGCGCAAGCAAATACGAAGGCCACCACCACACTTCAATGCGGGCTCTCAAAAGAGCAACTCAACAAGGTGGGGTCATTCAAGAGCGCCAAGGAGTTATGGGAGAAACTCGTTAAACTCAATGAAGGGTCCAACGAGTTAAGACGGGCAAAGAAGGATCTACTCGTTGCCCAACTCCAATCACTATCCATGAAGACCAACGAGACCGTGAGCCAGCTGCATGGAAGGGTAAAGGAGATCATCAACGAACTCCATGTGATTGGAGAGAAAGTTGAAAATCGGGATCTCGTATGGTACGTTCTACAAGCCTTCCTGAGAACAACATGGTGGGCATCAATGGTTGATGCCTACAAAGTATCAAGGGATCTTTCAATAGTAAAATTAGATGATCTATTTTGTGAGTTTGAATTGCATGAGCAAGCTAATGCTTCTTCCAAAGAGAAAGGTATAGCTTTCGTTGCAGAAAAGGAGAGGAAAAAGAAGAAGGTGATCTACTCCTCTTCATCCAAGTCTGAGGAGTCTAGTGCCTCTATGGATAGCGACCAAGAGGCCTTCATAGTAAGAAAAATACGTAGGGCATTTAAAAGTTTTTCTAACAAATCTTATGCTAGGAAAGGATCAAAGGGCAAGGGCAAAGCAAAAGACATAATATGCTACAACTGTCATCAAGAGGGGCACATGAAGAATGAGTGCCCTCAACTAAAGAAAAGGGAAGAAAAGAAGGAGGACAAGAAGAGAGGTGACAAGAAGAGGTCAAAGGCAAAGGAGAAGAGTGCCACCAACCTCAAGGCGACTTGGGATGATCCATCATCATCGGAGGAGGAAGAGGAGCAAGTGTCCCATTTTGCACTTATGGGAGTGGATCATATGGAGTCATCGGACGATGAGAGAAGCTCAAGTAGTGATGAAAGTGGCTCATCTTCATCATCCGAATCAGAGGCGTCGGTAAGTGAGGTATACAGCTTACCCTCCTCTACTTTGGTCAAAATAATTTCTAGCACAAACATGGATTTAGCTAAATCTAGAAGTAAAATTAAGGATTTAAAAGATGAAATTGTCATGCTTAGAGTAGAATCTACAAAACTTAATGAAGATTTGCATGCTTGCTCTACCATGTCACATGATACATGCCTTGAAAATGAAAATAAGGAACTAAAGAAAAAGGTAGAAGACCTAACCAAGGCACTTAGAAAGTTTCAAGTCGGCTCTAGTAACCTTGACATGATAATAAACAGTCAAAGAGCCGTCTATAACAAGGTCGAATTAAGATATAGGTCAAAGACCAAGGAAGTGACCTTTGTCTCACTTATGGGTAGGAATGGTACATCTAGGAGACAAGGGGCTAAGGGAAACATCAAGAAGGCTTGGGTACCAAAGAAATTTTTAAATGATGATTGTGGATCAAAAATTTGGGTACCAAAAGAGTGTGTTTTCCATGTGTATAGGTGAAGGTGAAGGAGGCCTCAAACATGTGGATAGTAGATAGTGGGTGCTCAAGACATATGACCGGAGATGTGAGCAAATTCTCCACTATATGCTACCTAAGAGAAGGGACGGTTTCCTTTGAAAATAGTGGGAAACTCAAAATAATTGGTAGGGGCGCCATTGAGGCATCTCCTATAATCTCTATCCACAAAGTACTTTTAATTAAGGACATGAAATTTAATTTACTTAGTGTAAGTCAATTATGTGATACGGGCCTTAGGGTTGAATTTCATGCTAGAAAATGCCTTATTAAACAAAATGGGTCTGATAATGTCATACTAGAAGGGTATAAAGAGGCTAACATTTACTATCTTGATCTTGCTTATGCTTCTAACAATTTACCTAAGTGTCTCATGTCTAAAGAAGAAGAAGGGTGGTTGTGGCACCGAAGACTTGGGCACGTCAATATGAGGAGCATTGCAAGAGTGACCAAGGAGGAGTTGGTGAAGGGGCTCCCTATGATCAAGTATGAGAAGACAAAAATGTGCGATCCATGCCAAGAGGGTAAGCAATCAAAATCATCACACAAAGGTAAAACCCTAACCACCACTCCTTTACCTTTAGAGCTTTTACATATTGATCTTTTTGATTGCCATAGTACTCCCTCACTAGTAGGGAGTAAATATTGTTTAGTCATTGTAGACGATTTTTTTAGATTTACATGAGTTTTTTTTATGAAACATAAGAACAATACCTTAGAAATCTTCATAGGATTTAGTAAGAGGGTTGAGAATGAAAAACACCTAAAGATTAACCGAATTAGAAGTGACCATGGTGGGGAGTTCCAAAACTCAAGCTTCTCACAATTTTGTGTAGAAAATGGGTATAAGCATGAATTTTCATGCCCAAGGACTCCTCAACAAAATGGGGTGGTAGAGAGGAGAAACAGAGCCCTACAAGAGGCCGCTAGGACTATGCTTATTGCATATTCTCTTCCTAGCTACTTTTGGGCCGAAGCGGTAAATACCGCTTGTTACATTCAATACCGGGTCTTGGTACATAAGTTCTTAGGTAAAACCCCCTTTGAGTTGTGGAATGGGAGAATTCCACAAGTCCACTACTTTAGGGTCTTTGGGTGTAAAGTGTATATTTTGAACACTAAGGATGATCTAACGAAATTTGAATCAAAAACCGATGAGGAAATTCTAGTTGGTTATTCATCCACTAGTAGGGGTTATAGGGTATACAACAAAAGAATCAAGGTAATTGAGGAGTCATCAAATGTTGACTTTGATGAATCTACCAACACTTACCCTAGGAAAGCCTTAATTGATAAGGATATAGAGGAAAGTCAACCCCTTGTCCAAAGAATCCAAGACTTACATTTGGAGGGTAATGATCAAGGGGGAGGGAGAAATACCCTGAAGGATGAGGATCATGTACTCAATGAACCTATAACCTCTAGGTCCTTGAGACATCATCAAAATCACCCCATTGACCAAATAATGGGTGATGTCACTCAAGGGGTAAGAACTAGGTCCTTTAGAGATCAAACTAGTCAAATTGCCTTAATCTCTCAATTAGAACCTAAGTCTATTGATGAGACATTAGGTGATGTAGATTGGGTCTTAGCCATGTAAGAAGAGCTAAATCAATTTGTGAGAAGTGAAGTTTGGGAGTTGGTTCCTAGGCCCAATGATTGCACCATTGTAATCACAAGATGGGTCTTTAGGAACAAACTAGATGATCAAGACAAAATCACTAGGAACAAGGCTAGGTTGGTAGCTAGGGAGTTTAACCAAGTTGAGAGACTAGACTATGATGAGACCTATGCCCCCGTAGCTAGATTAGAGTCCATTAGAATTCTACTAGTCTATGCCGCTCACATGGGTTTCACACTTCACCAAATGGATGTGAAGTCGGTATTCCTTAATGGGGTCATTAAGGAAGAGGTCTATGTAGAACAACCCCCCGGGTTTGAGGATCCAAACTATCCTAGACATGTATACAAGTTGAGAAAAGCCTTGTATGGATTGAAACAAGCTCCCCAAGCTTGGTATGAAAGGCTTTCTTCATTTCTAGTGTATAAGAGTTTTAGGAGAGGAACAATTGACCCAACTTTGTTCCTAAAATCTAAGGATAAGGACATATTTATGGCCCAAGTTTATGTAAATGATATCATCTTTGGGTCCACAAATAATGATTTCCTACAAGAATTCATCAAGTGTGTGGAAGATGAATTTGAGATGAGTCTTATAGGAGAGCTAACTTTTTTTCTAGGTCTTCAAGTTAAACAAACAAGTGAAGCGACACATGTATTTCAAACTAAATATGCTAGGGAAATGCTAAAGAAGTTTGGATTAGAGAATGTTAAGGTAGCATCTACTCTTATATGAATGAATGTGAAAATGGATAGTGATAGTGAAGGGAAAATGGTAGACTCAAAACAATATCGAAGCATGATTGGTAGCTTATTGTACCTAACCGCTAGTAGACCCGATATATTTTTTGTGGTAGGTATGTGTGCAAGGTACCAATCATGTGCCAAAGAGTCTTATTTGGTGGTAGTTAAGAGGATCATAAGGTATGTTAAAGGTACCTTCAATGTCGGGCTTTGGTATCCTAGAACCCCAAATGTTGATCTTATTGGATACACCGACTCAGACTATGCGGGGTGTAAGCTAGATAAGAAGAGTACTAGTGGAGGGTGTCAATTTCTTGGGTCTTCCTTAGTTAGTTGGAGTAGTAGGAAACAACTATGTGTTGCCCTATCAACTACGGAAGCCGAATATGTGGCAATGGGTGGTTGTGTATCCCAACTACTTTGGATCATGCACATCTTACAAGATTATGAGTTACATTATTCCAAGGTCAAAATTTTGTGTGACAATGTAAGCACAATTAATTTGACTAAGAATCCGGTTCACCATTCTAGAACAAAACACATTGAAGTGAAGCATCACTTCATTAGAGACCATGTAGCAAGGGGTGGCATAGACTTGCACTATGTTGAGTCAAAATCAAACCTTGCCGACATTTTTACCAAGCCTCTTCCCGAATCGGAGTTTACATCCTTAAGAAGGGGCCTTAGTATGTGTTTTATAGAAATCTAGGATAAACCTTGGGGTAATAGATGAAGAAGGTGGTGATTGATCCATTAGGATGATACAATTGGTTCACTTGTGCTTGTGGCATAGTGTTGAATCATTAAATGTATCAAAATTATTGAAATTAGACCAACTATGGGGAAGACATATGTTTAATTAATGGACATATTGCCCAAAGATCATAGTTGGACATTTTAAACATTTGAAAACCATTTCATGTCTTATATGTTTTGCCATAAACCTAGAAGATATATGATTTCAAAACTAGGTTGAGATTTTGATACAAACTTAGTGGTTTTCAAAATTTTTGAACTTTAGTCAAAAGTCAAGCATGTTTGAAATTTTTCATGAAATAATATTTTTCCCTACATGCCTGTAAATTTTTACAATTTTTAGAATTTTCTGGATTTTATTGGAGGTTTCTGAAATTCGGCTCAGAGGCTGAAAAATCAGACTGACAGAGTATCAGTCGGCTGCCCCAGGAGCAGTCGACTGGCACGCCTGAAATCAGCCTGCTGAGTAGTTTTTCAGAAATCCAAATTTCTCTCATTTGATGCCATGGGTTTGGGTTTCTTAAGGCAATCATTTTGATAGTGTCAAAGGGGGAGAATGGGTGGTTTAAGTTAGATTTTTAGCTTAAAATGGGTGGTTTAAGTTAAAATCTTGGATTATGATGAAAATGGATGAAGGCATAATATTAAGGGGAGGTTACCTCTTAGGTTTTGCTATGTCTTATATTTTTAATTGTTGTTGCTTGGTGTTAAGTTAGGTTTGAAACTTAACTTGGATTATGAGTAGAATTGAAAATGGGAGAAGACATGGATTAAGGGGGAGGTTACCTCTTAGGTTTTTGATATGTCTTATGTTTTTCAATTGCTACTGTTGTTTACTTTATTGACTGGTATTTTATCCCTAAACTTAAACATATTGTCACACATCAAAAAGGGGGAGATTGTTGAGGCAATCGGCCCAAGAATGATTGGGAAGATCATAGTTTTGATGTGTGTGCTAATGAGTTTAAGGTTAGGGTGTTGTGTTGTATTTGATATGTATGATTGAGTTTGTAGGACTTAGAGAATCATACATGGAGAACATATCCGAGGGACGAGAGCTGAGGGAGGTGGACTCCAAGGGCAAGCCAGGAAGTGGACTTCAAGGGCACACGTGAAGGGTGGCATGGAGGCAAGCCAAGGGAAGGCTTGTGTGCGCATCCGAGGGACGATAGCCAGAGGAAGAAGACTTCAAGGGGCAAGCCAAGGGAGCAGACCTGAAGGCACACGTGAAGAAGAGTGTTCGGAGTGGCTGTAAGTGAGTTGAGAGGCAGGGCAGTCGACTGCCAAAACTCACAGAGAGTTTACAGCCTCAGACCAGTCGACTCTCCTGGGGGCAGTCGACTGGTAACCCCCCAAAACTAGCTGTTGGATGGCATTTATTGCTAGGCCAGTCGACTGCCCCAGGGGCAGTCAACTGGTGCGGGTCTAGATAGCTTGCAAAGTTATCCTATTCTCTTATAAAAATGGGACTTGTCCTCATGTGAGCGGTATAGTTTTTTACTGTAACGAAGTGTTGTTCGTGCGACTAGTCTTCAGATCTTCTTCTCGTTCTTCATCGCTTTCTGTAAAGAGGAAGAAGATGCTTTTGTAAAGGTTTCTCCACCTTGAAGGAGACTTTTCATAGTGGAGGTGGAGTACTCGTGTGGATCCTTGGATTAGTCACCCGTTCGGGTGGATACCAAGTAAATCCTCGTGTTAGCGTTGTTCTTATTACTTTTCATTATATTTTTGTATTGCGCTAACAATTTTGTAGAGAACTCGAAAAAGTGCTATTCACCCCCCCCCTCTAGCAATGCATTCGATCGTACATTTGTAGTGTCCAAACTTGGTCCTAATGAATATCAATTATATTCTCATATCATATCAGTTGACACAAAATGATGCAACAACAATGCAGAATCAGAGTTTGTTTTAGTAAATCATCCTTATCTCTTTAATTGTTCTCATATGTGGTGTCTAACCTTATTTACATCTTCATGTTTTTACTTAATCTTTATCTATATGTTTAACCTTATTTATATTTTCATGTTCTCCTATGATTTCAAGCCCACATTGGGCCTGATACTTCATGATTTCAGGCCCACATTGGGTCTGATATCCTCTAATTTCAGGTCCAACTTGGACTCATATTTTTTCAATTTTAAAAATATATTTTATTATCTATCTTAATTATTTGTTTTCCACTTTATAATTTTATTTTAATATCATTTGTTTTGATTTCATAGATATAACATCTATAACTACTAATTTTTATTTCTATACGTTTATATTATATATATTTATTTATAATTTAGAAAATAATATTCCTATTTTGGTTTGCAGAGAGCCTGAAATCATATGATTTTGATTTCAGACACACGTTGGGCCTGAAATCAGAGATATTCAGACCCACGTTGGGCCTGAAATCAGATATATTCAGACCCAAGTTGGGCTTGAAATCAGATGATTTCAGGCCCAACGTGGACTCAAAATTTTTTCCTCAGTTAAAAATATTTTTTATAAGTCTTAATCATGATTTATCAAATTAATTATTTATAGGCTAATCTTTTATATAATTCTACAAGTTGTGACAAAATCCTCTCATTTTATTGAAATACTTAGGTATCATCAAAATAGACTTACATTTGTTTAAACTTGAAACACGTTTAAATGTATCGTATTATCGGACAACATCTTAATACTACCTAAATACACAATGCATTGCAAAATTCGATTCCTTGCAGACCATCAACTCATATTTTCAGAATTTGTTGCAATAGGACTTTTGTAGGTCCATTAGTGAGTTTTGGTGGAAACCCACTGATGGACCTAGGATATTTGGATTTCTCAATACTCAATATCACTAGTTAGAGTTGAGCTAGGAGATATTATTTATGGTGTCCAAACTTAGTCCTAATGAATATCAATTATGTTCTTATACTGTATCAGTTGGCACAGAACAATGCAACAACTGGAGTTGAATAAATAGCACACAATTGTTTTTCTTAACATACAATTATATAGATGTGTCAAAATTATACACAATTATTTTTTTACAACACTATAGGATGTTTTTTACAACAATACAATGGATAATTAATCTAATGTTTTACAACACATGTCACTCAGAATTGAAAGTGTTACATCAAATCTCATTATTCTTATGTCTCCTTGTTTGAAGTTCATCTTCTCATCGTATAGGAGACATCGAACGTATTTCATCACAAAAAATGCACAGTCGATACTGTAAATAACATCAGCATTTTTAATTTCCATATATTTTATAAATTACTTTTCAATTAAAACTCATCCTTATTTACTTACATAGCTTCTTATTGGGGACAATTTACTCTGACAGAGCCCCATTGGTCCAAGGGATGATAACTTTCTAGATATATATACATAGCCCTAAGTTGCTCGCGACTATATTGTTTTAGATCTTTTACCTGTAAGTAAGATCATGAATTTAAAATTTAGTATCAATGAGATTTTATACTAAATGATTAATATAGAAATGAATAATGGTTGCTCACCGCTGACTCAAATTCATATTTATATTTACGGCCACTAGCAAGAGAATTGAAATGATTGAAAGCCATTGATTTTGGGTCAAACGACAAGTGAAAGTGTGCATTATCACTGCACAAAGGTATTAAAATATATCTAAAACTTTTATCTATCAGATCTGTCTTCATCACTTGTTGTAAGCCAATCTTTCTTGAGGATCTTATTGATGACAACAAATATGCACAGACAAAATTATTAATAACCAAATCATAAAATTAGTTCTACTACAATATATATTCTAAATTCATTTAGATCCCTTACTGTGAAGAAGGTTGAACAATATATTGACTTGTTGTATGGTCTACCATATGCGGATGTTCCCCTAAATAAAATTTTACAAAAGGCATCAATTACCTCACCTTTTGTAAAAACCTCTCCATTCAGAACAGATAAGAATGAATGCATATTCAAACCAAAGGGTGCATCCTCCCAAATAAATTGAGTTTTCAACCTGCAAAGTTAATCGATAAGATAATATATTAAAGAAAAAGATATCTTAAATAAACTATGTGTCCTAGCTTACTTTAGATTCTCCAATTTATTTAGCAGGTTGGACACATCTTCATCTAGATTTTTCTTCTTTGAAGTCATAAAATGTTTTTTCACATACTACATCGATCAATATAAAAAAAATAATTAATGACCAAAATCAACATAATTGACCTATTTTACATGAAAGTAAATCGCATATAGCAATACCTTGTTTTCTCATTTTGTAGAGTTCGGTGATCCTATTTGTTTCCTCCTCTATGTCTTTTTCAGACTTGACTTCCATTATAATGATGGTTTTTCTTGCTTTATTCATATCATCCCCACTAATTTTCCTTTTTCCCTTGTCCATAAAAATAGGTTCTTATTCAGATTTTTTACCCTCTAAATTTGATATTTGTTTCTTGCTCCGCTTCCCCTTAGGTAATAGTTGGTGCGATAATGGACCGCCAATTGGAGTATCCCTATAATCATACCAACTTTGGTCACATCCTCTTCTTCTCCTTGTTCTACAAGCTACTTGTTCAGAAAGAGGATCGACTACAAGATAGCTTCATTGAGCCTTCATACCTTTTTTTCAATTATTGCAAGTAATTTTTTAACCCTTTCATTCAAACAAATGTTCTCCGCTGATAGCTCCTTGATTCGGTTGTCTTTAAGAATGCAGTCACCAGATTCCTTAGTACTTTGCCTTACAACTTATGTGTCATCTCCTTATGATGTCTTTATTGGGCGTGGAATCTCATCACCGATATCAAGGTTCTCAAACAATATTTTTTTATTTTGGTTAGGAATTATTTCAATCATCACCTGTCAATTAACAAGTACACAAATATTAACAACTCCATATCAAACTAACATAGGTCACAATTTAGAATAATTACCTCTTCATGTGAGAGTCGGTCGACAAGGGCCCTCACCTTACTAATATGCAAAACAATATTCCTCCACTTATTTATTCGGGGTCCTTGAACATTGTATGGTTTTTGAATTGGTACATGCTTCAAAAACTATGCATATACCAAGTGTTACATACAAATACATAAACGACAGTAAAATATTATAAAATTTAACATCAAAATTATATTCACTGCCAAAAGGCCAGCAAATACCTTTAGCTAAGGGAGGGTGGTGCTGGTGCTGGTATCTCTGAGTTGATGAAAATAAGCCTCCAATCTTAGATAATTGTGGAGACAAAAATTGATGGATAGCTTCAACCCAGTTGAATCTACCAAGATTCTCATAATCATCTACTATATCAACAAGACCTAGAGGGACCTTATATGTACTAGACGAAAATAAAACACAAACAAATATATACAAAATGTAGAATTTACACACTAATATAACATCATCCTCTAATTCAACACTTTTGACATAATATTTAAGTAACTTTTCAATTCTTGTTCTGGTAGGTTATTTTTCTTTTGAGAAATAAGTAAGATAGAGATTACCCGATACTTTAGTTGAATTAATAGGGACTGAAACACCTTAGCTCGCCATACCCAATAACAATGCAACATCTTGTCTGGTGAACGCAATCGGTACACCTGAAACATTTAAAATATTTAGTTATCTTTAAAAATATAAACTTGATATGATTTCATATCAGGCCCAATGTGGGCTTGAAATGAAATCATTTCAAGCTCTCGGTAGGCCTGAAATGAAATAACTAAAATGGGTATGAAATTAAATCATTTCAGACTCTCTTTATCCCTATTTTATCTTACTATACTTAGTGTTTACAATTCATAATTAAAAGTGTTACCTGAGAATCTAAAAACTTGTGAAGTTGAATCCCAACTTTCAAATATATTCACCAAAATTTCGCTATATGCTATAATTCTTGTATGTCCAAGAAAACACTGAAGGGAGACTCTTTGATCTTCGCAATGTGTCAACTATGTAAAATTTGAAATATTTTAAAAAAATTGTTAATGTGACATAATACACTGCACCAATGTAATTTTGTCCAACGTCATCTGAAACCTACAAGTTATAAACATTACAATTTTATTAAGAACCAAACCCAAATATTTTTATATTTGCAAAATCAATATAAAATTTTTTATAAGCATGTGCAGAAACAGTGTTGTTTTGACCTAATCAGCTCGCTAACATACCTTGGTGGATAATGCTAAGGAAGAAGAGGCTGAAACACCCATATACTTTTTTCCACCATTATAAAAATAAAGCAGTGCAGAAACCTTAACTGGAGAGTGCCGATCAGTGTAGACTTCCACGCAAACCCTTAAAGTCACCTGAGGAACACACGAATAAACTTGTCTAGGATTTTGGTTGGGAGGAGGGATTGGGGGATGAGCTCGCGACTATAATACAACTAGAATGCCCTCAATGTTCTCCAACTTCAGCAATGACAATTAAGTTGCTGCGCTGAGATAGAAACGAGAAAAAGTCGACTCCCTGAGACATCCAAACCATAATATCTTATTTTAAATTGAAAACTCTGAAAAAATATTTCGGATGTCTCGAAAAATTAACTGAGAAAGAGAATTGTTGATGAAAAAGATATAAGAGGAAGAATATATTTTTGATGCGCTTTTGATAAAATAAAATCTCAAAATATTTTTTAATAATTATGAATTTTCACGTACATTAGTTGGTAAAATATCGTATATTGTATTAGGAATTTTTCAATCTGTCGGGATAGCCCGTTCCGTCAGTTTTTAACGGATCGTCTGTTTCGTTATGGGATGACCTACTTGACCGCTTGAGCGCTGAACCACGTCAAGGAAGCTGACGTGTTCTCTCTCTATTGGTCGAATAATCCCAAAATCAGGTTTCCATCTCATTTCGAAACTCAAATCTGTGTTTATCCCCCGAGCGTCGTAGTCGTACCAAGATCAGGGTACGAATGAAATTTCTTACTCGTCGGGACCCATTAGGTGGGCTCCACCAATGTGACAGACCTGGTGAACGGCTATCAACCGACCGGGTCACAGTAACATCCTCGATTGTTACCGCCGTCTACCGAACTCCCCCCGTCAACTACGGGTAGTTGTCGCCTGCCGGCTTTTCTTCCACCACCCTCAGGCTCCAAAGTTCTAAACCCTTCCCCCCGAATACTCGCCTAGTCGATAGGCTTTCCTCACTGCCCCCTGGATATCCACCAATTCCCCGCGCAGATTTCTACTTCTCGCGGTTCGATTGCTAGGTCATGCAGGGCGCCGCGGTCGGCGGCCGGAGATGCTGGCGATGGAGCTGCTGGGCCGTGGGAGCGTTGGTCGCCGTCCTCCTCGCCTCCGCCGCGACCCACATGAACTCCGCCAAGATCCCTCTTTTCGGGATCACCAACCAGATCTGTCGGTGCGCGGTGAGCCTACCTCGATCACGATGCCCATTTTGATTGGGAAATAATGCAATTTCATTGTTTGGTCGGGTAAACGATTTGAGCCCTTTCAGGAGTCGAGGAAATACACTGGCATCGTGGAGGATTGTTGTTGCGACTACGAAACTGTGGACAGTCTCAATAAGGAAGTCTTGCATCCGATCCTACAAGATCTCGTCGCCACGCCATTCTTTCGGTATTTTAAGGTAATTGATCAAGTCTTCTGCTCGATTTAGGGGTGCGTGTTTAACACTGCTTTCATGCATATGCGGCCTAGGCCCTTGTTTATGTGGTCATCATTATGCATATCGAATTATGTTGCCATTGTTTGTTAAGGATTATTTTGAAGAAAATTTGTTCAGGATTGACTGCCTAACATACTGAGTAAAGGCTATGTTGAAATCAGTGATGGATGAGAGAGGAAACATTTGGTTTTCAGTTCAGTATAGAGGAAAATTTCTTGTGTAATAGTCTCTATTCTTAATATTCAGGATTGCTCCCCACTGCTATAAGATCAAGGTTACTAGAAGGTACAAAAGAAAACAACTTTGAGAGAATCTATTTTGTTTTTTCTCAGCTGCCTCATTTTCTACTTTGTCACAAGTCTCATAATTTCTTATTGAGTTTATGCGTGTTCTGACTTCATTTTGAAACCCATTTCAGTGATATAAATTTTATTTTAAACAGAGTGAGTACTGATAAACTGAAATGAATATCTTGGTTGGAATCGTCCATAATGATTCTTACAAAGTTAAGTTTTCCAAACATCACTCTGTGGTCTCTTTGGTGATGAATTGGCCCATGATTTACCTTTTCTTAAATATGTCATCTATCTAAACTTCTTTCTTAGACAATATTTGTCTAGAAGGCATTAGGGAAAAAAAGAGAGCATATGTTAAATTATCATTTCATGGATACTTGGTTTTACTCTAACTCAGCTCCCATATAACCTAGCGTCTTATGTAACTCTTTGTTTCCTTTCTTGGTCATGTACCCATGTGCTAAAGTCAACTCTATCCAGAGAACATTTTTTTTTTACCATTTGTAGTTTTATTTATACTTATGCCAAATATATCAACAAAGTCAACATATTCTTTAATTTCGTCAGCATCATAATATCATTATGTCTGCATTTTGATTGCTTGTCTGACCTGCAACAAAGTTTTTCAATTATTTTAGAAGTCTGCATTTTTGGCTATTTTTAGTAGTTTCTGTTTGCCTAGGAAGGATACTTGACTATTCATCATTCTCCGCTACCATCTTATGATGTCTCTTTTTACTGGGCAATTTGAGATCTCTATTGGCTTGCAAGATAATTGCTGATGATAGATGATTATTCCTATTAAAGTGATATTTACTGGCAATATTCTAATGTCTTAACATCACATGGAAACAAATCCAGTCAAACATCCCACAACCTTCTTCCATCTTAAAAAAGAAAAAAAAAAGAAATGTGGGTGATGAGGTTATCAATTAAGTGTCTATGAACCATCAGTTAATATTTTTCTCCAAATTTGTTTGTTTACAGGAGTGAGGCATTGTATAGGGATCAAAGTGTGCATTTCCAGGTTTATAGAATCCTTTCGTTTTCTGATCTATTGTTTTCTCGTGGTATTGGAAGGTCAAGCTATGGTGTGATTGTCCATTCTGGCCTGATGATGGAATGTGTCGTCTTCGGGATTGTAGTGTCTGTGAGTGTCCTGAAAGCGAGTTTCCTGAGCCTTTCAAGAAACCTTATCAGCTTTCTTCTGATGATCCAATGTGTCAAGAAGGAAAACCACAGGCTGCTGTTGATCGCACAATCGATAATAAAATCTTCAGAAGGTGGATTGAAGTTGACAATCCATGGACCAGTGATGATGAGACTGATAATGGTAGCTCTCCTAATATGGTTGATGCTTTGTCTAGTTCTATAATGTTAGTTCAGTTAATGTGGCTAACGCGATATTCCCCACTTGGTTGATATATGATTCTCTTGTGCAGCTGAGATGACATATGTGAACCTTCAACTAAATCCTGAGCGCTATACGGGCTACACTGGTCCTTCAGCTAGGAGGATATGGGAAGCAATTTATACAGAAAATTGCCCAAAATGTTAGTTCATTGCTGTTTATGGGTCTCATTATTCAAGATTCATTTAGTTGCATTTTAGTGATTGCTAATATCGTCTTACAATTGATTTGTTGCTTTTGTACCTCATTAATACCACTTTCATGGTGATTTTGACCATCTTTTGCCATACCTAACTCATTTTGCTTATTATTTTCAAGCAGTTTCACTTGTGCCAACATTCTCTGTTGAAGCTTTTTCGTGGCCACCTTATTTAGTTTCTAGGTTAATGAAGTTACAATCATGCTATAGTAGTGTATGATTTGGCAGTAGTCATTATATGTCCGGGTAATAGGGTGACTAGAATAGGTGAGTTACTATATTCTTATGGTCCTTTGCTTGTGTTTCAGATCCTTCAGGAGAGTTTTGTCAGGAGAAAAGAGTCTTGTACAAACTGATATCAGGATTGCATTCCTCCATCTCAGTTCACATAGCTTCTGACTATCTTCTCGATGAAACTTATAACTTGGTTATTTCTCTCTTTTTCTGTGCTTTTTCATTGAATTTATAGTGCTTTATTAACATCTTCTTGATAGTTCTGCTGACATTCTTGTTCTCTCTTCATGATTGTAGTGGGGTGAAAATTTTGAGCTGTTATATGATCGGATATTGAGTCATCCGGAACGTGTTAAAAACTTGTACTTTGCCTTTCTTTTTGTTCTCCGTGCAGTGACAAAGGTATTTTGCCTTCTTGTCCCATTCCTTCGCCTTTTCACAGTAGAGACATGGTTAGTTGCTGAGATGTTTTTGTATTATGTTTCTCACTGGAAGTAGGATGTCGATTTTGGTTACAAAGACAGAAGGAAAGACACAACATGGGCTTACCTCTAACAGAGCTTTTACTCAATACTAGTTATCTTTATTAATTCTATATGATCATAACAAGGAAAATGGTTTGAGATTTGCGGTATTTTGAAAGATTTTGATCATGATACATGGAGCAATTTTACATGACTGTATTAAATAGAATCCCATTGTTATTTATGAAGGAGAAACAGAAATATCTCAAAGTGCTCCAAGTATATATATTCTTGGTCTTGCCCGTTTTAGAACAAAACTGTTATACTCATGTAGGGATCTCTATGCGACAAACAACAAAAATCGCAGCGGAAAATAATCCCTTAAATGATCCATGCGAAAAACTCATATAAAATTTCTATCTAAGAGTTATACCTTTGATACGTACCCTTAGCTTATCCCGCTCATCCTTGGTTCGTCAGATCTCTTGCACATTTAGAATGTCCATGCCTCTAGCAGTATCCACACGAACATGATCTTTGTTCGTCACATGAACTTGGTCTTGGAGAGGAACCACCTTTGTGGTGTCAGCCACACAAGGTGGTTTGGTCGCCAACAAGGAAGATCAAGAATAATTCATTCATTCCCAATGAAAAATGACTTTTATATTCATCCAATGAATATAAAAATCATTTGCCTCTTTGTCTTCTAATGGTTTAATGCTCATGAATCTTAATGAAGACAATTGACTCTTGGTATAACTTTTGGTTTTTCAACTTCTATTCATTTAATGCATATAAAATCTGTTGATATTCCTTTTTAATAATGTTTCATTAAACATTTTAATGAACATTATCCATTATTAAGTGGTTGAGTAAAATCTGAATGAGTCTAACTCGGATTAGATTCAATTATATAATCCAATTAGATTCATTTGAGTCTAAGTCAATTAATCCAATTTGGATCACACTTTAGTCAAACTAAAATCAATATATCTTGAGACATCATGATCTTTGTGTGTGACCTAATAAGTTCTCATAACGTTGGCAATGTATCTAAACCGCTTTAGACACATAAATAATGAGTGACATCTAGCAATGCATTATTGCTACCCAAGTGACGAGAAAGTCAAGATCCAACCTAACCTTTCCGTATCTATTATAATGTATGATCTTGTCCTTCTATCCTCGATATCTTGATTGATTAATGAGGCATAAACCGTGTCATCCTCTAATCAATTTTTGTGATTCTTGATCCCCAAGTAGACTTACTCAACCAAATGAGCTCAATATCTCATATGGACTTATTTGAGCATGGTCATGCATTTTAGTAGTCCTACTCGATCAAGGGGCCTGCAGATATCACTTCCGTCATATGGGAGGGATAAATCTCATCTACATCACTCACATCCCTTCGCATAATTTATTGAATACACAGTAATCGCCTTTATAGTCCACCTGTTACGGGTGATGTTTGACAATACCAAAGTACATAACTCCTTATATAGGGAACTATAGTGATTTCAGGTTTATGGACTATTCATACCAATAATCACTATGAGAAAGTTTATGATACTCATATAACGATTCATGAAACTTTCTCATGACGGGTCAATTCAGTACATATTCTCTAATATGTACCTATATGTCAACTTGATATCCCATATTCATGACTTGTGAGATCAAGTTATCAATTGACCTATTAATATTGTCTTTGAATATTAATGCTTGACTAGGAATAGTTAAAAGTAGTGTTCTCTAGATCATCTCACTATCAATTCAACTAATTGATATAATATAGATTAGAATTTACTTTCCAAGGACATTATTATATTTATTCATTTGACACAAACATGAAGTAAATATAATAACCAAACTTTGCCTGCATTAATAGAATATGATACAAAATGTTTCCTAGTCAATCATCTCATAATTGACTCTAGGACTAATACTAACAATCTCGCACTAACACTAGTGTCAATCACTGAAATATCTAATACCCAATGACCTAGTGTGACCATCATGCTCCCTCTGTGCCAAAGCTATGGTCAAAGGATCCGCAATATTAGCATCAGTACTCTGCATATCCTTACATCTCCTTAGCCTGTGCAATAGCCCCATTGTACCATAGTATGTGTTTGGACCGCTGATGAGAGTGAGTTCCCTTAGCCTATGCAATAGCCCCATTGCTGTCAAAATAGAGGTCTATTGGGTCTGCTTTGCTAGGAACCACATGCTCTGTAATAAACTTCCGGATCCAAACAGCCTCCTTTGCTGCATTAGAGGTAGCAATATACTCGATTTCTGTCGTAGAATCTGGTTACATACCTTAATTGCAATCTGGAATCATCATTGTCAGTTTGGAAGCTTGCATCATTGTAACCCTTTACAACGAGCTCCTCATCGCCTCCAAATATCAAGAAATATTCTTTCATCCTTAGTAAGTCCTTAAGAATGTTCTCGACAGTTGTCTAGTAATTTTCACCTGGATTTGACTAGTATCTGCTCGTCATACCCAAAGCATACGAGACATTAGGGTGAGTACAAAGCATGGCGTACATGATAGACCCTGTAGTAGATGCGTAAGGAATCTGATCCATGCGGTCCCTCTCCTCCTTAGAAGAGGGGCATTGAGTCTTCGAAAGACTTACGCCATGTGACATCGATAAAAATCAATTCTTGGAATTCTGCATGGCAAAACAATTAAACACCTCATCGATGTATATACTTTGACTTAGGTCAAACAATCTCTTAGATCTATCTCTATAAATCTCAATGCCTAAAATATAGGTTATTTCACCTAAGTCCTTCATTGAGAAATAATTCCCTAGCTATGTCGTCACAGATTGTAGTGAAGGGATATCATTTTTAATGAGGAGTATGTCATCTACATACAAGATTAGGAAGATAACTATGCTCCCACTAATCCTCTTGTAGAAATAAGGTTTATTTTCATTCTTAATGAAACCAAACGCTTTGATTGCATCATCGAATTGAAAATTCCAGCTTCGAGAAGCTTGCTTTAGCCCATAAATGGACTTTTACAGCTTACATATCTTTTCAACATTCTTTGGATCTACAAAACCGTTAGGTTGTGTCATGTATACATCTTTGAATAGATTCTCATTCACGAATGTGATTTTAATATCCATCTGTCAGATCTCATAATCATAATAAGTTGCAATAGCAAGCATGATTCGAACAAACTTAAGCATCGCAACTGGTGAAAACGTTTCATCATAGTCTATACGATAAATCTGCTTGAACCCCCTTAGTTACTAATCGCCCTTTATAAGTATGCATAAGACCATCCATGTTAATCTTTCTCTTAAAGATCCACTTACATCCAATAGGTTTCACCCCTTCAGGTGGATCAACCAAAGTCCATACTTGGTTAGTGTCATGGATTCTATTTCGGACCTCATGACCTCCAGCCATTTCTCAGAATTTGGGCTCATCACAGCCTCCTGATAGGATGTTGGCTCGTTCAAGTCAACAAGTATAACATCATCCTGGTCAGACAAGAGAAATGAGTATCTCTTAGGCTGACGACATATCCTATTAGATCTGCGTAGAGGTTGATATACTTGAACAGGTTGTTGCTCCACAACTTCTTGTGCAACAAACTCATGATCCACAATACTTTGTGGTGCCTGTTCACAAAGTTGTAAACGGCGGCAGGTGGTGGCGGGGCGGTCAATAACCGCCTACCGCCTAGGCTGTTGAATTTTTTTATATACAAATAAGTTTCATGCAATACAATAAAATTATATAAGTCACAAATAAATATATAAATGCAACTAACAAGATAAGTAATAAAAATTCATCCCCATATTAATACTAAAAAGTAATATTGTTATTTATACCAAAAGTCAAAATTTAAAATTTAAAGTTTCAACCCAACATGACAATAGATCACAATTATTAGACCCAACATAATTAATCTTCTAAATCATCTAAGCACGCACCCTCAACTACATTCATAATCTTCTCATCATCGGACTCAAAATCAACATCTTCTTTATTTTCCTCCTCTAATGTATCTAAATCCTCATTAAGTTCTCTAATGGAGATGTTTCTTGTGCTTCTCCTTGGTTATAGCAATTCATCTGCTCCTGAAGTTCTCTAAATGGCCGCTTGGGACGCCATTTAGAACATTGTTGTTCAATTTCCATCGAAGTTTCAGTGCTATTTTCTACATCTTGAACTTCTTTACTCCCACTGGTTCTTCTAGAAATTAACTCTTGTTCTAGAAAAATCTCATTTCTAGCGGCAAACACTTTGCTTTGTGTGGAATTGTAAAAGTAATATCCCTTCGTTTCCTTAGGATACCCTACAAAATAACACTTATCTGATTTGGGTCCTAGTTTGTCTGAGACTTGACATAAGCCTCACAATCCCAAATCTTCATAAAGGATATTTTGGGACTCTTCCCAATCCATATAGTATATGTTGTCTTTGTGACAATTTTAGATGGAACTCGGTTAAGTATGAAAATAGCCATCTTTAAAGTGAATCCCCCCAGAAGGTAGTAGAAAGATCTGTGTGACTCATTATTGATCATATCATATCTAATAAAGTATGATTTCTCTTCTCGGATATACCATTCCACTATGGTGTTCCAAGTGGACTGAGTTGAGATAGGATCTCACACTCAGCTAGATAGTCACGAAACTATTGGCTAAGGTATTCACCACCTCGATCTGATCGAAACATCTTAATATTTTTGCCAAGTTGATTTTGTACTTTATTTTTGAATTCCTTGAACTTTTTAAAGGATTTTGACTTATGTTTCATGAGATACACATAGTCGTATCTACTAACATTATCAGTAAAAGTAATGAAGTACTGATAGCCTCTTCTAGCTGCTACAATTAAAAGGCCACAAACATCATTATGTATGAGTCCTAACAAGTCAGTAGCTCTTTCGCCGTGTCCACTAAAAGGAGTCTTGGCCATCTTGCCTAGAAGATAAGATTCACGTACCTCATATGATTCAAAATCAAATGAGTCCAGAAATCCATCCTTATGGAGTTGTGATATGCGACTCTCATTAATGTGACCCAAGCGACGATGTCAGAGATATGTTTGGTTCAAATCATTTGATTTGAACCGTTTGGTATTTATGTTATATATTGGGTTTTCGAAGTCTAGAACATAAAGTTCATTCATCAGAGGTGCACTACAATAGAACATATCATTTAAAATTATAGAACAACATTTGTCCTTTATTATAAATGAAAAATCTTTCTTGTCCAAACAAGAAACAGATATGATGTTCTTAGTAAAAGCAAGCACAAAATGACACTCCTCAAGTTCTAATACAAACCTAGTGGGCAAAGATAAGGAATATATTCTTACAACTATAGCAGCAACTCTTGCGTCATTGCCTACTTGTAGGTCCACTTTGCCCTTTGTCAACGCTCTAGTCCTTAGGCCTTGTACATTGATACAAATGTGAGATGCGCAACCAGTATTTAATATCTATGAAGAAGAATTAGATAGATTGACTTCTATAACATATATACCTGAGACAGAAGTCTTACTTTTTTTCTTCTTAACTTCCTCTAGGTAGAGTTTGTAGTTTTTTTTTCTAATGTCCAGTCTCACCACAGTGGAAGCAGGTCCCTTCCTTAGGCACCCCGCGCTTGGATTTCAGTGCAGTAGTCTTGGCTTTGCCTTTGGCTTGGGTCTTACCCTTACCTTTGGACTTCCATTTACTTTTGCCCTTCTGTAGCATCAGTACGGTATTAGGTTTAGTCTTCTTGAGATTGGGTTCAACAGTTCTTAACATGCTGAGCATCTCAGGCAATGACTTGTCAATTTCAATTATGTTGTAGTTCATGACAAATTGACTATACCCTTCTGGCAACGATTGCAGAATAAGGTCAGTGACCAAGTTTTGGCCCAGTGAAAAACCTAGTCTTTCAAGGTTCTCAATGTACCCAATCATTTTAAGTATATGAGTTTTTACAGGAGTTCCTTCTTGCATCTTACATGCAAATATGATCTTAGACACCTCAAACCGTTCGCGCCTAGTTTGCACTTGATATAGTTATTTAAGGTGCTCAACCATATAGTAAGCATCCATGTTCTCATGTTGCTTCTGAAGCTCAGAGTTCATGGTGTCAAATATTAGCATGATGCATCTAGTGCATCATCTTGATGCTTTTTGTAAGCATCTTTTTCCACACGAGTAGCGGTAGTAGCGGGTGCTTCAGGAAGGGATTGCTTTAGGACGTATAGTTTTCGTTCTTTGTTGAGAACGATTCTTAGAATTTTATACCAGTCCAGGAAATTTACTCCGTTGAGCTTGTCCTTCTTAAGGACAGATCACAGAGAGAAAGTATTTGACGTATTTAACGACATGGTAATCTACAACATTTAAAATGCAGAAATGAATATCGTATCTAAATCATTTAATTAGGCCTTTAATTAAACGATGCTCTCATTGAATCATGAGCTTTAGTAGGGGCAAGTCATGGATGTGGGTAATGATTGTTTACCCACAGTACTAGCTCCAAAACTAATAGCGATAAGATTCATGTGGGACGATCGACATTATACCTCATCTTTAGTTAGTTTTGGCTATTCGCTCATGACTTAGTATAATTAGGTAGGCAACGTTTATCAATTACATCTTATGCAACTCTTGTGAGCAAAACTATTTATTCTTTTGCCCAACTTTTGGGATATGCCTCTAAGTTCTCAATCCAATTGAGGTAACTTAGTTAAGTCTTACCTAAAATTCAATAGTCGGGCATCACAATTGTTCAGTCGTACTCTATCAAGATAAAATGAGTCACTTTGCTTTGGAAAACTCAACTACAAATGATCAAGGTAATAGTGAGTACCAAACTTTGGTAGGCATATTGAGTTGACTTAATTAAGATAAAATTATAATCTAAACATGTATCACATACAATCATAGTATCATATAAGCATAAAACGTGACATGATTATGACCCATCTACTATGATCTTCTCAAGCCAATGAGAAGACCAAAAGGCCAACTTGGGGATAACATCTTCTCCAAGTGCTTCCTTCGGTCGTCATGTGTCGTTGACATCCTTCTTGTAACTTCATCATCCAGTAGACTAGCACTCCTTTATTTTGTACATTACAAATTAAAGAAAATTCGAGTTACATTCGAGTCTAATTTTCTTTTACAACTAGAATTTTAGAGACAAAGGCATGACACGCAGACCATATTATGAATTACAACATGCACACACTCAAATCCAATCATATTGGTGTTAAGGTCATAACCATGCACCATGGCATACAATACACATAAATAGATCTACAACATCATTTTTACTATGATTACAAAAATAACTTATGAGTAGAAACCTCATGGCAGTCCCGCTAACTGGTTAGCGGGCGGGGGTCAAGGGGCAGTGCCCCTTGCGGGGTTCGAGGCAGTGTTCCGAAACAAAATTAATTTTGTGAACTCATTGAATCAGTCGCTGCCCTTAGTGCATCATGATAAACCTGAGACCCTTCTTGTTTGATTGATGCATCCTTGTGAAAAATTGCACAATCTATTCACAACAGTTCGTGAAAGTTTTTCATAATCTGTTCCCAACAGATTTATGCAATTGCATCAACACGAACACCATAGGTTATGTAATGTTTGTCGTATGCAATTGTACTATAGGACACTTTCATATTGTCTATGATGATGCAATAGCCTTCTAGTTTGATTAACATAAACTTTTGCATCTCAATAAAATATGCTCATACAACTCATGTGCTTATTTCTATATCACATATAAAAACACTAACTTTGTACGACCTTTCGCAAGTAGCTCTGATACCACTGTAGGGATCTCTATGCGACAAACAACAAAATCGCAGCGGAACATAGGATCCCTTGAGCGATCCATGCGAAAAACTCGTACAAAATTTCTATCTAACGGTTATACCTTTAATGAGTGTTCTTAGCTTATCCCGCTCGTCCTTGGTTCGTCGGATCTCTTGCACGTTCAGAATTTTCGTGCCTCTAATAGTATCCAAACGAACACGATATTTGTTCGTCACACGAACTCGGTCTCGGAGAGGAACCACCTTTGTGGTGCTAGCCATACAAGGGGGTTCGGTCACCACCAAGGAAGAAGAGGAAGAGGAGTTTTCGGCCAAGAGAAAGAAGAGAGCAAAAATAATTCATTCCCAATGAAAAATGACTTTTATATTCATCCAATGAATATGAATAATCATTTTCTTCTTTGTCTTCTAATGGATTAATACTCATAAACCTCAACGAAGACAATTGACTCTTGGTATACCTTTTGACTTTTCAACTTCTATTCATCTAATGAATATAAAATCTCTTGATATTCCTCTTTAATAATGTTTCATTAAACATTTTAATGAATATTATCCATTATTAAGTGGTTGTGTCTAATCTAAATGAGTCTAACTCGGATTAGACTCAATCCCATAATTCAATTAGATTCATTTAAGCCTAACTCAATTAATCCAATTTAGATGTCATTTTAATCAAGTTAAAATTAATATATTTCCGAGATATCGTGTTCTTTGTATGTGACCCAATAGGTCCTCGTAACATTGACAATGCATTTAAACCGCTATAGGCAGATAAACAATGAGCGATATCTAGCATTTCCGTGTCTATTATAATGTATGACCTTGTCCTTCTATCCTCAATATCTTGATTGATCAAGGAGGCATAGACCGTGTCATCCTCTAATCTTTGTATTTTTTTATCCCAAGTAGGCTCATTCAACCAAATGAGCTCAGTATCTCATATTGACTCATTTGAGCATGGTCATGCATTTTAGTAGTCCTACTCGATCAAAGGGCTCACAGATATCACTCCCGTCATATTGGAGGGATAGATCTCATCTACATCACTCACATCCCTCTGTATAATTTGTTGAATACCCAGTGATCGCCTTTATAGTTCACCTATTATGGGTGACGTTTAACGATACTAAAGTACACAACTCCTTATGTAAGGAATCATAGTGACTTCAAGTCTAATGACTATTCATATCAATAGTCACTATGAGAAAGTTTATGATATTCATATAACGATTCATGAAACTTTCTTATGGCGGGACAATTTAGTGCATATTCTCTAATATATACTCATGTGTTAACTTGATATCTCATATCCATGACTTGTGAGAACAAGTCATCCATCAACCTACGTGCTAGTCTCAACATATTAATATTGTCCTTGAATATTAATACTTGACTAAAAATAGTTAAGAGTAATATTCTCTACATTATTTCACTATCAATTCAATTAATTGATATAATATAGATTAGAACCTACTATCCAAGGGCATTATTATACTTATTCATTTGGTACAAATATGAAGTAAATATAATAATCAAACTTTACCTTTATTAATACAGAATGGTCCTTAATCAATCATGTCATAATTGGCTCTAGGGCTAATACTAACAACTCATGCGATTTATTTGAAAAAAAAATCTCCTCGGTATATTACCCTGGCGACAAAATCAATCTATGCTTCCTCTTCTGCTAAAATGTATATAGAGCTTCAATTGATTCATCATAAATTAAACGTTCAATCAATTTTTTCTACATTCTCATTTCTGTTTATCTATTAATAATCTGACTGCTTATTTCATGTGTTCAGGCTGCAGATTTCTTGGAACAGGCTGAATATAGTACAGGAAACCTGGAAGAAGATCTCAAAACACAATCGTTAGTGAGGCAACTCGTGTACAATCACAAAGTGCAGGTTGCTTGCCCAATACCATATGACGAGGCTAAACTTTGGCAAGGTGAAAGTGGTCCCGAACTAAAACAACAAATTCAGATGCAGTTTAGAAATATCAGGTTAAATGAAACTTGACCCTGTATTATTAAAAGATAGTGAGACAATCGACCTGATTGAATCCGTTTTCTTCATGCAGTGCATTAATGGATTGTGTTGGATGTGAGAAATGCCGCCTATGGGGAAAACTTCAGGTTCTCGGTCTTGCTACAGCTTTGAAGATTCTCTTCTCAGTTGATGACCAATACCTTATCAATCAACAGGTATGTCTTTTCTTCAGCAAAGTTCACCTGAGAACTTGTCTTCACTCATTAATTTTCACTCAGACAATAAGATCTAACAAATAAATTAATCATTGTATATCTCCCTTTTTACCTAGTTCATATCTCTAGTAGCATAATTATTTTAGGTTTTGATCATTTAATTTCCAATCGCCTCCATTCTCCATGAGTAAAAGTCAGGTCAGTCGAATGGCATTTTGATTTTTTGTTCTGTTAAGATTTTTTTCCCTCTCTTGAATTTGAAATGTGTTTTATTAGCTTTTTTAAATTATTCTCAATGCATAAGCTACATCAATGGATCTTTGTTGGCCATTCAGTTGCAGCTTCAAAGAAATGAAGTTATCGCCCTGATGAACCTCCTCAATAGGCTCTCAGAATCCATTAAATTTGTCAACGAGAAAGGCCCCTATGCCGAGAGAATCATGGCAAAAAAGACTTACTCCACTACCACCAAAAGCAGCCTGTGAACCACAGCACTAATGCGCTTCAAGTAAGATTTTTGCCCCCTACAAATCATCTCTACATGCCAAGACTCCGACAAGAACCGGCAGTGCCTCAATCGTATTTGTCTGAACTTTGACAATGTTTACAGGAATATCTGGTAGTGATTTTTTTAGCACACTACCAAAGGAGTCAGAACTAGTCCCGGGGAGATCAACGCCTCTACAACGACTAAAGAGATCGTGTACAGATTGAGCACTACTGGCATTCATCCATTGTTCTATCGATAGCATATGATTCTACTCGAACGGATTACTAGCTGAGATCACACCAGTATTTACTAAGAAACTTTAATGTATCATTTAGATACTAAGTATGAGACTTCAATACTAGGTACTAAATCTTCACTCTTGGGCTATTCTAGTCAGAGGAGAGGATCCCAAATAATTGCCATAGTGACAAAGAGTTAAACTATATATGATGCATAGAGAGAGATTGTGCTGAAAGGGTCCCATTACTGGCAAATGCACCATCACTTTTGTTTTATTTTTCTTACCAGCTTTTTTCTCTCACTCATCTGTCTAGCCGATTGATGTGCAGTGACACTCGGAGGGAGCACGATTCTCACCTCTTCTCTCTCACCTCCTCTATCGGGGAAAGTTAGGAGTATCAAAAATTAACACGATTAGACGATCCAATTCGAATCGATCTGGAAAAATTCAGGTTTAGATTGAAAATTTTTAGGTTCGGGTTAGAGGATTTCGGATTGAAAATTTTTTAGTCGAGTTTGGGTTGATCCGAATTTAATATTTAGTGATTTTTGGGATTAAATTAAATTTTATTTTAAAAATTAAGATAATTTTATGTATATTAATATCAATATTAGTATGATCATGATGGAGTATTAAGATAAAGGTGAAAAATTATAAGAAAAATAGCGAAAAAGACGTTTTGAATCGGTTTTTTCGAGTTATTCGGGTTGGGTTCGGGTTGATCGGCTTGGTCGGGTTTGGGCGTTTCGGGTTGAGTTGGGGTCGGGTTGGGAGTTTAAAAAGATCCTCTTACATCAAGAGATTCAACGACGTGGCCTTGGACGTGCCCACAGCCACGCCCGAGGTCCTGGTCAACGTATTTTCCCAAGGCCTGCAGGAGGGAGATTTCTTCCGCTCGGTGATCAGGAAACCCCCGAAGGACTTTGACAGCCTATTGGGCAAGACGGTCAAGTATACCAACGTTGAGGAGGCACAGGCCGTTCGGAAGAAGGAGTCGGCCAACCCAGCACCTCCCAACCCCGCCCAGAACACCAGATCCCTAGACAGACCCATTCGCAACCCACGCGAACCCGCCAACCGAGTGGGGATGGAACGTCGCCACGTGCAAGAGGTGGCCCAAGGGTGTCTCCCGACTCATTGGAGGCCATATTGCGTGTTCCACCTGAGTCATGGCCACGCCATCGAAGAATGCCCGAAGGCCGGCCGAGGCCGAGCTCCTACTCCCCGAGGACGTGGGCGGCTAGCGTCTCCCGGATGCGGCGCGGGTCAAGCTGGCCCGGCTGTAGGTCCGACAACCGAAGAGCTCCGAGGAAACCCCCGATCGTCCGCAATCTGTTCCCCCAAGCAGATCGAGTCGAGGCCGAGTCGGTGGACGAAGAGCAGGCCAATCGACAGAACGCCGTCCGGGTCGGTGGACGAAGAGCAAGCCAATCGGCAGAACGCCGTCCGGGGTGGAGTGCACATCATCTTTGGCGGGCCGACTGGGGGTGACTCCAATCGTGCACGGAAGTCACAAGTTCGCTGACTAGAGATCCATCAAGTCGGCACCAGCCTGGCGCAGGCGACAGGGCCCCAGATCAGTTTCGAGCCCCAAGATCTACAGGGACTTGAGGTCCCACATGATGACGCCCTAGTTATCATGGCCGTCATCGCTAACTATCAGGTCCACCGCACCATCGTGGGCACAGGAAGCTCGGTCAACATACTATACAAGAAGGCGTTCGACCAGCTTCAAATAGAGATGTCCCAGCTGGACCTAGTGGTGACCCCGTTGTTTGGTTTCACGGGGAACCAGGTGCTGCCGATCGGCCAGATCCGACTGGCCATTTCTTTATGCGAGGAGCCGCTGAAGAGGACTAGATGGTCTACTTTCCTGGTGGTCGATGCTCCCTCAGCCTACAACGCCATTCTTGGCCGACCGGCCCTCAACGAATTCCGAGCCGTCACCTCCACCTTCTACGTCAAGATTAAGTTCCCGGTTGGGGACAAGGTAGGAGAGGTCTGAGGTGACCAGAGAGTGGCCCGGAGGTGTTATGTCGACGACGTCCGGGTGGAGAGCCAGAAGGTGCCACGCCCCTTCTCGGACTGTAGTATGGTCCAAGCCTCGCCGTGGGCTGAACTGCGCGAGGACAAAGAGGAGGTCCAGCATCTTCCCGACCAGGAGGAAGCTCGAGTCAAGATCGCGACCGGGCTGCCCGAGGAGCTGAGGGAGCCCTTGCTGGAATGCTTGGCTCGAAACCAAGACGTATTTGCCTGGTGGGTCAGAGAGCTGAAAGCGTTCGACCGGAGGTAGCGGAGCACCACCTCCATGTATATCCCAATGCTTGGCCTGTCAAACAGAGAAAGCGGGACTTCAGCACTAAGCAGAATAAAGTGATCCGGGCAGAGATCGAGAAGTTGCTAGAGGCCGACCACATCAGGGAGGTACAGTTCCCAGCTTGGTTAGTCAACGTTGTGTTGGTGCCAAAGCCTGACAATAAGTGGCGAGTCTGCTTCGACTTCCAGGACCTTAACCTGGCCTGCCCCAAGGACTGCTACCCGCTATCCCGGATCGATCAGATGGTGGACTCGATGACTGACAGCGAGCTCATCTCCATGCTCGACGCATATCAGGGGTATCATCAAGTACCCCTGGCTGCTGGAGATCAAGAAAAAGTCAGCTTCATCATGGCGGACGACACCTACTGCTACACCGTCATGTCGTTCGGATTAAAGAATACTAGAGCCACTTACCAGCGGATGATGTATAAAGTCTTCCAAACTTAGATCGAGCGAAACATCGAAGTGTATGTGGACGAAATCCTGATCATGTCCACCCGAGCGGAAGACCTGATAGCCGATGTCGAGGAGACTTGCCAAACACTGCGTAGGTATGAGCTCAAACTGAACCCTGCTAAGTGTCTCTTTGGCGCTCGGAGCGGAATGTTTCTCGGGTACATTGTGACTGAGTGGGGCATCGAAGCCAACCCTGTTGGGACCGGGTGCATGTTGACATGGATGCGGGTTTGTAATTTTAAAATTAATTACGTGCAGCGGAAGGTTTAGCATAAATAATTTCTCAAATTATTTAACCACACATCTAAGCATGCAACCTTATGTTGTGTAGACATGATCATATATTTAAAATTTTACAGAAACGTAAACTAATTTACTTGTTACCTCGCGTAACTCGAAGAAAGGGACGTGATCCAACCGTAAGCGTCCCTTGGAAGTTCCGCCTCTATTCGCGTCCACGCCGAGAATCTTCGGGATGACTTCGCAAAGCCACGAGTTTCGTGTTCTCGAGAACTACTAGATTCTCCGAGAACGCGACAAGAGAACCAAGAGAGAAGTAATCATATCGGAAAAACTCACCACCAAGGTTGGCCGGAATCACAATTCCGGCAAGGAGGAGGAAGATGGCTTGCGCCCAATCCCAAGGTGATGATGGACGGAGAGGAAGATCATCTTAACGGAAGAACTTCGTCGCCTCGGTGCTTCTCCTTGTGCTCACGGAAAGAAGAAGGGAGAAGAATGGAGAGGCCGGCCAAGAGAGAGAAGGGAGGAGAGGGAGAGAGCCCAAACAAGAATATTTGGATTATTTCGAATAAATTCCAAGCCTTGCCTTGGGTCCTTTATATAGTGGTCTCTCAACCGCCAAGTCTCTTTTTTCTTATGGAATAAATTTTCATAAGAAATTTATCATATAAATTTTCTATGACTTATTCCATCATGCCAAGTCTTGATTTTATATCATGGTTAAAATCATATTTTAATTCATGATAAAATCAACCAAGTCTCTTTTTCATATGGAATAAATTTTCATAAGAAATTTATCATATAAATTTCTTTATATAAATTTCTTTATCATGGTAAATCAATCTATGATTGATTTTATAAAATAAAATAAATCAATCTATGGTTTATTTTAATTTTTATGAAAATTAAATTTTATATAAATTTCTTTATATAAATTTATTTATCATAGTAAATCAATCCATAATTGATTTTATAAAATAAAATAAATCAATCCATGGTTCATTTTAATTTCCATGAAAAATAAATTTTATATAAATTTCTTTATCATGGTAAATCAATCCATGATTGATTTCATAAAATAAAATAAACCAATCCATGGTTCATTTTAATTTCCATGAAAAAAATAAATCAAACCTTGGTTTATATAAAAATTTATATCATCCATAATTTTATAAAACAAACCGCACTTGATTTATTTTATAAATTGAACCAAACAATTTGGTTCCCTCCCTTTGTTGTGGCCGACCAAGCAAAGAGGGTGGGGACCCTCTTTGGCCGGCCTATCCAGGCCATGCCCCAATGAATTAAACTCATTTAATTCATTTATTAAGTCTTCAAAAGACTTAGCCATTTTACGCTTCCGATGCGTCTCTGAAAAATTCAGATTCGACTTATCGTTTGGCTCAACCAAACCTAATCTCTCTTGATTGGAAAATTCAATTTTCAACTCGTTTTAAATCCCTAAGATTACTCGTAGTGCGTGTGACTAAATAGACTTTCTATTTATATTGGTCATCTATAATTAACCAATTATAGAACGATCATGAGTGGCATCTAGTAGTACATCATGATCCCCAATTAATCGAAAGATCAACGGTTGACCTCAGAAACAATTCTGAAACCCTTCAGCAGCTATAATGAATCATGCCTCATTCTCTTCACCATCTTATACCCATTTGGTTCAGGACATGGTCTATGTGTGCCAGTCCCCACTAGGCTGACTACGTCATACCTAGCCCAAGTAATATTTTCTCGTCCTACGGATTCTAATTACTCTCATGTGTCTAAGAGATTCATACTCTGAACATGTCATGCTCTGGCCAGAGGCTTCGAGCAACAATCCGACGACAGGCCTTGGGTATACATCTCCTCGCAAGGAGTGGTGAATCCTTTGTAGGCTGTTCAAACATCTTCGGGCATTTCGGCTTATACCCAATCATCCTGGGTCCACACCTCCTTGGAGATACTTGCTTAAGATGTCAAAGTATAAGTCTCCATGACCAAGTTGACTTGAACACCGTAAGTCAAAGGAACATCGCACCTAAGCTGCAGTAAGAACTTCACTGACATGTCTGTATATGTAGACTACCATATGAAGTTTTACAGCCAGTCACTCCAATGAACTAGTTCCCTTAACTAGCATTCATGTTTATCTCCAGACATCCCAATGTCACCAGCCAGTGAGAATCAACTGATTAGAGAATAACCCATGCTAGTCTCAACAGAATTGATAGTGTCCGTATTTATCAATTCATCTACTAGGGACAATTTCAATACTTCACAATTGCACATGTAGAGAAAATCACTAGTTGTGAATTCATCACAAATTCTCTCATGCAGTGAATTGTATTGCGGACATTCAGTAAATGAGTTTAAGATCTCAATCAAATGCATAAACATGTATACTCAAATAGTGAATATTCATTTATTAAAATAAATGATTACAATCATAAAGCGATTGTCTTAGGACACTTCTCTCATATCACTAACAAACCCAAGCAAGGTCAAGGCCTTAATGGATATGCCCCCGCCAAGGAACCTCCGAGAGGCGCAGCGGCTCTGTTAGTCATATGAGAGAAGTGTCCTAAGGCAATCGCCTTATGATTGTAAACATTTATTTTAATAAATGAAAATTCACTATTTGAGTATACATATTTGTGTATTTGATTGGGATCTTAAACTCATCTACTGAATGTTCGCAATACAATTCACAGCATAAGAGAATTTGTGATGGGGTCACAACTAGTGATTATCTCTACATGTGCAATTGTGAAGTATTGAAAATATCCCTAGTCGATGAATTGATAAAAACGGACACTATCAATTCTGTTGAGACTAGCATGGGTTATTCTCTAATCAGCTGATTCTCACTGGCTGGTGACATTGGGATGTCTGGAGATAAACATGGATGCTAGTTAAGGGAACTAGTTCATTGGAGTGACTGACTGTAAAACTTCACATGGTAGTCTATACATAGACAGGTCAGTGAAGTTCTTACCGCAGCTTAAGTGCGATGTTCCTTTGACTTGCGGTGTTCAAGTCATCTTGATTATGGAGACTTATACTTTAACATCTTAAGCAAGCATCTCCAAGGAGGTGTGGACCCAGGATGGTTGGGTATAAGCCGAAGTGCCCGAAGATGTTTGAACAGCCTACAAAGGATTCACCACTCCTTGCGAGGAGATGTATACCCAGGCCTATCGTCGGATTGTTACTCAAAGCCTCTGGCCAGAGCATATCATGTTTAGAGTATGTGTCTCTTAAATACATGAGAGTAATTAGAAATCCAAAGGACGAGAAAGACACTACTTGGGCTAGGTGTGACGTAGTCAGCCTAGTGGGGACTGACACACACAGACCATGTCCTGAACCAAGTGGGTATAAGATGGTGAAGGGAATGGAGCACGATTCATTAGAGCTACTGAAGGGTTTCGGAATTACTTCTGAGGTCAAACCGTTGATCTTTCGATTAATTGGGGGTCATGATGTACTACTAGGTGTCACTCATGATCGTTCTATAATTGGTTAATTATAGACGGCCAACATAAATCGAAAGCCTATTTAGTCACACGCACTACGAGTAATCCGAGGGATTTAAAACGAGTTGAAAATTGGATTTTCCGATCAAGAGAAATAAGTCGAATCTGAATTTATCAGAGGCGCAATGGAAGCTAAAAATGGCTAAGTCTTTTGAAGGCTTATTGGGCGAATTAAATGAGTTTAATTCGGGATCGATTCGGCTCGATTTGGCCGGCCAAAGAGGGTGTTAACCCCCTTTGGTTTGGCCGGCCATTAAAAGGGGATAAAACCAATTTATTTGGTTTAATTAATAAAATAAATCTAGCGCGATTTATTTTATAAATTATGGATAAATAAATTTGTGTAAAGAAATTTATATAAATAAATTTATAGAAATTTATTCTTTTATAGAAATTAAAATAATCCATGAAATGGTTTATTTTAATTTTATAAAATCAATTATGAATTGATTTTTCCATAATAAGAAAGTTTATAAATTTCTTATAAAATTTATTCCATAATAAAAGGAGAAGAAGTATTTGTTTTATTATAAAGTAAGTTATAATAAAACTTGGTTTAAACGGAATAATTCATAAGAGAATTTATAGGATAAATTTGTTATGAAAATTCCATTAAGAGGGAGACTTGGCAAGGGAGATGCTACTATATAAAGGAACCAAAGGCAAGCCCTTAATTCTAATTGAGTAATCAAGAGATTAGTAGCTTCCTCTCTCTCACTCTCTTATTCTCTTCTCCCTCTCTTCCCCTTAGGGTCGGCGCCCTCCTTGAGAGCTAGGGTCGGCGCCCTCCTTGAGAGCTAGGGCCGGCGCACCTCACACTTGCCATGAGCCATCAACACGAAGGAGAAGGCAACCACGAAGAAGAAGAAGCGGATCACATCTCCTTCCTTCCTGCAATTTAGATTCCGATTCTTGGTTGTTAGTTTCCTATTTTCTCTCTTGATCTTCTAGTTGTGCCTTTAGAGAATCTAGTAGTTCTCGTCGTCACAAAACTCGTGACTTTGCGAAGTCATCCCGAAGAGAACTCGGCGTGGACGCGAATAGAGGCGAAGCTTCCAAGGGACGCTACGGTTGGATCTCGTCCCTTTTACTTTGAGTTACGCGAGGTACTTAGTAAATTAGTTTACATTTCCGTAAAGTTTTAATTTATGATCATGTCCACACATCATAAGGTTGCATGCTAGATACGTGGTTAAAATAATTTGAGAAATTATTTTATGCTAATTCTTCCGCTGCACGTAAAAATTTAAAATTTTACGAACTCGTATCCTTGTCAACATGCACCCGGTCCCAACAGGCTCATCGGGCGAATCACAACCCTGCCCCGATTCATTTCTCGGTCGCCCGAGTTAGGGTTGTCATTCTTCAAGACCCTCCGCAAAGCCACCAAATTTTAGTGGGACGCCGACTATGACAGAGCATTCGAGGAGTTGAAGGTCTACCTTACTGAGCTGTCAGTATTAGCCAAGCCCGAAGTCGGAGAGGTATTGTCGATGTATTTAGCTGCCTCGGCCGACTCAGTCAGTCTGGTTTTAGTCCGGCAAGAGGGGACCGAGCAGCAGCCAGTGTACTTTTTTGCCCACTTATTGAAAGGGGTCGAGTGTCGGTATACGACACTCGAAAAATTGGCGTACGTGCAATTGTTAGGTGCTAGGAGGCTTTGGCCTTACTTTTTGGCGCACCCCATTGTGGTCCTAACCTATAGCAATTTGGGCCGAGTTGCCTCTAATCCAGAAGCGTCGGGTCAACTGATCAAATGGACCACCGAGCTAAGCGAATACGACATCCAGTACCAGACTCGGCCAGCCATCAAAGCGCAGGCCTTAGCAGATTTTCTGAGTGAGCTGCACTCAGAGGAAGTTGAGGAAGCTTGGCAAGTCTATGTAGATGGCTCATCTTCCCGGTCCGGTAGCGGGATCGGTATCCTGATGATGTCCCCTAAGGGGGAACAATTGCATTTATCTGTCCGACTGGAGTACCGGTCCACAAACAACAAGGCTGAATACAAAGCCCTCATAGTCGGGCTGCAAGCGGCTAAGCATGTGGGAGCTGCTCGGGTGATACTTTATTCTGATTCCCAGCTGGTCATGCAGCAGGTAGCCGGTCAATTCGAAGTCAATAGCGACTGGTTGCAGGTCTTCATAGAAGCTTATGAGAAGATGAAGGCCAAGTTTCAGGAGGTGCAGATCCAGAAGATTCCCCGAGAGAGCAACTTCAAAGCGGATGAGTTGGCTAAATTGGCCAGCTCGGTCGGCTCTTGGGTACTTCCTCAGCCGCATGGCCCGACATTGATGATCATGCAAATAGAGAGGCAAGCCGAGCTCGAGCTGGAGTCTGACTGGAGGGCCTCACTCATCACCTACCTCACGGAAGGAACTGTGCCGACTGACCGGGAAGAAGCCCGACTGCTCAAAAAGTGGGCAGTTCAGTACACTATGGTCGGGGGCGTACTATACAAGAGGTTATTTGCCCGACCCCTACTCAAGTGCATGGGCGAGGAAGACACAGACTATGTGCTGAGAGAGATTCACATGGGAGTCTGCGGAAGCCACGCTGGAGCTCGAGCTGTGACTCGGAAAGCATTACCAGTCAGTTACTACTCGCCGACCTTGCAGAAAGACACCGACAAGTTGGTTTCCACATGCATGTCTTGCTAGAAGCACCACTACCTCCCGCACCGACCCATAGAGATGATGAAGGCATCGGTGGTCTCCTGCCCCTTCGACCAGTGGGGCATGGACATTGTGAGGTCATTCCCGATCGCCATAGCTCAGAAGAAGTTCCTGCTAGTGGTCGTGGATTACTTTTCCAAATGGATAGAAGCTGAGGCCCTGACATGCATAACCGAGCAAGTTATGATCAAGTTCCTGTGGCAGAATATCTTATGCCGATATGAAATTCCTCATAAACTCGTCTCAGATAATGGAAGACAGTTCCGAGACCGAAAGATACAGGAATGGTGCTCGGCTTATGGTATTAAGCAAGCCTTCACCTCTGTGGCATACCCACAAAACAACGGCCAAGCAGAAGTGGCCAATCGAGAGATCTTGAAGGAATTGAAGACCAAGTTGGATCACGCAGGAGGAACGTGGGTGGGCGAGCTCCCTAGTGTCTTGTGGGCCCTGCGAACCACGCCCAAAGAAACCAAGGGAAGCACGCCGTTCCAGCTTGTCTATGGGAGTGAAGCCGTAGTGCTAGTCGAGGTTGGTTGTGAGTCGGATCGGCGAGCGGCTTATGATGAGAATAATCCAGAAAGGAGACGATTGGAACTGGACTTAGTCGACGAAATTAGGGATAAGGTAGCCATTCGGATGTTCACATATCGGCAGAAAATGAAGCAAAGATATAACCAGAAGGTGTTGCCGAGAACATTCCAGGTCGGTGACCTCGTCTGGAAAAGAATTAAGTCAGTCGGGGATGTCAACAAACTGGAGCCGCAATGGGGAGGACCTTTTAAAGTTACTCAGAAGCTCGCCTCAGGAGCATATTACTTAGAAAACGAGCAGGGGAAGATGCTGGATCGGCCATGGAGCGCGATCCATCTTCAATCCTATCGAGAGGCCGAGTGAAAATCTGTAACGCCAATGTAACACTCGACTGCAATGATAGTGGAGAAGTACGGTCCTCACTGAACTTGCAGGCATCCCAGACTCTCGCATTGCTAGCGAGTTATAAGCGGACCAGCTCCGCTCACCACTTAGGTCAGTGTCTCCGATCGGACGTGTGGCGGCCCACACTCCTGAGAATCGGCCTGACTAGGTGTCCAGACTCTCGCCTTGCCAACGAGTTATAAGCGGACCAACTCCGCGCACCACTTAGGTCAGTGTCTCCGATCGGATGCGTGGCGGCCCACGCTCCTGAGAATCGGCCTGATCGGGTGTTCAGACTCTTGCCTTGCTAGCAAGTTATAAGTGGGCTCAGCTCCCGTACCCCACTCTGCTCAGTGTCTCCGATCGGATGCATGGCAGCCCACGCTGTTAGTGATATGAGAGAAGTGTCCTAAAGCAATCGCCTTATGATTGTAAATATTTATTTTAATAAATGATAATTCACTATTTGAGTATACATGTTTGTGTATTTGATTGGGATCTTAAACTCATCTACTGAATGTCCGCAATATAATTCACAGCATAAGAGAATTTGTGATGGGATCACAACTAGTGATTATCTCTACATGTGCAATTGTGAAGTATTGAAAGTATCCCTAGTCGATGAATTGATAAAAACGGACACTATCAATTCTGTTGAGACTAGCATGGGTTATTCTCTAATCAGCTGATTCTCACTGGCTGGTGACATTGGGATGTCCGGAGATAAACATGGATGCTAGTTAAGGGAACTAGTTCATTGGAGTGACTAGCTGTAAAACTTCATATGGTAATCTATAAAGATATGTCACTGAAGTTATTACTGCAGCTTAAGTGCGATGTTCCTTTGACTTGCGGTGTTCAAGTCATCTTGGTCATGGAGACTTATACTTTAACATCTTAAGCAAGCATCTCCAAGGAGGTGTGGACCCAGGATGATTGGGTTTAAGCCGAAGTGCCCGAAGATGTTTGAACAGCCTACAAAGGATTCACCACTCCTTGCGAGGAGATGTATACCCAGGCCTATCGTCGGATTGTTACTCAAAGCCTCTGGCCAGAGCATATCATGTTTAGAGTGCGAGTCTCTTAAATACATGAGAGTAATTAGAAATCCAAAGGACGAGAAAGACATTACTTGGGCTAGGTGTGACGTGGTCAGCCTAGTGGGGACTGGCACAAATAGACCATGTCCTGAACCAAGTGGGTATAAGATGGTGAAGGGAATGGGGCACGATTCATTAGAGCTGCTGAAGGGTTTCGGAATTACTTCTGAGGTCAAACCGTTGATCTTTCGGTTAATTGGGGGTCATGATGTACTACTAGGTGCCACTCATGACCGTTCTATAATTGGTTAATTATAGACGGCCAACATAAATCGAAAGCCTATTTAGTCACACGCACTACGAGTAATCCGAGGGATTTAAAACGAGTTGAAAATTGGATTTTCCAATCAAGAGAAATAAGTCGAATCTGAGTTAATCAGAGGCGCAACGGAAACTTAAAATGGCTAAGTCTTTTGAAGGCTTATTGGGCGAATTAAATGAGTTTAATTCGTGATCGGTTCGACTCGGTTTGGCCGGCCAAAGAGGGTGTTAACCCCCTTTGGTTTGGCCGGCCATTAAAAGGGGATAAAACCAATTTATTTGGTTTAATTAATAAAATAAATCTAGCTCGATTTGTTTTATAAATTATGGATAAATAAATTTGTGTAAAGAAATTTATATAAATAAATTTATAGAAATTTATTCTTTTATAGAAATTAAAATAATCCATGAAATGGTTTATTTTAATTTTATAAAATCAATTATGAATTGATTTTTCCATAATAAGAAAGTTTATAAATTTCTTATAAAATTTATTCCATAATAAAAGGAGAAGAAGTATTTGTTTTATTATAAAGTTAGTTATAATAAAACTTGGTTTAAACGGAATAATTCATAAGAGAATTTATAGGATAAATTTGTTATGAAAATTTCGTTAAGAGGGAGACTTGGCAAGGGAGATGCTACTATATAAAGGAACCAAAGGCAAGCCCTTAATTCCAATAGAGTAATCAAGAGATTAATTCTCTCCCTCTCTCTCTCTTATTCTCTTCCTCCCCTTCTCCTTCCCACCTAGGGCCGGCGCCCCTTAGCTTACCCTAGGGCCGGCGCCTCCTCTTCCTAGGGCCGGCGCACCTCCTTCTCCAAGGGTTGCCGTGGGTTGCCATCACCAAGAAGATGCCAAACAAGAAGAAGAAGAAGCGGATCGCGACTCCTCTCTTCCCGGAATTTTGATTCCGTTTCTTGTTGGTTAGTTTCCTATTTTCTCTCTTGATCTTCTAGTTGTGCCTTTAGAGAATCTAGTAGTTCTCGTCGGCACAAAACTCGTGACTTTGCGAAGTCATCCCGAAGAGAACTCGACGTGGACGCGAATAGAGGCGAAGCTTCCAAGGGACGCTACGGTTGTATCTCGTCCCTTTTTCTTCGAGTTACGCGAGGTACAAAGTAAATTAGTTTACTTTTCTGTAAAGTTTTATTTTATGATCATGTCCACACACCATAAGGTTGCATGCTAGATACGTGGTTAGAATAATTTGAGAAATTATTTTATGCTAATTCTTCCGCTGCACGTAAAAATTTAAAATTTTACGAACCCGTATCCTTGTCAACATGCACCCGGTCTCAACACACGCTCCTGAGAATCGGTCTGAGCAAGTGTCCAGACTCTCGTTCTCATGAGTTATAACCAGGATCTGCTCCCAACCACCCCTCGAATCGGCTCTCAGCCGGACGCGTGGCGGCCCACACTCCCTAATCTTGCCTGACCGAGAGTCCAGACTCATGCCTTGCCAGCAAGTTATAAGTGGGCTCAGCTCCCGTGCCCCACTCTGCTCAGTGTCTCCGATCGGACGCGTGGCGGCCCACGCTCCTAAAAATTGGTCTGAGCAAGTGTCCAAACTCTCGTTCTCACGAGTTATAACCAAGATCCACTCCCAACCACCCCTTGGATTGGCTCTCAGCCGGACGCGTGGCGGCCCACGCTCCCTGAGTACTAACTGACCGAGTGTCCTAACCCTTGCCTTTACGCCATCTGTGAATAGGCGAACCTGCAGGGATTCCTCGCCTTGACTCCTAGGCGGGGCGAGTGGCAATTTTACTCAATCGACTCAATTCTAGCCTCCAGATGCTCTGTCGATCTCGCTCGAGTGGCTAACACTTAGAAGCTTGTGCTCAAGTGTTTTACTCTATCGCTCATAAAGACCGAATCACTCAATTGCGCTACTCCCCGACTCATTTCCCACGTGCTCGCTCGCCCAAATGAGTTGGGTGATCATTTCCTCACTCGGGTCACTCCCCCCCCCCCCCCCCCCCCCCCCGATACTTAAACGCCAAGCACACAAGTACAGAAACACAAGGGAAAAAGACTTGCATTCAAAGTAGAGCTAGCTATTACAAAAAAGAGGCTTGGCCTCTACCAAAGAGAAAAGAAGCAGATGGAGTGTCTCCCACAACGACTGCTTAATGCCTACGGGCATACCGCTGAGACTCAGTATAAGCCCGGACTTGCTTCAACTCCCGCGGGGCTACCTTCAGCTCCGATCCCTGGATGCCATGCTCCTTTCTGAGTCGCTGAAGCTCGGCCGAGCAAGCACTCAACTCTTCCTCTTTGGCCCTCAGATCAACGCACAGTGCGGAGGCTGCCTGGCACGTTTCCAGGAGCTGCACCTTGACCTTGGCCAGCTCAGTGTTGGCCTGGGCCTCAAGGTCCCGGGCTCAGCGCTCTGTTTGCTCCAGGTTGGTAATTCGGCATTGCACCTGAGTAATCGAGGCGTCAGCAGTGTCCAGCTCCGACATGAGCTCGTCAAGATAGGCTGCCGAGTGGGTCGCACGATCCTGAAGGTCCAAGTTCTCGGCACACAACCGGTTCAGAATATCCCCGTTAAACTGCAGCTCCGAATGGCAGAGCTGCGTCTCCAGTCTCTCCGCCCGGGCTTCTGTCCGCTGCAGAACCCGAGCGTAACTCATCAGACAGACGACCATGTCATAGGCCGAGCCGAAGAACTGCAGGTAAAATGACGAGTATTAAAAGGCATAGAAAGAAGTGTGGATAAAAGGAGAAGCAAACCTGACTGGCTCTCGAGAGGAAGGCATTAGCTTGGCTAGTTGGGCTCTAGTAGCTAGCCTCCTGAAGGCCTTCGTAGAAACGCTCGCCGAGCGGACCGTATAAATGAACCTCCCTAGCCGACTCCCGTGGCCCGGGCCCGGTGGTCGGTGCCTCCTGATAGACTGTGGTGGGGTCGGCTCGGGACAGCATAACTAGATGCAAGGGTTGGTTGATAGTGGCCCCTGCAGCATTAGGAGGGAAGGCCACGCTAGCCGGCATGCTTGAAGAGCCGACCTGGGTCATGGGGGGGCGTAGGAAGAGCTGCCTCCTGAGCAGAGATCACTGGAGTGGGAGCCGCAGGCTCGGGCACAACAGATGTCACTATAGGAGGCGCGATCCTGACCCTCTTCACTAGGTGGAGGCCGGTGGCAGCCCCGAACGGAGGTAAAAGGTCAGCTGGTCGATCCCTTCGGTGCCTGGTCTCCAGCATCTGGTCGTCCACGTCTAGGACTTCGAGATCAGTGGCCGGCACCTCCCCCGTCGGGACCTTCCGACTACTCGACGAGGGCGCATCAACGGAGGTTGTTGCCAGAGAAGCCGACATCTGAATGATGGGATGTTCATCGGTTTGAGTGACGAGTTCGGTGTCGTCCAAAAGAAACTCCTCCTTCAAGGCTGCAGCAAACATCTTGCTGCCGGGGAGGATGACCGGAAAATGGGAGGTGGCAGAACTCTGGCAAAGCAAATGACAGCAACAGAAGTAATAGAGAAGCACTGGACGAGAGAAGGTGATGGCGAGAGCTGCAACCCACACCTATATATAGGGGGAAGCGGCCAATCCTAGCCGTCCAAGGAGAGCCTTGGGAGAGGCAGGATCGAGTTGGGACCCTCTGATTAGATCCCTGGGGAATCTCGAGGCTCGAGGGGACGCGAGCACGCTTTTGGCGGCAATTGGTTCACCGCCTGAGGCGCCAGTGACCGGTGATTGACGTTTCAGTACTCAATACACCGTTCGCCCAGGGACACGTCCCTTCGCCAATTAATGCAATCGCCAGAAGGCAGGATATGAATTGACTCACCTCAGAGATAGGATAGAGGTGATAATTGAAAAGACATGGACTTGCTAACCTGGCAGCCGAGGCAGAAAAAGCTGACCCGATCCAGATCCCTAGTGAACCATGGATGAGCACACTCCCATGGACTCCTTGGTTCGGCTCCCAGACGGACGCGTGGCGGCCCACGCTCCCTGGGTATGACTTGACCATGTGACCAAACCCTCGCTGTCGCAAGTTGCATTCTCCCCTGAATCCCTCGGCTCAGTTCTCAATCGAGCGCGTGGCGGCCCACGCTCCCTGGACACTGGCCGATCGAGTGGCTCATCTCTCGTCTTTGTGTAACTCAGCAACAGATAAGTCTTCACGACTTCCTTAACTTCTTGGCTGGGTGTGTAGCTCCCCACGCCTCCTCAGAATCAAGCCGACTCGAGGAGGCTATGTTGAACTGCCCGAGATGACAGCTTTAAATCATGTGGCTTTATGCCAGTCGTTCAACTTTGCGTCAACTCACCCGAGTGGCCTACACTCTCAAAGGCCAAGTGGCTTAATTGTGCTCTCGCCCGAGTGGCGCACACTTAGACACCCTCGCGCGCAAGTGAGTAACTCAATCATTCATGGAGTCGAGTTAGTTGATCATCCTCTCACTCGAGTTGCTCCTGCTAGTGCCCGAGCCGTTAATACTTGAAAATAAAGGCAGCTACATCCGAAAGGGCTTGGGCAAGAAGAAAAGTTATATTGAAAGGATGAAAGCATTACATAATTTGAGGCAAAGAGCCTCTACATGAAAAGAAAAGACAAAGGACCCAATCTTCATTTAAAGGGTCGGCTGACCACCTCGGGCAGGCCCTCGGACATGCCCGTGAACTTGAAGGCTGTAGAGGGCAGGTCGTGGGCTATGTGCCCCTCCTATTTGAGCTGCTTGAGCATGCTAAGTGTTTGATACATTAGCATAGCTCTAATTCGCTCAGACACCTGATCGGTGAGCTCCTTAGAGTTGATGTACTCAACCCTACAGGCTTCCCACCGATCGGCCTCTCTCTCCTTATAGGAGCTCTGCCCGAGCTGCCTCCCACTCGGCCTTCTCTGCCTTCAGCCGCTCTAGCTCCTCCTCCTGGTCGTGCAGCGTTTGATCCCTGGAGGTGAGCTTGCTCGCCAGTTCCTCTGCCCGGTTCACTTGGGCCACCGCCTCGGTTTCCTTGGCCTCCAGCTGGGATTTGAGGGAGTCAGCAGCTTCAGACGCCACTCGGAGATCGACCTCGGTTTTGTTCGCCCGAGGTAGGGTTTTCGCCTGAAGAGCCAAACCTTTTCTCTCAGAATACTCCAGAGTGGAGATCCTGACGTTTGCCTGGGCGACGGCCAAGTCGGCCATCTCACCCTGGCTGCGGGCGGCTCCCAACTGCTCCTTAGAGTGAGCTAGTCGGTCTTGAAGGGCGGCGACCTCGACTCGCAGGTCGGTTAAAGTGGACTCGCTAGAGACGAGCTAAGTGTGCTTCAGCTGAGTCTCCAGGTGGTCCACCTTCTTCTCGGCCTCTTCCCGAGCGATGGTGTTGGTCAGGAGTGTCATACAGAGACTATGACACGAACCCCAGAACTGCAAAAGGACAAACGACAGAAGATCATAAAGCTAAGTGATGAACCAGGGAATAGAAAGGAAGGAGATAATTCTACAGGTACCTGAGTGGCCTCTAGAAAAAGGAGTCAGCCTTGCTGCGAGACCCCCGAAAATAGGACCCCTCGAGTCCCTGCACGTAACGGTCGGCTACCGACCCGTACAGGCACAACTCTTGGCGCGGGGCAGGAAGCTCGCCTTGAGGGACGGCCAAGCAGCAGTCAGATTGAGTCGTCGCCAGGAGATGCATGGGAGGTCGGTTGACCTGACCCTCCGCAGGTGGGGTTCCTGACCTCTCTGGCAGTGGTAGGTCAGGCGCACCGGAGGAGATAGAGGGGTCAACCACGGGTATAATGGCGGTGGAGGTACGAGGGGCTCCCAAGTCGGGGGGTCACCTTCTTCTATTTCTTCTTCTTCTTCTCTAAGCATTTGCTGGAAGAAGGCTGAGGCAAGCCCCCATCGGGGAAGAGGCCTGTCAGCGCCTTGAGGAGGCGGGTTGTTCGGTTGCTACAGGGGGAGTCGTCTCAGAGGCAGCAGGCGTTTGCTCCGGTACGGTCAGAGTCGGGTCCACTGAGGTGGCCCTAGTCGGGGCACCCTCCCTTGCCTGCAGCTCAGCAGCGATCCGACCTTCCAGCTCGGCATCATCCAGGCCGAAGCCTTCCACTAGGGCTGCAGCCAACATTGAGGAAACTGCGAAAGCAACACAATCTTGGTCAAAGCTAAAAATTGTTCATAAGAAATATTACAATACTCACCGACTATGGCCAGCTCGGGAGTCGGCATGGGGCTGAGACCGAAGACGGAAAGAAGCTCCTCCCTCAGCAAATGCACCCCGTGGAAGCACCTACTGTCCAGCTTGGATGTTGCTGATTGGTAGGCTGTGGAGGTGCGATAGTACTTGGAAAGAGGAGGAGAGGAAGGAAGATCCTCGACCCAGGCCATGGGCCAGCTCGGGGTCGGGACGGGCTTAACAAAAAAGTAACGCTCCTTCCACCCTTTGTTGGAAGATGGAAGTTTCGTTAGAAAGGAGGTTTTGGCTCAGGTTTGGAAGAAAAAATCGCCCAGCTCTTATTGTTTGGGGTAGAAGAAGTAATGGAAGGATTCAGGTTGGAGGGGAATTTTATACAAGGTGAAGATGATAGCCGACCCGCACATCAGACGGACAACGTTCGGGGTAGTTAGGGCAGTGGTATGCGGAAGTAGGTGCAGATCGAAGAGAGGAATGGGGAAGCGGAGACCGACTTGTAGGTGGTCTCAGGACAATGTGATATAGCCAGAAGGGGCGGAGTTGGGGTGGTAGGTTGATTTGGGCAGGCGGAGTCTGTGGTCGGAGGGGATTAAGAAGTCTGACCGAAGTTGATCCAGGTCATGGGCGGTCAGGTCAGTCACCATGGCCAAATACCAGGGTGCAGCAGGGGAGGAGGATGAAGAAGGTGAGTCCATGTGAAATAGAAAGGTGAAGAAACTAACCGGGGAGGAAAAGTCGTCGAAGAAGGAAGTCGAAAATGGAGGGCTCGCCGAAACCCTAGCAGAGCTCGAAGCGGCGGCCGGACGATGTCAAGGTTAAAACGCGATGGTAAAAACGGTGAAGTAAGAAGCTTATTTATAGGAACTAGAAAATGACACCAGTCGTCCGATGGCGAGTGGAGAAAAAGGCGGGCTCGAGCCGGGACCGTTCGATCGAGCTTGAGACGGTTCTAGAAACGACAGATCACACGTGTGGGTCCAACATTTGCGAAGAGGGCGGCATACTCCTCGTTACTCGGAAAATGAATGGCTGGTGGACACGTGACCCCGGCCATTAAGATCGTAATTAAGGAAAAGATACGCAATGGTTCTGCGACGTGAAGGTGAAAAGACATTAGTTGAGATAGCTTGCCATCCGAGTGAGTCGCCAACTCCGGGTCGACTAAGGAGGTCAACCGCGTGAGCTGGTCACTCGGGTGCGCCAGGCTCGGGGAAGAAGGACAGTCCAGTCAGTCGGACTTGTCGCCTCCTTCGACTAGACTCGAGGGGGACGCTTATGATCCTGGGCCAACGTACGTGTATTCTGGCCCGGCAACCTGGCGCCTCGTCTGCAGGAGATAGATTTGTGGGCTTCGGGAGCCCATGGGATATAAGGCCTATATGGGCAACTCGGCCTGGTTCCCTCAAGAACGAGAAGAGATAGGCCCTGGTAAAAGGTAATCATTGAGACTAAGGGAGTCGGAAGCCCCCAAAAGGCCCTCGAGTCCAGGAAGGCCTGGATCGGGGGGCCCGAGTCCAAGAAGACTCGATTCACAGCGCCACTGAATCCCAGTTTTCCCGAGTCGGGAGAATCTCAAACTCAAAGCACCTTGAAGACCTATGCAGTTATATGCTCACACACCACTCGGCTCAATATCCCCGATCAGGCGCGTGGCGACCCACGTTCCTCATAATCGGCCTAACCGAGCGTCTAAACTATCGCGGACTTACCCCCCCCCCCCCCGCCCCTCTCGGTTCGGCTCCCAGCCGATGCGTGGCGGCCCACGCTCCTAGGGTAAGCCCGAGCCCGAGGAGGCGTTTCTTAGTGTATCACCAAATCACATCAGCACTATAGGCCCTCAGTCGGCCTTCTCATCCTGTGCCCTCAGTTGGCACCGCTACTCTAGGCCCTCAGTCGACCTCCTCATCCTGTGCCCTCAGTCGGCACTGCTACTCTAGGCCCTCAGTCGACCTCCTCATCCTGTGCCCTCAGTCGGCATTCGTGTTAGAGGTATTGTCGTGACTCACCAGAACAACCACTCCCTGATATAGGACCAGCAGAGGGAGTCCGGGGTCGGCGCAGGTATGACATCATTCCGGCACTAACCGTGAGTATCTCGCTGATGCCATGATCTTCCTATCATATCCTGACCCCCCCCCCCCCGTACCACGACCACATACCTCTGTGTCAGGACGAGCGGCACCCGACGGCACTAGCCTTTAAGTTGACAGTGCCCTTTTCCTTATTCCGGTGTGCGACACACTACCCTGCCACCTCTGGGCATGCCTTGCCCTGTCCTTGCTAAGAGACAAAAGGTGGCAGACTGGGCAGTAGCTATCAACTTCCCCGACTATATAAGCCTCTCCACTCCCCACACCCCAAGTACGCGCGATAGTGTAATTTACTGTTCTATTGTTTCCTTTTGCTCTTCCACCACTGGGGGCTGACATGACCGTCGGAGTGCCTTGTCGGGGATTTTTCCCGACGGGTTCTAACGGTCTTTTGTCTTGCAGGCCAGGAGCGAATACCGAAGTCCGCGTCGATAGCTCATGATCTTCAGGAGACCATCTCACCTTTGGGAGTCCACCTCGCCTCGCGACAGGATCATTAGCAATGCTCAAGTTTCTGCTACGACAAATCTTCATCAAACAAAGATCAAAATTAATCATCCCTTTTAGCTCGCCTATCGGTCTTAACATAATATTCTACCATTTTTTGTCGAAATGATAAGTGTTTGAATATCTATTATTTGGTGTTTTACGGAATCAATAAGTCTTCATAAAATTATTTTCAACGTCTGTATTTGAATCAAAGGATTCAATAACCTTCGCTACGTTAATTAATTATTTTGTTGACGTTTAAATTGGGTTATCTTACAAACCAAGGGAATATTTGTAAGGTTAAATGCGATTATTATTTTTATTATTGTGTTAATAACAATTTTATACTCTTTCTTATTTATATGAAAATATAAATATAATTGAGTATTAATGTACCAAAATATTAATTAAATTAATAGTTAATTTAAATTTGTATAGGTATGTCGATTGCATGTATATATAAAATTATTAATTTATTTAAATATATAAATGATTTTTAAAATATTTATTCTAATATGTCGATTGCATGTATATATAAAATTATTAATCTATTTAAATATATAAATGATTTTTAAAATGTTTATTTTAATTATTAATGTGTATCATAAATTGTAAAGATTTTTAATAGGATAGTACGCTTCTACAATCTAATCCCGATCTATTCAATTATGATCTCAAATCGATTTTACTTAACATAGGATAATGATCTCGTAAACTATGAATCAAACCGTGTAGATGGAACTACACTTTCATCTTAGTATCTAGTGGTAGCTAACCTTTGCACCGTCTCCTTTAGCTCGGCATTCCCTCAGAAGCATAATCGATGAACATATTTGATATAATGATTAGTAATTTTAGGACGCGCTTGGTATAAATTTGGTAATGAGAATGATAATAAGTTTGATTAAGGAGTTTATGAGTTTGATGATAACCTAATAGGGGTGAGTTATAAAATTAAGGGTATCATATTCTTATTTTGATTCCGATTCTCGTATATCAAGCATCATCAATGGAAATGAAATAGATTTCATTCCCATTCACACCTTCTAAACCCGCTTACTTAATTTTAAATATACAATTTGATTGGTAAATTATCTTTCATTTTAAAAATCACACATATAGTTAGTGCGCACAATTTAGAAAAAGTTTATGGCCAATTTCTTTTATTAAAAATATCCTTTTAAAATCAAGAATATATTAATATTCTTCTTAAGGTGGCATAGAAGCTTATCATAGTCCATATAGTAAATTTTATAATATATTAATATTCTTCTTAGGTATTTTATAATCTAATCCTTATAAACTAACAATATTAATGTTGTACTTAGAATCATTTTATTTTAAAAAGGCTAAATTCCGCAATTAATTTCAATTTTATATTATTAATATGATTATAAGATTTTGTCTGTCCTACTTAATTAATTAAATTAAAAGCATCCCTTCCGAACACGTGACACGCGCGTGATCGAGGGCATCTGTTTCCCCTAACCTACAGTACTCCTATGGAACTACTCACACCCTTCCAATCCACGTGGGCGCTTTCTCGGCGCTGCTCGTCCTCAGAGAAGGCACGATGTTTGCACAAGACAGGGCGGTGACTGGAACCCTTGACATGGACTACACAACGAGGAGAGAGGAAGAAAGGTCCAAGCAAAACCCAGAGACCGAGAAGCCCAGCCCCTGCGGTCTCCTTGTCTCCTTCCCTATATATACGCCCTGAGAGAGAAGGAAGAGAAGAGGACGCTCGTGTTGAGGAGCAGAGGCGGCTGCTTTTGCTGTCGTCGTCGTCGACCATCGAGCGAGAGAGATATGCAGCAGCATCTCATGCAGATGCAGCCGATGATGGCTGCATATGCGTCCCCCAACCAAGTCACCACAGATATCATCCAGCAGGTGCGGCTCCTCTGCCTCTGGTCCATTCTTTATGTGCGGAAAACCCTCGGTTGTGTTCTCATTGTCTTCGATGGCTAATGCGAACTTTTCCCTGCTCATTTCTCCGGCTAGTTTCGCTATTGTTGCGCGGCAAGTCCTCGATCGTGGTCTCATTGTCGTTAATGACGAATATTGGCTTCTTTGTGGTCATTATCTGAGGGCTCTATTCCCTTTTGTTCAAAAAAAAAAAATAATCGTTTTTTAGGGCTTGGATGTTTAATCCCATCTTGAACTGCAATAGGTTTGGTGCGTTAATGCTTGGATGATAAAATAGAGGTGTTGGCTCTTGTTCTCTGCTTGATCAGGATCCTGTTTTCGTTGTCGATTCTTTTCCATCTTGTCCATAAAAGCCAAAAATTTTTAGGGCTAATAGCGAGATGGATGTTTAGTGCTGCCTTGTATTGTGATCTTATTCAAAAACAGTATTTTTTCTTGGGCGACAAGTTTGGTTCGCCGATTTCTCGATTGATAAAAAATAATATGGGCTCTTTGCTTCTCGATGGGAATGTGTTCTCGGGCTAAAATTTCAAGGTGAAGCTATTTTTTCTTATCGACAGCAAAATATCGAGGTTTTTGACGACTTGGAGGGAAATAAGTATAACTAGCCTGTTTGCTTTGTGATCCTGCTTTTATTATTTTTAAAAACCTACTTTGGTTCTTAACCTCTTTCTTTGGCTCTTATTTACTGCTCCATCGGCTTCATTTTCAAATGAATGACAGAAAAAATCGAGGTTCTTAGAACACTTTGACTTTGTGTATTTAGTGCTATTTCCTTTGTGATTCTATTCAAAAAAGAGTTTTGTTCAACCTTGATAGGTCCTTAGTATATCGATTCTTCGTTCTTGTTCGACCAGGAATATTTGTTTTGGGTTAATTTTGATGGAATTCTTGTTTTGTTCGACTTAGTTAGCTTGAAGGCTCCCTTCACGTGACATTTTTCTGTTTGCTTGTTCTTCCTGAGTATTCAGTGTTGTTAGATCCTTGACCGGAGGCAGTGACTTGATAGAAAAAAGTAGTTCAACATAAAAGTATAACATGCTTGTAAATAAGGCTATACTTATTGTTTAGGCAAATAGAGGAGTTCCTTCTTTATTCATATGGGAAAAATCTGCTTTTGCCAATGCTTTTCATTTTTTAAATGTACATTTTTAACGGTTTTAAAAATCCCCGCTTGAGCCACACAAAGAGCTGCTTAGGTAGATTTTGAAGGTGACTTAAAAGCGACTTCATACGATCACATATGATAGATGTAGCCTATATATGCTTGAAACAATCTTATTTAGTTCATTTAAACAAATTTAAATAAAATTGATATAAAATTCTAAGCTACTCAATTTAGAATGTTTGGTGGTTATGGTTCACCGCATAACATAGTTTACTTATTTTTCTTACTTTGGATTAGATATATATTTTTTTATGTGCAAGTTTCGCTTGTGGGATCTTCAGATTGTATACAATCCTTGCATGGTCTATATAGAGTATTCTATTTATTCATTTTTTCTTATGGATCATAGTTTTGTCCATAAGGTCAAGCAGAGATAGTGAGTAACAAATGAAAGTGTTACTTTATGGATCATTGGAATTTAAAGGCAATACCAATACACTATGGCCACATTTTATACCTTTATTTATGGATAAATATAAGGATGATTATATTTCTAAAGGAAGGTAATTAAATAAAAACTTGTCGTTTTACTGATGCTTGTTCATGTTGCTTTAATAAGCTCTAATTCTTCAGAAATTGGGGCTTGAACTTTCTTAATTTTGGTGTGCAACAAAAATTACTGCTAAATTTTCGTATATATCACACAATAAATTACTTAGTACGTTACTACATTTGCATGTAATCTAGTAACATTATGTACATAATCCAGTTAATGCAATCTGAAGATTTTTAATTGTTTAAGATTTATAAATTCATTTATTTCAAATATTGTGTAACCATTTAGTTAATTCATCAAAACAAACCATTTTTTTCCTAAAAAGCTTGGCTAATTGACTATTTATACTGTAGTACTTGGATGAGAATAAGCAGTTGATTTTAGCAATTCTGGACAACCAAACTGCTGGGAAAGCTGATGAATGTGCAGAGTAAGTCTGAAATGTCATGAATTTGATGCGAATTCTATGTTTGTATTAATCATGTCATTTAGGTTGATTCTTAATCCCTTGGTACAGAACAGAATGCACAAAGAAACACAAATTTATTAACTAGACACATGGTAAATGATTTATTATTATGGCAGTATCTTGTACTTGATCACTTTCCTATTCATGATCATTTGGCTTCATTCATGAATTTACGACTTACTGTAATTACAATGATAAAGAACAGTTTGTAAATTTGTCGGTATCACAACAGCTACCATCATCAGAGCCTTTCTTCCTGGTTGAAACATGAGAAAATTACGTGAGCTAACAATATATAAATGTAAATTTGTAACTTCTTGTTTGCATTGCCCTTGCAAACAAGAATCTGGTTCTTCCCTTAGATTTCTTATGAATTTCTTATTTGCATAGCAATTGTTTGCCTTGCAACCGAAGGTCAGCATTTGCCCTATGATGTTTTTTAGTTGTAACGAATAACAATGTCATGGATGTGTATCTAAGATTCTGATTACAGATGCAATGATTCATGAACCTTGAAAATTGTTATTGTAGTCACGATGCTATTCTTTTAGTCGGGAATCAATCTTTTGTATCTATGTTACTCTTGATCCTATTACAGGAACCAAGCCAAACTTCAAAGGAATTTGATGTACCTTGCGGCAATTGCAGATAGTCAGCAACAAGCACCGACTGTTGCTCAGGCAAGTGCCATTGTCAATATTTTGTTCCTGGATTTGAGCTTGTTCGATTGAACTTTGGAGTGTCTTGTTGGCAGTTTCCCCCCAATACTGCCATGCAATCAGGCCCTCGTTACATGCAACACCCACAAGCTCAGCCAATGACTCCTCAGTCTCTCATGGCGGCTCGATCCTCCATGCTATACGGTCAGCCACCAATCTCCACTCTGCACCAGCAGCAACAACAACAACAAGCAGCACTGCATAGCCAGCTCGGTGTGAGCTCCGGCGGCAGCAGCATTGGATTCAACATGCTTCACGGAGAGTCTGGCATTGGATCTAACACACTGGCCAGTGGTGTGTTTTCTGATTTCGGCCGTGGCAGTTCAATGAAGCAAGACGCTGGCAATGCATTATCCAATGAAGGACGCGGAAGCAACAACTCAGGAAGACAAAGTGGAGACTGCACAGAAACTGTTTACATGAAGGGTTCAGAGGAGGAAGGGAACTAGGGAGTTACTGATGATTTGGAATGCTTTTCTGCTGACTTTTTTTTTCCTTTTAACGAATGTGGACTTTTATTGAATGCCATCTCCTCGATATGTTTGGGTTCAGGTGTGATGGCATTGGGATGTGATGTTGATGATGAGGTGAATCCTCATCAGTGTGTTCAGTTTGTTCCATGATCAGATCAGATGTATTATTATTCAGTATGCTGAAGAACTTAATGTTAAGCTCTGAAGACCTTATGCTCAGATAATTTGTGATCTCTCATGCCAAAACAGTTTGCCGGATGATCATTGAGATTTATCTTCATGGTGGTTTTAGGTAGCTTGGATTGTTGAGTTTCATCTTATCTCTTAATTGTATTAAACATCTTTTCATTTGGAGTACTTAAACTGCAGATGCTATGTTTTCACTTTATTTTTGCTGTCTTGCCAATATTACTTGAGTCATTAATGCTGTATACTATTAGTTTATATCCTATCATCCTTCGTTGCCAAAATCACACTTAAAAAACTCGAAATTATATGTGAAATGCTTTTCCTTTCCTTCTTTGATTCTTAAATCAATTAATCATGAACATGATTGATTTATTTTTACTATTTGTTATTTTTTTAATATTAGATATTCAAATTTAGAAATGTATCTTGGTGTCTGAAAATGATAATACTCTTCTTCTTCTCACAGTTCATCTTTAAATTACGTGAAAGAAAATAAATCATGATAATTACTAGTCAAATACAACCTGGTGATAGAAAATGATAGGGCTCACTTTAGGCATCTTTCACAGTCCGTTTTCAAATTATATAAAAGGAGATAAAATATGGATGACGATTAATCCAAACAATGTATAGGGAGGATATGTACTGAATTACTAATCAAGAATTGATCCAAAATCTCATGATTATAATATTCTATACATTAGCTAACTATCCCTGCCATCTTATTTTCAGGGACCAATCAAAAAGGAAGGAAAGTGATGGCGATGACCGCCCCTCGCCAATTACCACACCAAACCTGAGGTCCACCATTTTCAATTCTTAAAATGATTAACGAGATTTTTTCAACCTCAGACGACTAGCCTGGCTTCACGAAAATTTTCCACCGGGCGCCAGGACCAATCGGAAAACACTCACAGTGGACGTTTTAAAAGTCCAGCGTCCCATCCGAAAACAATTGGAAAGTTTCACCATTTTCAATTCTTGAACACAGCTAGTGAGGCATATCAAAATCCCTTATTAAAAAAATATTTTTTCCATTAGTTATGGGGATGTGAACTAGATTCTAAATAGTTTTAAAACGAAAAATTTTGAAAGCTTTGTAGATTCTCCAACTCATCAAATCTCTCCCATCCATACACTAAATCTAACACCAAATTTGGTGTGGAAATAATACATCACCAAAGCTCCCACACCATATTTGATGTTGTAATTTTTTAATTTTTTTTATATTTAAAAAAATCTTATTATATTATATAATCAATAAAATCAAATATAATAGGTATTATTAAATGAGTAATGATTGATAGAGTGAATTTGGGAGAGTGAATGAGAGAGTGAATGACGACCAATTATTATATACACGTCCGATCGACGATCGGACACCACCGGCGGTCTTTGATTGTCGTCCCGAATCAAACTATACCTTGGGAGGACGGTGAACTCGTCAGGATGGCCGGCAACGGTGAACCCATCGAAATCGACGGTCAATGATGCGAGATCGCAATTGTGACGATCCCCGACGGGTTCACCGTGCCCCCAGGATATAATTTGGTTCGGGGTGGCGGCCGAAGGCCGCCGGTGGTGTCCGATCATCGATCGGACGTGTATACAATAATTGCCACGTCATTCACTCTCCCATTCACTCTCTCAAATTCACTCTCCCTATCATCACTCTTATTAAATATCATAAACAAAAATCAATTTATAATAATTATTTTCCCCTCATTATTTATAATAATATTAATTATTTATTATAAATATAAATTAAATGTATATAATAACATATTTTAATTTTATTATGCATATTTATAAAGATTTAATTTATTAAAAATTTTATTTATAATATATTTAATATATTTTAATTATAATTACATTTATAAATTATATCATTAATTTCATAAAAATATAATAAAATATTTAAAAATTTGATAAATATAATAATTATCATAAAAATTACTAAATTAAAATATAAGTTGATAATTAAATTATGAATAAATAAAATATAATATTTTTTTTTGGTGTGATATGGTGTGAGCGGATCGGAGTTAAAATAGTAGTTGATACTGAAATTATACCATTTTAATCTGAAATTTATATCAAATATGATATTTTAGGTTGGAGATGATTAAGCAAAAAAAATATATTAGAATATTTTTACCTAGAAAAGCTGATTTTGATAAAAAAAAATAATAATATAGAATATTTTTGAGATTTTTAATAGTTAAAATTTATTTTAATTTTTTTTTGCGTTAAGTTGAAATTTCGTTTGAAATAATAAAAATATTAATTGTGCACAAAATTTGACGATTTAATAAAATAAAATATGGTTATATTTTAACGGGATGTAATTTTTTACTTTTTATTATTCTTATTTAATAAAAAATTTCTTTTTCTCAAAATCAAACAGAAAGGTCATCATCTCCTCATCCTCATGAGTCATGAATAAGTTTTTTTTCCAGCGCTGGCCACAAAATCCGGACATGTAACCTTCGTAATTTACCTTCTTTGTATTGATCCTGAAACAGATTGGCGGAGGCGCTAGGAGCGAGCGAATAACCTTTTTGCCATCATGAACAAGTTTTTTTTTTTTGGCTCAGGGCTATGGCGCAATGGTAGGCCGACTAATTGCTATGTCAGATATCCGTGATTCGATCCCTAGCTACGATGTATTTGTAAGAATTTTTCCTCCAAATGGGGTGTGAAGCCAGGGACGCTGGGTTTCTAGACCGCCCATCATGAATACTTCCCGATTTATCCTGGTGGCCGATGAGAAACTTCCGTTGTGTCGGGTGATCATCCCAAGTTCATCTACTATCTGGTCCAACATAAATAAAAAAACAAATGATTTTTATATATGAGTATTACCATATTAAAATTTAAAAATTAAAATTTAATAAAAATAATGTGTCCGTCCTTTACGCATTAGTTATAATATTAAGGTTAATAATTTTATTGATTTACCTATTTTGTGTTCATCTTAGGATGAATTAATCGCGTTTGCCACCCTGGTTGTAAAAAAAAAAATGGAATCGTCATCTTAGTAGCACCTATCCCGGTGCCATAAGTATCCAGAAAGGGTAAATTATAGTTTTATCCCTGTCTCGGTGCCATAAGTATTCAGAAGGGGTAAATTATAGTTTTTATTAGTGGGATAAGATGTCTGAAGTCGAGAGGATTTAAGTTAAGAGTAATGATACGCACAGTGAAAGTGAATGTCTCAGTGAAAACTTTGACCGTCAATCGACGGCACGTCCGACGTCCGATCGTCGATCGGACACTACCGGCGGCCGAAGGCCGCCGCCCCGCACCAAACTATACCCTGGGGGGTACGGTGAACCCATCGGGGATCGCCACAATTGCGATCTCGCATCATTGACCGTCGATTTTGATGGGTTCACCGTTGCCGGCGATCCTGACGAGTTCACCGTCCTTCCAAGGTATAGTTTGATTCGGGACGACAATCAGAGGCCGCCGATGGTGTCCGATCGACGATCAAATATATACACATTAATTATACGTCATTCACTATAATTTTCACTCTCTCAAATTCATTCTTCAAATCATTTCTCTTAAGTTAAAAGATTAGGATTTTACGTCGTGTGTGACCGACTCTCGAAGCGTTTGCCACCCTGGGCATCTATCGATGATCAGCGTGTCTGACGTTGTATTTTGAAATTCGGAGGTTAAAAACCGGTGAAATCACCCGTTTCCTCGCGTGCTAGATTTAACCAGCAAATTAGGTGTGTCCATCGTCCGTCGTCCTATTCGAAAGAGGGAGGAAGGGCGAAAGAGAAGAAGAAGAAGAAACAAAGCCGAAGGAAAGCAATGGGTGGGGTGCCTTTCGATCTCGCGTGCGACCTTTTCCGGAAACGTTTCCTCTTATGTGTGCGTTGCCATTCCTAGTCCAAGTAAAGTTGTTAACTCACGTGGTGTATTTCGAACCTTTCATTAAATTTTGCTGTTTAATTTGATTTCTCTTTTCTCCGTCGTCGTCTATAGTGCTCGGTCGGCGAGGAGATTCGACGTGACGCACTCCATGTTTCTCCAAAAGGTACGGCCTTTCTGATCCCATCGTGTTTTAGGGTTTGTTTTGGGGATTTACTCGGTCGAGAACGAACGAAATCCTACTCGTTCGCTGAGATTGGATCTGGGTTTCAGGCATGGAGGACGGCGTCTTTCGGGCTGTACGGCTTCACGCAGTTCACGAAATCTGGCTTCCAGTAATTTCTCATCTCAAAACTCTTCCTTTGTTCTGTTAATTTGCAGACACTATTCTTGATGGCTATTGATTTGGGGTTCATCTTCTACTTTTTCATCTTCTCTAGGTTAATACTGAAAAAATTTCCTCCAAAGAATACTAGGACGCCGTTTTCATGTTGTATTGGTGATGGTTTGATCGAGTGAGAAATTCCATGAATTTCCTGTAAAATAACAAGCTAAATGCCTCTGAAAAATACCCCGGCCAGGCCTGTTTGTACGCTCTATAAGTGTAAATTTGAAATAAAATGCTAATTTCAGAGTTGTCCGGAAACATATTGAACGTGACGACCTCTTTGGCCAAGGATTTTACCATGATCAAAGTATAAATCATGTATTATCTTTGCGAGAATGTCAGATGGTCAGAGTAAGAAAGGCCCTGCTAGAGGACTTGGTTGCCCTACCAAGAATCAACTCTTATTAGTTTAGTTGTGAATTAACTTCGAGAAATCATGAGAAGTTAAGATGCATTTTGGTCAATAAAATATTGTTGTAATTCTATTGTTAATCTTTGATGATTTTGACAAGTTGGTTTTAACCAACAAATATAAGCAGTGTGTTAGCAAGCACATGAAATCAATGCTATCAATACGAATAACTTTCAGAGAATTCAGATCAGAAATTTCTATTTGTTCTTCTCATGAGATAAACTGCATATTCCTTGTTGGCATTGCTGAAATTAATCTTTATTATTAGGGAGCATTCCAAAAGATTCAAAGAAGAAGACATGCAAGTTCGGATGGAGGGGAAAAATTGCATGGTTACAGGTGCTAATTCTGGTATTGGTTATGCAACCGCTGAAGGTCTAGCTTCAAGGTAAGGATGTATTTCATAGTTCAAATTGTATTTTTTTTTCACTTGTAATTGTAGATTGCTTTAACTCAACAAATGTCCGTTGGCATATCACGTCTCATATCATGTTTGCAGAGGTGCAAATGTCTTTATGGTTTGCCGTAGTAAAGAAAGGGGAGAGGCTGCCCTGTCAAAAATTCAGTCAACCACTGGTAACCCAAACATCCATTTGGAGGTATTCTATCACCTCTCTGTATGTTTCAGTTGTGCTTTTCCACTGGACTACGAAGCAAAGCACTTTATTTCAAAAAAAGGAAACATTTAAAGGAATTTATCCTCTTACTCTATGCTGAGTGAATTCACTACCTTTTCCAGGGCTTGGATTGTCTCAACTTCTTTATTATGACACTCTTTTTTATTTTGCACAGATCTGTGATCTTTCATCCATAAATGAAGTCAAATCATTTGTATCTAGGTTCTCTACAAATCAAAAGCCTCTTCATGTCCTTGTAAGTGTGATGAAGTAAATGTTTATCGTAGCTTACAACTGTGGTTCTTCAAAATTCTCATATTTCATTCAAATTATGTTAAAAACAATGGAAGGAATGAACTATCTTGCTAAATTTTTCTTTGGTATCATCCATGCTTTGTAATAACACCTTTCAGTCGACGATAGTCTATACACATACATCTAGTTGTATGCCAACTTTCTTGAACTTTAATAGTTTATACACATAAAATCACATTGATAAATTTTACAGGAAGTATATGTATTTCAGGTTAACAATGCCGGCTTACTAGAGCACAATCGAGTGAATACACAAGAAGGGTAATCACCTACTGTATAAATGCCAATAGCAATATATATTAATACCATTGACATATTTGAAGAAAACATTTACTGGCTTAACATTAGTGTTCTCAACCAGATTGGAATTGAACTTTGCTGTTAACGTAGCAGCAACTTACACATTAACAGAGTCAGTGATGCCCTTGTTGGAAATAGCAGCTCCTGATGCTCGAGTCATAACAGTTTCATCCGGTGGGATGTACACAACACCTTTGACGACAGATTTGCAGGCAACTTTTTCCCAATAGATGCATTGATTTACTTTTATGGAAGTTGCAAAATTCTTTTTGTGTGCCTATTTTTTAATCAAGAAGATGATACTATTATGTGCCATCTTGCAGTTCAGTGAAACCAAGTTTGATGGAACACTACAGTATGCTAGAAACAAGAGAGTTCAGGTTCATCAACATTGATAGTGAATAACACTTCCTTTTGATATCAAAATAAGTTATTATTCTTTTTGCTCGCCTCCTTTGTGTTTTTTTAGGTAGCATTGACTGAAAAATGGGCTGAAACTTATAGAGATAAAGGCATTGATTTCTACTCGATGCATCCTGGATGGGCCGATACGCCTGGTGTAGCTAAAAGCTTGCCTGGATTTTCAGAAAGGTTATGGTTTGCTCTCCTTACTGTGCTTGCATTTGTAGGACATGAATTTGCTCAAGATCATATATTTGTCAATATGCCAGGCTTTCGGGAAACTTGCGTACAAACAAAGAGGGGGCAGATACTGTCATTTGGCTGGCTTTGCAACCGAAAGAGAAACTAAAATCAGGCGCCTTTTATTTTGACCGAACGGAAGCTCCCAAGCATCTGCGACTTGCTGGCACAGCTAGTTCTCATGTGGCCATTGATGCCATTGTGAGGGACCTTCGTTCATTGTGTGATCTACATTGATACTTTTGAATCTCCATGATTGTTCCAAGTGTTTTGTGCTTCAATTGAATCCATCACTCAATAATCTCTTTTTTCACATCCTTTTGTTGTACACCAATTATATACTTGTGGTTAAACCATAAATAGTGGTTAAAGCATCCTTTTGTTCAAAGGATTAATTGAGAAGGTGCTAGATTTGTATAGACAACTTGTACTGATATAGGAATTGTTCTTTGTATAATACTTCCAAATGTCTCGTCAGTTCTTGTAAAATTCATGCTTGTTATATTTTTTTTTGTTTTTTTAAAACATAAAGTACATGATCTTCAAATCTCCTTTTCGACAAAATAAAAACTAAAGGTTTTTTTTTATATCCGCTAGAATTTGTAATTATTTAGCATTTATCTCATTACGTTATTGACTTGAATGCAACTTAGTTTTTTTCCCTATGTTTTTATTCGAAGGCATTAATCATAAATCATCCGTAGGGTGAAATGAGGGCACAAATAGAAGGGTATTATTATTATTATTAATTATCAAAGCGTGTCTCATTTTTTTATTTATCATTAAAAGGACATTTTATCTAATTCTTATGTCAAAATTATCAGCTTAACACGCGCGCTATGTGCTTAAGCATTATTATTATTTTAATTTATATCTATTTTTAGTCTAAATATTAAATTCTAAATTTTAAAAATTATTATTATTATTATTATTATTTATATTTATTTTTAGTCTAAATATTAAATTCTAAATTCTAAATCTTAAAAAAAAATAATACAAAATGTTCACGAAATGCATATGGATATATATGCCGTATAATAGTGACTGTAAAGTTATTAGATGAGTTATAAATTTAAATTTTTTAAAAAATTATAAAAAGGTTTTGAAAAAATAATAGAGACGAAAGTGATATAAATTCTACTGTAAACTTTAAAGAATTACTAAGCAGGTTATACTTTAAAAAAAATAAAAATATAAAATTTTCAAATAAAATGGTAAAATGTACTTTTTCTAAAATAGATATTAAAATACTATAAATTCTCTAAATTTTGGATTAAATTATTTTTCAAAAAAGTAATATAAAATATTATTAATTTTGATTAAAATCAACTATCTATCAAATTTGGTAAAAATTATTAAACCTATATAATAATTTTAGCCAAAATTGGTATATAACTTTGGACATAACAATGATATTATTTTTATTTGTTTGATCACTTTAAAAGGTTAGGATCGGATTGACTGACTAGAGGACAATAAATAGTCTACAAATAAAATTAACTTTTTTTATTTCTATTTAATAAAGATACACACATTAATTAACAAAAATAACTAACATAAATGTAAAGGAAACTCAAAATATTTACTTAGTTTGCAACTTAAGAAGTTGCTAATCCAAGATAAATTGAAGTGTACTAACAAACTCCTTCGACAATGTTGGAGGTGGAGAATCTCCTTACACAAATTAAAAGCATGAACACTTTAAATGAAATTACGGAGTTTAGAAATTAAGAACATAGTATAATCCTTTAAACCTCAAGCATTAGGGCCTATTTATAGTTACTGTGGTCGAAGTGATCGTTTGCTGACTCGGTCGACCCACTTGGCAATGGTCTGCTCAACGGCTCTGGGCATCCCGGCTGCCTAGAAATGATCTAGATGCCTAGGTTATGCTAACATGAACTTCGTCTTGGCAACGACTCCTAGTAACGTAGCCACCCAATTCAAGTGCCTGTAAAGTATTTAGGCGCTTGAAGTTCGGGCACTTAGAAAGTATCTAAGCACTTGGAGTTCGGGCACTTGGAATGATCAACCTCTGTGTCAACCATGTTGGGACCGGTAGGAGAGCTAGAGGGGGGGTGATTAGCTCCGATTTGCTCCGTGATGATTTGTCGCGGCGGAAGACTCGAGCAAATGCTGACACTAAGGATTTACTTGGTATCCACCCCGGACGGGTGACTAATCCAAGGATCCACTCTCCTCACTCTCTCATACACTATGAAATATCTCCTTCTTGAGGTGGAGAAACCTCTTACAAGCTTCCAATGAGATACAACAAGCATCTAAGCAAATACAAAATGAAATCTTACAAGATTTACAATGATAAGCTCAAGCTTTGCTTTCCTTGCTATCTTCAAGCTTGTAATAGCCTCTAGAACCTTGGAAATGCAGCAGCAATATCCTCCAAGGCTTCCCTTGAAATGACCCTGATGAAGGAGAAGAAGGGGAGAAGAGTTGTGGCTCAAAACCTACGTGAAAACCCTTATACCCGACGCCTAGGGTTTCCTAATCGATTACCCAATCGATTACCACGTAGACTTAGCCATTCAACGGCTAGTTTTTAAACCTTAATCGATTAGCCAATCGATTAAGACTGCCCTTAATCGATTGACCAATTGATTAAGAGAAGGTTGAATCGATTACCCAATCGATTCAGCCACCTTTTGTTCTCGCAACAAAACTCTCTTAATCGATTACCCAATCGATTACGGTCCTTCTTAATTAATTACCCAATTGATTAAGATCCTTCTTAATCAATTACCCAATTGATTAAGACCCTTCTTAATCAATTACCCAATTGATTAAGATTCTTTCTATTCTCGCGAGACAACAACCCAATCGATCTCCCAATCGATTGAGTCCAACCTAAATTGTGTTCACGATCAACCCCTTTGACCAACCTGGATTTCTCCATCCTAGCTCTCAACTAGGACTTAACCTGATTCCCAACCAGGTTTGCCTAACCCTCGAGTTAGGTCTAGTCTCTCGGTAGACTTACACCTTACCAGCGTGTGATCTACCCTATCCACTTGGACTTCACCCAGTCCCACTAGGTCTTTTCCCATTGCCAGCGTACGATCTCCCTGATCCACCTGGACTTCACCTAGTCCCACTAGGTGTGCCTAGTCCCACTAGGTCTTTTCCCATGCCAGCGTGCGATCTCCCCGATCCACTTGGACTTCACCTAGTCAAGTCTCCAGTCAACCTTGACCCACTTGACATCATACGGCATTCAAACATAATTATCAAACATCGAAACATCCAAACATAAGACATCAGCTCACCCGAGCCTAGTCAACCTAGGTCAACTCTGACCTAACCAAGATTGCACCAACAATCTCCCCCTTTTTAATGTTTGACAATATGTTTGAGAAAGACTAATCCCTATTATCCTTTCAATTTCTCCCCCTTTGACATACATAAAAAAAACACTCCCCGAGAGTCTATATGGTCAAAGGCTTGCTCAATGAAAGTCCCACACCTTCCATTTGAACCTATGCTCATCCTGGAGCATTCATCATAATGAAGATTTCCAATCTTCATTCTTTCACTTATCCCAAAAATAAAAATTCAAACACATGCTTTTAAGGAAGACCTCCCCCTCAAAACATGCTCTAACCCTCCATCATTGCACCAACAATGATTTTTGAGTTCCTAAAACTTTAGGAAATCTCAACTTGAGGTTATGAGATTTTGTAATTCAAAACTTGAATCACAATCTCTCCTTAACCCTATAGTTTTCACCAAAACTATCCCTCCTTTGATTTCACAATGAAATTTACCTAAATATACTTATGAAAGTAATTCAAGGGTCTAGGGATTGTTAGGTTACTCAAAAATGAGTTATTGGACTGAAAACAGACAGTTTCAGTTTCACCAATCGATTGGTGTTGGGAACCAATCGATTAGGCTATGCCTTAATCGATCAACTGATCGATTACGGCTGCCCTTAATCGATCAACAGATCGATTACGCGAGCTTCTGTGCTTGCAGATATGATCTCCCAATCGATTGGTCAATCGATTGGGTATTTCTAATTTCTGAAAATAAATTCAGTCCGAATTTCAGAAACTCCTAAATAATTCTACAAAATTTGAAAAATCATGAAATTTTGTATAGACATTATTTATGACATATACTATCAAGGAAAAATAATTTTATATGAAAAAAACCTTCATTTCCAAAGATTGACACAAAATTTGAAACCATTGAATTCAATGTTTCACATATTTTGTATCCATTTTATCAATGATGAGTGCTATCAAAAGATAGTCTTCACCAAGGTTTTCCAAGATAGTTTTGAAATGTTTTTCAAACATAATATCTAACCATGTTCTTTGGGCTAAATGCACATGACTTGTATATTAGCTTTCCCAATGATTGGAGTTTATTTATATTCATGTTTTGATGAACTTAAAACTCAGATAAATGCACTTTATCAACACTTTGAGTTTTGTTCATCTTCCTAACACCTCACTTGTATCTAGTGTGTCTCCAAACACATACAAGTCCACTTATGATTTTAGTGAGATGTAAAAGTCATGTTCTTCCTAAACTAAGGGTTTATGCATTTCTACCTAGGCATTATAAACTTTGATCATTCACCTAGAATGTCAATTAATGTCAATGTCCTTAATTTCAATAAAAATTGACTTAATGCATGATAATGACTATGGCATGCATCATATGAGAATTTTACAATATTACAACTAGATGATGCATGTATGACATGACATGTGATCTTTTCATAATGAAATATGGATAATGGATTATGATGTCATGGCATGTGATAGGGCATACAAGACATGACATAGTAGCACAGAAGAAAATACTTAGATTTTCTATCTAAGTATCAATAACTCATCGCTAAGTCATTGATAATCCTAATTTTGGCCCTAATTTCCAAGATAATGCCAAAACTCCCCAACTTGGCCTATCTTTGGATTCTAACCTAGTTGTGCCAACTTTATCGAGTTCAATCTTTCAAAAATATGGTTTGACACAAATTTTACTCCTCCTAGAGTAACCAAATAACTCCTTCATTTTCAAGGGTAGCAACTCCTTGAAAACGTCCCAAAGTGCCAACATCATCAAGGTTGGGTTAACTACCCTTCCAATTAGAGTTGACACTCCCTAGACCTATCTAGGGTGTGGTAAACACACTCTTAGGAACCCAAAACCTATTGGTGCTCCTTGGGTGTTCTAGGTATTCACTAGGGATAACTTCCCTTGATACCTTCCTAATGACCCTTTTTGACTTCTCCAAAGCCTTAATCATCTTGGTCTTGTCTTGATCAATCCTAGGGATGGCTTCCCTTGTGGTCTTGTCTTGACTCCTCGACCTAGATTGAGTTCCATATCTATATGGAACTCTATGATAGGATGGACCATCATCCTTGGTTTTAGGTTTGTATCCCAAACCCTTCTTGCTTCTAGAAGGTCCATGATTTCCTAACTCTAAGTTTTGAATTTTTGATCCCTTAAATAAATTTTCTATTTTCTTTAGGGATTTTTCCAATTTATCAAGTTTTGACCTCAAAACTTGATTTTCAATCATTACCTCATCAAGGCTTGGTTTTCTAAGATTGCGTTGGTGATTTTTCCTTTTGGCCTTGTTTTGGGTAGGTCTACCTTGGAAATTTCTAATTTGTTCCCTATCCTTAGATGTGGTAGTCCTAGCATGGAAAGCTCTATAGTTTTCCTTAGGTTTCTCATGCCTCCTATGTTCATGATAAATTGTATTAAAATGATAAAAATTATTTCTAGCATGCATATTATCATGATTTAAGTAAGTATCATCACCTAATGGTACCTTAGTCTTGTTCTTGGAGGCTCTCCCTTGATTTGAGCTCCTCCTTTTTGCCTTGGTTGGATCTTTCCCCTTTGGACATTGATTCCGATAATGTCCCTTTTGCTTGCATGAGAACACACAATGTGCTTCTTATCCTTCTTTACTTTGGGGCCGACTTCCTTTGGCTTCTCCTTGGTCTTGGGTGCCACTTGCACCTTCTTCTTGACCACTTTGGGACACTTACTCTTATAGTGTCCTTTTTCCCTACACTCAAAGCAAATGATATGATCTTTATTTTTACAAATTGAAATGTTTATACCTTTGCTTGTAGGGGTGACACTTTCTTCCTCTTCATTGACATTGGAAAATGATGTTGAAACCTCTTCTTGTTCCGGCGTCAATGTCAAATTTTGCTCCTCTTTAACCCTTGAAGTGGAGGCTTCTTGAGCTTCATCTTCGGATGTTGAGCACCTCTCAACTTCCGAATCTTCTTCCTCCGATGAATCTTCCTCTTCGAATTTGTCTTGAATTTGTACAGTGGAGGGATCTTTATGAAGCCTTGCCAATTTGCTCCAAAGCTCTTTGGCATCTTGAAATTCCCTAATTTTGTCCAAGATGGTGCTTGGCAATAGATTGACCAATAACTTGGTCACTTTGTCGTTGGCCTCGCATCTCTTGATTTGCTCCTCATTCCATTTGCTTTTCTTGAGGAGCTTTCCTTTGGTGCTTGTTGGAGCTTCAAAACCCTACATTAGAGCAAACCATTGCTCTATCTCCATCATGAAGTAATTTTCAATCTTTGACTTCCAAAGATCGAAATTTGCCTTGTCGAATGGTGGATGTGCCCGGGTGTCGTAGCCGAACTTCATTTTTGAAGTTGAACCCTCTTGATGATGACTTCATGAAATTAGGGTTTCTTCAAACTTCTTCTTCTTCCTCTAGCTCTTGCCCACTTGGCAATGAGTCCAAAGAAGAGCAACCTTGCTCTGATACCACTTGTTGCACCGGTAGGAGAGCTAGAGGGGGGGGGTGATTAGCTCCGATTTGCTCCGTGATGATTTGTCGCGGCGGAAGACTCGAGCAAACGCTAACACTAAGGATTTACTTGGTATCCACCCCGGACGGGTGACTAATCCAAGGATCCACTCTCCTCACTCTCTCATACACTATGAAAGATCTCCTTCTTGAGGTGGAGAAACCTCTTACAAGCTTCCAATGAGATACAACAAGAATCTAAGCAAATACAAAATAAAATCTTACAAGATTTACAATGATAAGCTCAAGCTTTGCTTTCCTTGCTATCTTCAAGCTTGTAATAGCCTCTAGAATCTTGGAAATGCAGCAGCAATATCCTCCAAGGCTTCCCTTGAAATGGCCCTGATGAAGGAGAAGAAGGGGAGAAGAGTTGTGGCTCAAAACCTGCGTGAAAACCCTTATATCCGACGCCTAGGGTTTCCTAATCGATTACCCAATCGATTACCATGTAGACTTAGCCGTTCAACAGCTAGTTTTTGAACCTTAATCGATTAGCCAATCGATTAAGACTACCCTTAATCGATTGACCAATTGATTAAGGGAAGGTTGAATCGATTACCCAATCAATTCAGCCACCTTCTGTTCTGCAACAAAACTCTCTTAATCGATTACCCAATCGATTACGGTCCTTCTTAATCAATTATCTAATTGATTACGGTCCTTCTTAATCAATTACCCAATTGATTAAGATCCTTTCTATTCTCGCGAGACAACAACCCAATCGATCTCCCAATCGATTGTGTCCAACCTGACTTGTGTTCACGGTCAACCCCTTTGACCAACCTGGATTTCTCGGTCAACCCCTTTGACCAACCTGGATTTCTCCATCCTAGCTCTCAATTAGGACTTAACCTGATTCCCAACCAGGTTTGCCTAACCCTCGAGTTAGGTCTAGTCTCTCGGTAGACTTTCACCTTGCCAGCGTGCGATCTACCCGATCCACTTGGACTTCACCCAGTCCCACTAGGTCTTTTCCTATTGCCAGCGTGCGATCTCCCCGATCCACCTGGACTTCACCTAGTCCCACTAGGTGTGCCTTGTCCCACTAGGTCTTTTCCCATGCCAGCGTGCGATCTCCCCGATCCACTTGGACTTCACCTAGTCCCACTAGGTGTGCCTAGTCCCACTAGGTCTTTTCCTATCCCAGCGTGCGATCTCCCCGATCCACCTGGATTTCACCTAGTCCCACTAGGTGTGCCTAGTTCTACTAGGTCTTTTCCCATGCCAGCGTGCGATCTCCCCAATCCACCTGGACTTCACCTAGTCAAGTCTCCAGTCAACCTTGACCCACTTGACATCATACGTCATTCAAACATAATTATCAAACAACGAAACATCCAAACATAAGACATCAGCTCACCCGAGCCTAGTCAACCTAGGTCAACTCTGACCTAACCAAGATTGCACCAACAAACCATTCTTTGACATCTATTTGCCTGGGTGATATTTTGGTCATTTGAAGTTAAGCTCACCTGAACCTAACTTTAGCCTTCCTCCTCGAGTAAATTTCCTCCTGACTTCTCATCTTTCGGACCGCATCTTTCACGCTCTATCGGTGTAGTCTTTGATAGCTTCTCATCCTTGGATGCACCAATTTCGTCAACTCCCTTCCCGTGCTATCCTTCTCATTCGCTGCGTTTTCACTGGACTTCTTATATTCCTAAGTCCCTGTACAATACTTAGACACAAAACATCAAATTTGCATGGCCTAACTTAACCTAGTTGACTTTGATATCTAAATTGTGATTCACTCCATGGGGGGGCATTAACAATCTCTCCTTTTTAATGTGAATCAACCTAAGTTAAGTTAGGGTCTAACAAAATTTTAAGTTAAAACGCAAGGAAAATAGATTTTGTATGAAGTATAGAATTTTGTAGTTAATCAATATAAGCAAAAGGAATTTGCAATCTCCTCTTAAACTTAATCCATGATTTTCTTCTCCATTGCTCAAAGCCAAAAATATGGGAGTTATAAGAAACAGGAGAAAAATTAGGTAGCTAGTAATGAAAAAAAAATTGAAAAAAATTCTATGGCATTAAGATATCGTATACATTTTTAAGAAAAATATTCACAGAATAATCCGTTAAAAAAGTATTTTCTATATTTTATGTATCAGTTTTCGAAAATAAAATTTTAACATTATCTAATTTTCTAGAAATTCAGAAATATTTTTATAACATTAGAAATACTTAATTTTATCATAGAAAAAGTATCATTCCTGAGAAAAATATTTTCTTTATAGTACAAAATAATTTTCTTTACAGATATTGTATTTTCTTTGACAAAATATTTAGATTAAGTTTTGGTATAAAAAAGTTTTGCTAATTTTTTGAACATACAAAATATAATGGTTATCTGTAGAAAAAAATAAAAAATTTATCTCCAAAATTTCAATTTTAAAATTTTGATTTTCATTAAATAATTCATAAAGATTATTTTAAAATAAAAAAATCTGAAAATTTCACCTATAATATGAAACATGCAGTTTTATCATATAAAAAAAATCTTTCAAAAGAAAGAATCCAATCAAAACATACCAAATATAATGTTATGAACATAATAAATTTCTAACCATTAAAGCAATTAAATTTCAAATAGAATTTCTAGCAACTAATAAATAAAATATAATAGGTCAACAGTTTTTGAAATCCAAAATAAATTTTTACCTATTAGATTTATTAATTATTTTAGTAAAATATCAAAATTTGACACTCTTCTAATTTCTGTCACGCTCTCAGAGGGATGAGCCGCTAGTCCAATACACAATTAGACAACATCTTCTCTGTACGACAGATAATTTGGAATATTAATACAAACAACCATGTAGTATATACGGTCTCTGGTTTCAAATAAGGATATAACACATAAAAGAAATGCATCCATAGCTATAAAATCCATAAAACTCACCTAAGCTGCCTTCTGGGCAAGCGCGCAGTAAAACATTACATAAAGTCCAACAGAGGATTCAAAAATACAAACCATGTATCAAATACACCCCAATACAAGTTCACGATGCAAAACAAATACAGAATACAAAGTATGCTAAAATAGAAAGCATAAACACGCGGAAGAACCTAAGCTGGAGTTGTTGAGACCTAAAACTGACAACTAGGCTCCCCTGACGACCAATCAACCTGAAAAAAAACATGCTAAATGGTGGTGAGTTCAAACAAACTCAACGGATATCTAACAGATATGTATATAAGTTATACTAGCTGTATGAGTCACGTTGATACAATCTCGTGAACAGAAGATAATGCATAATTGAAAATAATAAAGGTATGTACATACCAGAGTCCATTTATCCTACTGGGTGGTATAATCAATCCTTATATAATATCAAGAATGATATACGATCCAAATGTGTATGTCTCCTGTATATGTATGTTAAATATATGTAGCAATCAAATGCAGCAAGCACAAAGAAATGCGTAATGCATCATATGCACACGATGCAATTAACTGTTCTATACGCACCCGACCATCGCCAAACTGGCAGTCAGGTGAACAGAAGGTAAGCAAGCCAGCCACTCACGGCTATGCAAAGAAGCCAAGCACTCATAGCATACAACGACAATAAAGCCAAAACACTCGTGGCATGCAAACATAAAACCCAACACTCATGGCTATGCAAATATGACACCTAGCATTCATGACGATGCAAGTATGAAGTCTAACACCTGTGGCTATGTAAGTATGACACCCAACACTTGTGGCGATGCAAGTATGAAGCCCAACACCTGTGACAATGCAAGTATGAAGCCTAACACCTGTGGCTATGCAAGTATAACGCTCAGCAGCCATGGCGATGCAAGAACAAAAGCATGGCTAGTGACGAGCTCAGACCCTAAGGGAGCCAATGGCCACCATCATTGTTAAATACAGCGGTGTGAAACCCGGTCCATAAATTTTTTGAAAATTTTTTATGGATTCCGGGTTTAAGAATTAAGTTAAAAGGATTTAATGCTTTAAACCTAAAACTTAATTGGGGTTTAAATGAAAGGAAGTCTTATTTTTAAGGGTTTGGATCAGATGGTCGGAACTTGGAGAGGGTTTAATGTTAAAGCCTAAGTTTTGGAGGGGTAAACCAAACTTTAAGGGAGGTAAAGGCTAAAGGTTTTGAAATTAAGGGTGAGAAAGGAATAATTTAAAGTGGATGGGCTAAATTGCAAATGGCTATTCACTTAAAATCCTTTTCTGCTCATCGTGCAGCGGAAGTCCTCTCTTCTTCCGTTCTTCTCTGCTCGATCGTAGCCACCACAAGGCCGATTTCCTCTCCTCCTCCCTACTTCCTGTTGGATATGATTTTGCGAGGCGAAATTAAAGTACCATTGATTGATGAAAGTCATATTTGACTTCAAAATCGAAATCTACGTTTCGCGTAGATAAATCTAGACTATTAATTTGCTCAAAACCAATTACGGGTGAATGAGAAATTAAGTGTTTAAAGTCGTGCTCAAAATAGTATTAAGGAGAAAGATGGGGATTAGTCCCACATCGCTAATTGGCGAAAGCCAATGTTTTCTTATATGTGTTGCTGTGCTTTTGCAGTCAATACAAAAAGCACAGGTGCTCTCTACCCTTGGGCAAGCAGGTGCTCGCACCTGCGAGCCCGCCCCCGCCACGCGCGCACGCGCGCAATGGGCGCTTTGTTGGCGCACTTTGCACTTCGACTGTGCAGGGAGAGCGCTGACTGGGCTATTGACTGGGCAGACAGATGACGATCGTTGGATCGAAGATGGCAACAAGATCGCATGGGGCGCGATCTGGATCGTTGATACTGCAGGGTCACGATCAGACCTTTAGCGAGGGGACTGATCCGGAGCGTCGGATTAAATGGAGTAATCCGACGGCTCAGATCAAAGATGGGATGAAGAGTTATAACTCTTCGAATCCAGCGGACGAGATTAGATTGAGTTAAAATCTCTTCGGATCTAACGAACCAGATTAAAAGTCATCTGAAGAGTTATAACTCTTCAGATCTAATGGCTGAGATCAGAACCCTTTAAAGGGTTATGAACTGATGGTTCGGATCAGTCCTCGCCAAGGGTCACTTGCCTCTTCACCTACTATATAAAGGATCCCTCCTTTGGAAATATTCATTCATTCAATCATTCGAAGCATTCAAGCATCTAAGCATTAGAGAGCTCATCTTCTGCATCGAGAGTCCGAAAATCCTACGGAAAGGTTCACCGGTCTCGGAATTTGAAGTGCTACTATTCCGAGACGACGTCGTTGTATCTTGGGAACGAATTGCTGCTATCCGTGAGCACCGTAGCGGAGCAATATCGTTTTACGGAGATAGTGTCCAACACTAGCCTCGACGTAAACAAATTCAGTTTGCTACCTCCCGGCAGCAACCTCCCGGAAGTTCCGACGGTCGAGTAAAATCGACTAAGTCAAATACCGCGGAGATTACAAAAAGGTCACAGGACTGCCAACACTTCCTCACCAGATCACGATCGAAGTGTTTGGGTGGAGGCGCAGTTGAACCCTGCCGATGATCATCTTCCTCGTCAAGATCCACAGCTGGCCAAGCTCTTCCAGGGACGTTGGTTCTGCTCTGCGACCACCAAGGATTGGGGAGTTCTCTTCTACCTGATCTGAGGAGTGTCTCAGCCAGCGAGAAACTCAAGTAATAGTTTCTATGTGTAGATCGATCTCGGAATGGAAGTTTTGCATGTTCTTTTCTAGTTTAGAACGTAATTTATGTGAGGTTTGAATCGAGTTTTCTCTTGGAATTGCTCTAATTTCACCTTGTCGACATCTACAAGGTTGATAGATTCCACTTGGATCTTCATTGTTCCCTTCGATCCGGATTGAACAAGTTCTGAATTGGGTATCCCTTATTATGAGTTGGTTTTGGTTTTCAATTGAGGAACATGTTGAGTTTTCCCATTTGATCTATTGTGATTTGAGGTTTATGTAGAGATGTGTGTTGGAGGACCTCGGTCGCGAGGTGTTGGATTGGATAAGTTGTTCTGTTGTGGGATGTTGTCGTCAATTTTGAGGATTTATGTGAGATTGATCATGTGTTTAAATTTCTACCGCATGCTGGGATGAAGTGGTTATTTGGATTAGCTTAATCAGTATGGATGAAGCATAATCAGTAGATGTTGATAGGAATTTTGGTGGATTTTTGTTCTCTTTTTAGTTTTGGTGCAGAGTTTGATTTTACTGATTCATGGGGTCGTATGATACTTCGTTGGACTGTTTTTAGTTTGGTAATTTGATCGTGCAATGAAGCAGATCAGTGTGGTGGATTTGTGTACCCTGATCAAATCTCTATTTTGATCAGAACCTTGCTTTAGGGATTGGTGATGTTGTAGGGATTTGGTTTAGCTCTTTGGTTTTAGAGTGTACTATTTTAGAATCCTGTTCAGTTTGGCTTTGGTGTTATCGTGAACTTGTATTTAATAGGATTTGGATGTACATGTACAGTGGAGTTCCATGTTGGTAGCTGAGAGTTAAATAGGTGTTAAATTCGTATATGTTGCTTGGGGTTTATATGGAGTTGTGGGCATGGAGTTAGGGTCTGGATGGGAGTTTAGATTGTGGAGTTTAACTTGGTTTCGGTTTTGGCTTTTGGCAGATTGGGTCAATTTTGATCGTCTTATAATTGGGATGATCCTAATTGACTTCAAAATTTAACTTAGCTAGTTTTATTTTGCAAAGGTAGCTAGGTTATATTTTCTAATGTAGGGCATTGATTTGATTCCGGATTTTTGAACAAGGAGTTCTCTTCACCTACGAGCTTTTGTCATTGAGGTGGGTACCTCTGACCTATCTTTCTGAATATTGTCATATTATTGTGCATAGTTTGATAGATAGCAGCAGGTTTACACGTTATACCTGCCTTTGTTTATCATTACTTGATATCTAATGTTTATGTTGGTGCAAGATGCATCAATGATGCCCTTCCCTAAGTGTTTTGATGTTTAACAATATGCTTAAGTTAGTAATAATATGTGTTAGACAAGGTAAGGGTTAGTCAAAGTAATCAAGGTAAAGAAAAGTCCTAGTTAACCTAGGCAATAAGTCCTGGTTCGAGGAATTGGGCATTAAGTCCTGGCCGAGGGCTGGACACCTAAGACCTGACCAAGGGTTGAGCACGAAGTCCTGGTTCGTGGAATTGGACAATAAGTCCTGGCTGAGGGCTGGGCACCTAAGACCTGACCGAGGATTGGGCACGAAGTCCTGGTTCGTGGAATTGGGCAATAAGTCCTGGCCGAGGGCTGGGCACCTAAGACCTGACCGAGGGTTGAGCACGTTGTCCTGGTTCGTGGAATTGGACAATAAGTCCTGGTCGTGGATTGGGCATCGAAGTCCTGATCCGGAAGATCGGGCAAAAGTCCAACCGGAACCGGAGGAGCCGGTTGGCAACTTCTCCTGAGAGGAGTAGGCGAGGGCGCGTTCCCCGGGAAGGGAGCACTAGGCGTCGGTTCGACCTAGGGTTTCGCGAGAAATCCAAAGTCAGAACCAATCTTTAAGGCTAAGATTATATATTTGTTTGTCTTGTGTTTGTGTATGTTGCAGGTACCTAGAATTGGTACCTAGAATTGGAGGCAAAGCAGGGGAGCAAACACAAAAGGGTCTGGAAACTCTCTTCCAGCGCGCCCCCATTAACCAGGGCACCTCCAATCTTCCAGGCGCCTGGATGTTCCAAGCACCCTGGAGGGTCTAGGGTGCCCTAGACTGGCTATTCTTTTCAGCATCGCTAAGTTCGCGAAAATGGATGAAATTTTGACCGTATAGAGGCGCCCCATAACCTCTAGGGCGCTTGAGATGAAGCTATATAAAGGGGTTCGACCCCTCAACTCAGGACAACATCTGCTACAACATTCTAAGCACTCTGAGCGAAGAAAAAGTACTAGAGACGATGCTCTGTGACCAAGGAGGCTCCAGGAGGAAGTGCGCTGCACTTCGGAGTTCCAGATCGGCCGGGATCGTTGACTTTTGTTTGGTTTGATTTTATTTTATGCACTTAATTTACTTATCATTTTGATTATAAACTTGAATTGTAAAACGAGTTTCTCCTCCTCCGAAAAGTCCGGTGAGAAGACCATTAGTGGACGAGCGTTATCCGTAATTAGGCCTTGGACGTACTAACCTTGGGGGGTTGACAACCAAGTAAAAAACCGGCTTGTCTTCTGTGTTGTTTATTTTCGTTCTTTCTATTTTTTGCTTCGCACTAACTCTTTGTCTAGAACGAACAAACGACGAGTCTTACAAAGATTTTTTCAAGTCGATATTTACCCCCCCCCCCTCTATCGACGGCAACGGTCCTACAGTTCACTCTTTGAGTTGACTCCTATTTTGTTCCATGCAGTCTCAATATTTGTCATGCATGTATATGCGCTTAGATACAATGGTAGGACACTTTATATCTATGTTTTGGCTGATTACTAGATATACCTTGCATAGATATCTAGGGTATGATTGATAGATCAGGGTAAGTATGTTAGACCTATACCTTTCCTACCGATGCATGGTTGAGGATCTGGTTAGAGAGGAGAGTGTTGTTAGCATACACTACCTCAGGGTTACATACTGAGTTGTAGGCTCTGTACGGTTGCATACTAGTGATCATCAACTCCCCTTGGGTCTGAGCCCGTCGCATAGTCAGGTTTCTTAGTTTGATTGAGCTATTAGCGTTGTGCTATTATCATGATGGTGACCACCATCTCCCTTGAGGTCTGAGACCGTCACCAATCATGCCTTAGTCATATTTGCATAGCCACGGGTGCTGGGTTACATACATGCATTGCCACAGGTATTGGGTGTCATACTAGCATAACCACAGGCGCTGGGCTACATACTTACATCACCACAGGTGCTAGGCTACATACATGCATCGCCACAGGTGTTAGGCGTCATACTTGCATAGCCACAAGTTCTGGTCTACATACACGCATCGCCATAGGTGTTGAGTGTCATACTTGTTAGGACCTTTCCGTTTTCTAGAGGGGGGGGGGGGGGGGCGAGGGTGAATATCAACTTTTCGATCTTGTCGATTTACGTGGTTCGGAGATGAAACTCCTACTCCACGGCTGTCCATAAGGTGGACGATCCCAATCCTTCGGTGGATGATTCCCTGAAGCACTTCCGGCTAGCTCTTGTCGCTCCTTATGGGTGGAGAAACCTCGTCACAGTACTTCGACAACCCCTGAGCATGTACAGGCTACTAACAGGCTCTTACCAAGCTTGTTTTGCCAAAGAACAGTAGCCAACACGAGTTCTCTTTAAATAGAGCTCAATCCTGATTTGACTGTTACCAGTCGGCTGGTGCAAACCAGTCGACTGATCCACTCTAAATTTGAATGTCGCCGCCTGGCGTTTCGAATTCTGGCCTATACCAGTCGACTGCACCAGTCGGTTGGTTCTTTACCAGTCGACTGATCTCTTTGTCCTCTACCTCAGTCGACTGGAAAGGGACTAGTCGACTACCAACCCTCTAAACCTAGGGTTTCCCTTCCTGAGTACATTTCTCTCAGCACTCGAACCCTCACGACTTAGTCCCAGGGGTTCCCTACCCGAGTACAATCCCTCAGCACTCGAACCCTTACGACTCAGTTGACTCTTCATTCAGCAGCCTCGACCTGTTGCCTTCAAGCCCTCTTCGACTTTGGCTCTCGTCCCTCGAATGCATGCAAGCCCACGGCTTGTCTCCCATGCCATCCTTCACGTATGCCTCGAAGTCCACTTCCCTCGGCTCATCGTCCCTGCTCCAGCAGCCTCGATCTATTGCCTTCAAGTCCTCTTCGACTTTGACTCTCGTCCCTCAGATGCACACACAAACCCTCGGCTTGCCTCCATGCCAACCTTTACGTATACCTCGAAGTCCGCTTCCCTCGGCTCATCGTCCCTGCTTTGTCCACGGTCCCTCGGATGCTCACATAAGCCCTTGGCTTGCCACCATGCTATCCTTCACCGGCCCCGAAGACGTCCAACTAAGTCAATGTGTATCCTGCAAGCCTGCACACTCACATACACACATTAGATCAACATGAAACCCTAACTTAATCATATTGATTCACACACATCAAAACCATGATCTCCCCGATCATACTTGGGCCGATTGCCCCAACAATATTTACATAGCCACAGGGGCTAGGCTTCATATTGGCTAGTCACAGGTGTTGGGCTACATACATGCATCACCACAAGTGTTGGGCATCATACTTGCATAGCCACAAGTGTTGGGCTTTATACTTGCATAGCCACAGGTGTTAGGCTTCAAGTTTGCATGCCACGAGTGTTTGGCTTTACTGTTGTTGTATGCCACGAGTGCTTGACTTCTCTACGTAGCCGCGAGTAGCTGGCTTGCCTATCTCCTATTCACCTGATTGCTAGTTTGGTGGTGGCCAGGGTGCGTATAGTACAGATCATTGCATCTTGTGCATATGATGCATTTCACATTTGTTTGTGCTTATTGCATTGGATTGTTGCATATGTTTGGCATTCACTTACAGGTGACATACACGTTTGAATCGTGTATCATTCTTGATGTTATATAGGGGTTGATTTCACCACCTCACAGGATGGATGAACTCTGGTATGTACATCCCTTTAGTATTTTCAGTTGTGCCTTATCTTGTGTACATGAGACTGTATCAGCGTGACTCGTACTACTAGTATAGTTTACTATGCATATCTGTTTTGGTATTCACTGAGTTTATTTGGACTCACCACCGTTCACCATATTTTTGTTTTCAAGTTGATTGGTTGCTAGGGGAGCCAATTGCCAACTCCAGGTCCCTACGACTCCAGCTTTGGGCGCTTCTACATATTTTGATTTTCTATTACAACATTCTTTTTATTCTGTATTCATTTTACGACATGGACTTGTATTGAGTTCTATTTAATGTTTGTTTTATATTTTGAGTCCTCTGTTGGACATTATGTGCATTGTTTTACTGCATGCCTGCCCAGAGGGCAGCTTAGGTGAGTTTTTATAGATTTTATAGCCATGGAGGCATTGTTTTCTATATGTTATATCCTTATTTGAGGCCAGAGTCCATTATTAAATTGTGTGTATTGTATGTATGTCCTAAATTGTCCGCTGTACAGGGGAGATGTTGTCTGATTTTATATTGGATTAGCGGCTCCTTTGGTCTCAGAGTGTAACAATCATGTGATAGTACAACGCTAATAGCTCAAACAAAAGCAGGAAACTTGACTGTGCGAAGGGCTCAGACCCTAGGAGAGCCGATGAGCGTCAGTATGTAATTGTACAGAACCTACAGATCAGTATGCACCAACGAAGGTAGTGTATGCTACCAACACCCTTAACTCTAATCAGATCCTCAACCATGCACCAGTAGGAAAAATATAGGTCTAACACATGTATCATGATCTATCAATCATATCCCTAGGTATACATGTAAGGTATATCTAGGAATCCATTCAAATGCAGATATAAAGTGACATACTACTATATCTGTGCATATATGTACGTAGGACAAATATTGAGACCGTATGAAATTAAACAGGAGTCATCTCAAAGGGTAAGCAATAGATATCAAGTAATGATATACAAAAACAGGTATAATGTATAAACTACTACTATCTATAATAAACTATGCACAATAATATAACAATATCTAAAAAGATAAGTCAGAGGTACCCACCTTCAGTGTGAAGTCTGTGTCTTGAAGAGAACCTCCTCGTCCAATAATCCGCAACAAATCAAAGACCTGTATAAAAGGCATAATGCTTAGCTACAATACATACGCTACTTAGCTAAACAAACTATCTCAATTAATTAGGATTGTCCTAATTAATATCATTCATTAATTAATTTCTAATTAAACCAAATTATCAAAATTAGATTTAATTCTCTACGATTCTTAACAAATCCTAAACATCAACACCATCATAACAGATCAACTTACTCCTCATCTTCGAACATAGAACTTCCATTAAGCAACTTATGACGATTCTCAAAAACTCACACCACAGCCATTGCGATCAACACAAGTCCAACACAAAGTCATAACTATCAAGCTACCAATTACATTTAATGAACTAGCTACCAAACCTTATTCAAAATCCTTACTATCTAGCTCATAGTAGAGGTCAAGATCAAGAGAGGAACAACCAAAACAAACCTCAACAATATGCCAAAGCCGAACACTACACCAAGTTGATCACGACAACAACTCAACACCAAAATAGACTCCAATAAAATACACACACACCTTGGAAACTCACGGCAAAGGAATTCAAGAAGCATCCAGAAATTCCAGATCAGAGTTCTACGCAAGGACTCTCCTAAATCCACACAACAATTGGAAACCAACTCAAATATGAAGCTACCCAATCCGAATTCAACTCCAAACCAAGCTCATGATAGGATATGTAAGCAATAGGATGGATTGCAGCTTAGATCTACACACATTCCAATTAGAAACCATAGCATCACAGAGCAACTCATCCAAAACAACGAAATAATCGAAATCCTCACGGAATTGATCTGGACTCTACTGATTAGATCAAAAAATCTGCATAGTAGAACCAATCAGAGAACCATTAACATCTCTAAACCAAATCTCAGAGAGTCCAAAACCGTAGGTATATTCGATCCAATCAAAGCAAAAACCATCTCAGAATCATATATACTAGCTTTATTAGTACAAAACATCCCCCATTATCAATCTAAGTTACAATATCATCAAGTTTATTCACCAAGAACCAGATTCATAGCTACTCACCTGATTTGTGCCGAAACAGTGCTCTCCGGCCTAAATCCAACTGTGATTCAATGGAGATCACCCCAGGGCCTTGCTTCAACCCCGACGACTCTGGCTCCTCATCCCAGATCCACCTGCCTTGCCAGAGTTCGATCACAACAACTCTGGGATCGAGGAGAGCAGTGAGGGTCGACCACCTTGCAAGGAAACGAGTGGTTCAAGAAGGAAGAAAACAGATCGCTAAGCCACAAATGATATGGTGGCCATGGATCGCCGGAGACCAGCTAGGTCGGCGGCGGCGTCGAGCGGAGAGGCAACGATGGGAGATCGGGGAAGAGGCTATGCTGGTTTGGGTTTGCGATCGGGCAAAGGTGGAACGGTGACTTAAGTGGTGGTACATTTTGCGATTTGCCCCTTGCTTTCCAACTATTTCCATCCTCGATCTCACCCTTTCTATTTATCACTTTTTACCCTTCCAACTTCCACCCATTTCAACCCCAACCCCTAGCCTTTGGGTTTCTTCGCATTTAACCCCTTTTTAAATTTAGGTTTAGCCAATTATAGCTCTTTAAACTTTATCCAAAGGACCGGAACCCTAAAATCTTCAAAAAATTTCTCAAAAAATTTTCTTGACTGGGTTTCGATTTGCCGTATTTAACAATTTCTCCTCTATGATTACTTAAATACTAATTTAGCCCAACATATTTTGAATTTTGACAATTTGAAATAGCTAAATTTCCTTGTAAGGACTCTTTTAGTTTTTCATTTTTATCCTTAATTTTATAAAATTCTTCTAACTTATTCTCTAATTCTAATTTATTTTTCTTTATATCAATATATTTCTTCCTTATTTTGTACAACGATCTAGACAACATTTTTATGACTTTATAGAATTTGTCAGAGGGTAAGAATCATATCTCACTTATCATGTCGGACTCGTAGGTGGATACTCCCCCTTCATCGATGCTCTCTACTGGAGTGTCTTCGTCATCTATTTCTTAGAGGTCGACCATTAGTGCTAGTCCGGCATATTCTTCTATCTCGAACTCTTCTGACGACAATCGCTCCATGTTGCTTTGAGGTTGCTATGCTTGTGACTTCTTAACCCTTTGTCCTTTTCTTTTCCTTTATTCTCTAATCTGGGGTAGTTATTCTTGATGTGACCTTCTTCGTCACAGTTGTAGCACTTTATGTTTCTGTTCTTTCTCCTCTGAAGTAGTTTTGTTGCTTGTTTCTTATCAAAATCATTAGTTTTAAAGAATTGACTCATTGTCCTTAACAGATAAGCCTCCTGGTCTTTATCGAGAGATGACTCTGAATCTGATTTGTTCTTCTTGTCTTTTAGTGTTAGCTTCTAATTTGATGCCATTTCTTGTCTTAATCATGTACTTCGAGATTTGTGTAGTTCCAAAATAGAAAACAATTCTTCTAACATACTTACCTCTAAATCTATTGAAATATAGTAGGAATCGACTATCGAAATCTATTCTTGGGTTCTTGGAAAAGCATCTAGAGCATATCTAAGTGAGTCTCGATTTGTTACTAATTCACCAAGGTTGTTGAGTCCTGTGATTATCAATTTGGCATACAGTTATGTCACCTTTTCTCCTTTTCCATCTGGAGGAATTGGTTAGCTGATTTATGAGTAAATTCCGCTTTACTAGCTTAGTCTCTGGGATTCTTTCATGAAGCTCCAGAAATTTCTCCTAGAGTTCTTTAGCGGAGATGTAGGCGCCAATCTGATAGACTTTATGAGGTGGTAGTATGCTTAGTAAATGAAATTTTGCCTTATCATTGGCCACAAATTCCTCCTTTTACCTTTTGGTCAAATGGTATTCTTCGAGTTATTCTCCATCCTCATTCTTTAGCAATTCAAAATCGTATTTTATAGTTAGTAAAATATCGAAGTCAGTTTTGAAGTATATCTCCATTTTGCGCTTCCAAAGCATAAACTCTCCCTCTAATTTGGTGGGTAAATGCTTGATCTGACCATTCTACGAATAGCTTTAGATAGCGGTTAGTCCTTCTAAGGTGGTTGGGCTTTGATACCAATTGAAGGACCGGGTTCACTAGCTAGAGGGGGTGAATAGCCTATAAATAAAATTAGTTTCTCTTGTTTCTATCTTATCAAGGATACACATATTAATTAACAAAAATAAAGAATATAAAAAGGTTAAGGGAACTCAAAAGATTTACTTGGTTGTAACTTATGAAGTTGCTAATTCAAGGCAAAATGAAGCGCACTAACAAACTCCTTCTTCGACAATGTCTGGGCGGAGAAGCCCCTTACACGAATTAAAAGCATGAACACTTAAAACGAAATTACAGAGTTTCGAGATTAAGAATAGAGTGTCATTTTTAAACCTCAAGCATCAGGGCCTACTTATAGTCACTGTGCTCGAAGTGATCATTTGCTAACGTGGCACATTCCAGGCGCTTGGAAGCAATATTGGTGCTTGGACTTAGTCGATGTATATCCACTTGGTAACGGTTTGCTTAAAGGCTCTGCACATCTCGGGCACCTAGAATCTATCTAGGCACCTAGATTTTGCTGATGCAGACACCATCTCGGCAATGACTCTTGGTGACATGGCCACCCAATCCAAGTGCCTGGAGTCCGAGTAGGGATGGCCATGGGTTGGGTCAGGTCGAATTTGTTAAATTCAGTAAATTGTAAACCAATAAATAAAATTTTCAAAAATTTTATTTGGAACGGATTTAAGGGTTACACAATGCTTGATGAAGCTTAAAGGGGTAAAGGATGGATTCTTAAACTTCAAAGGGTTAATAGGCATAAGGAGACCCTAAACATAAGGGCCTGGATTGAATAATACAAGTTGAAGGGCTTAGGTATAATTAAACCTAGGGGTGAGGTTGAATTGTCTAGGGTTAAGGGGCTTAAATGCAAAAGGGCTATGGTTTAAATCCCTTACCTCTCAGCAATCTCCGTCGATTCCTCCTTCTTCTCGATCTCTTTCTCTTCTCATCCTTTGCCAACGGACTTATCTCCGCCTTCCCTTCTCCTTCTTAGGATCTCGTCAGTGTCAAGTGGTGGTTGTAAGCAGTCCTGGCAGAGCTCGCTCTTCCCTCTGGGCACGCCGACATCAGAGGATTTTTGTCTTTCTCTCCACTGGGCGCTGATCTAGGTAAGGTTTCGTTACGGTTTGCGTAGTATCTTCCCTTGGACTGCCGCATGCAAGAAGATGCTTGTGCCTAATTACTCCCTTTGTGTTGTCTATTGAATCACATTATTTCGACCAAGAGCCATTGGATCCTTTGCAAGGATCTGCCCTAATCCTATTTGATTCTAAAGCTTCGAGGTGAGTAAATTCTTAGGGAAGGAGATTGCCACTGGATGTCTCTGTGGGCTGTTAGTTTTCTCTTGGATCAGAACTAGGAGTGAAGGGACCATTGGCAAACAATCAGGTAAGGTTTGTTGGCTTTGGTTGGTCATGTATGAACTTGTTGATAAATCAATAGAGGTGTGGTTCCAGATCTATTTGGATTTAAGGTAATTGCTACAACTCTATTGTAGAATTAAATCCTGCTTCGTTTGGGTTTTGGGATAGATCTGTAGATCTCGTGTTTACTATCATATGTGTTTTGTTTTGGAGATGAGAAATTGCTGTGTGAAATGTTGGTCCAAAATGCATCAGTGATGTCCTCCTCTAAATGTTTCAATGTTTAACAATATGCTTAAGTTAGTGATACATTGAACAAGAGAAGGGTAGTCAAGAAAATAGTACCAAAGTGAAGGAAAGTCCTAGTTAACCTAGGCAATAAGTCCTGGTTCGAAGAATTGGGCACTAAGTCCTGATCATGGATTGGGCACTAAGTCTTGGCCATGGGCTGGGCACCTAAGACCTGACTGAGGGTTGGGCACGAAGTCCTAATTCGTGGAATTTGGCAATAAGTCCTGGCCGAGGGCTGTGCACCGAAGTCCTGATGAGTGAAGTTGGGCAATAAGTCCTAGTCGTGGACTGGGCACAAAGTCCTGGTGAGTGAAGCTGGGCAAAAGTCTTGATGAGTGAAGTTGGGCAATAAGTCCTGGTCGTGGACTGGGCACGAAGTCCTGGTCGTAAGATTGGGCAAAAGTCCTGGTGAGTGAAGTTGGGCAAAAGTCTAACCGGGTGAGCCGGTTGGCAAAACTTCTCCTGAGAAGAGTAGGTGAAAGGTGCGCTCCCCGGGATGGGAACATAGGCGTCGGTTCGACCTAGGGTTTCACAGGAAATCCGAAGTCAAAACCAAATCGTCAAGGCTAATATTGTATATGTGTTTGTCTTGTGATTGTGTATCTTGCAGGTACCTAGAATTGAAGACAAAGCAAGCGAACAAACACAAGAAAGGTCTGGGAAACAAGCTCCTGGGCGCCTGACTTGAATTAGGCGCCCAAGAGAAGGAGGCGCCTCAGTTATGGCTGCCTGCTCTCAGGCGCCCTGGTTTGCCAGGCGCCTGAAAGCTCCCAGGCACCCTGAATGGGTCAGGCACCTGGGAAGAGGGTCTTATCCCTGCTGCGAGTTCGGCGCGAGGGTGAGCTTTGACCAAGGGTTATGAGGCACCTTATAGCATCACAGGCGCCCCAGACAAAGCTATAAAAGGGGCTTCGACCCCTCAACTCAGATAAGCAATTCCGAGATCATTCTGAGCATTCCAAGTGACGATAAAGTGCTAACGACGAAGCTCTGCGACAAGGAAGCTCTGGGAGGAAGTGCGCGACACTTCAGAGTTCCAGATCGGCCGAGTCTTCGACTCTCTGTTTGGTTTGATTTACTTTATGCACTTAATTTCTTTTATATTTTTTATTGATAAATATTGCACTGTAAGACGGGTTTCTCCGCCTCCGGAAAGTCCGGAAAGGAGACCATTAGTGGACGGGCGTTTCCCGTGCTTAGGCCTTGGACGTACTGACCCTGGGGGGTTGGGAACCAAGTAAAAAATCCCGTGTGCACTCTGTTGATTGCTTTTTTCGTTCTGTCTATTTTTCCGCTGTGCTACTAACTCTGTGTCAGAACGAACGATCGAAAGAAACATTTCCGCAGAAATTTTTACAAGTCGATATTCAACCCCCCTCTATCGATGGCACCGGTCCCCACATGAAATTTTGTAGGATAAGTGTAGATTAGTGAAGATGAGTTATGCTTTGTTGTGAATTGTAAGCTTGGGATAGAATTTGGATATGTTCGATTGTGTTTTGTTGGTTCTATAGTGATGAAGCATGCTTTGTTCTTAGCTTTGCCGAAGGTTCTGTTTGGCTTATGTTAAGCTATCGTGAGCTCATGTGTTGTAATTTTGAGCTTAGGCTTGTGAACATCCCTTTTCTTCGATTGTGAGGTTCCACTGTGGGTGTGGGGAGCCTATAAAACATGATAATTAGGACGATCCTAACTAATTTAGGGTAGCCTTGTTTGGTTAGTTATCAATTATATTGGTAACCAAGGAGTTATATCCTTTCATTTAGGACACTGACGGTTTCATTGTAGATTATCTAGATGGGGTTCTCTTTGCTTATAAGCACTTACATTGGAGGCAGGTACTTTTTGCTTGTTTCTTGTAGTTCTACTTTAATTTATACATGGCTAATTTTTTTTATTGTAGTAGGTTATTTACCTTATATCTGCTCCTGTTATTTTTCTGCTTGATACATGTTGCTTGACCTTTGATACAATCAAATTGTTGTCTATATAGTCTCGCCGCATGACACTCTTACTCTATATAGTACATATATATGTATATGTATATCGGAGTAGTGGTATCTTACATTATATCTGGTATAGATTGATTACTAGTTATATCTTGTATGTATACCTAGTTGTATGATCGTGAGGTCATGATATATGTTTTCGACCTATGCATGTCGTGTTGAGTTATACATGATGATCTGGTGAGTGTTGTTGGAGCAATCGACCCTAAGATGGTCCGGAGTGACCATGGGTTTTGATGTTTGGGCAAAGAGTTTAAGTTAGGTTTACCCTTGTATTTGATATGCGTATGTTGAGTGTGCAGGTTGTACAGGTTACGCATATGGACCTGACTGGACGGTCTCAGTACGGTGAAGGATGGCATGGAGGCCAGCTGGAGGCTGGCGTGAGCATCTGAGGGACCATGGAGTGCAGGGACGATGAGCTGATGGGCGCGGACTTCGAGGCGTACGTGAAGGGTGGCATGGAGGCAAGCTGGAGGCTTGCGTGCGCATCCGAGGGACGAGGGCCGAAGATGAAGAGGGCGTGAAGGCAACAGTCGAGGCTGCGGAGGAGGAGTCAGTCGAGTCGTGAGGGTACGAGTGCAGAGTGATTGTACTCGGGAAATCCTAGGGGTTGAGTGCGGAGTGAAATGTACTCAGGAAGGGTAACCTTAGGTAGGTGAGTAGACCAGTCGACTGGCCTAGGGGCAGTCGACTGAGGGAACTCACAGAAAGGTCTCAGCCCGGGACCAGTCGACTGCCCTGTGGGCAGTCGACTGGTAGCGGCTGGTGAGTTGGCTAAAATTCGAACGTTGGGAGTTACAACGGTCGAATTTAGCTGGCACCAGTCGACTGCCCTGGGGGCAGTCGACTGGTAGCGTGAAATCAACCCCGAGTCCTATTTAAAGAGGACGTCGTGGTGGTTGAGTTTCTTGACGAAACCTGTCTTGGTTAAGGGCAAGTTAGTAGTCTTCGTGTCCAGAGCTTTGGTTGGTGTTGTGGTGAGGTTTCTCCACCCACAAGGAGTGACACGTGATAGCCGGAAGTTATCCGGGGAGTGATCCACCGACGGATTGTTGGATTAGTCACCCGGCCGGGGTGGATACCAACTAAATCAGGTTGTTAGCGTTGTTTTGGTTTGTCTTTGTATATTCCGCTGTGCTACTAACAACGCAGGGACAAGGGGGTTCGAAAAATCGCTATTCACCCCCCCTCTAGCGGACGTACACGATCTTTCAGTTGGTATCAGAGCGAAGGATCGCTCTTGATCGGACTAACCGCCGAGGGAGCACACGCTAGAGGAAGAAGAACAATGGAAGACAAACTAGGGGATGACATCTACACTCCACCTCCCTACGACAATGAAGATCTCGGGTATTGGAGGATGCGCATGAAGACGTGGTTTGACATGGATTGGGAGTGTATGATGGTAATAGAAGAGCCCTTCAGAGTTCCAAAGGACAAGCACGGAAAGAAGCTTCGTCCTAGATATTGGACTCAAGAGCAACAAGCTTATTCTAGGGCAAACGAGAAGGTAATTAGTACATTGATTAATATTTTGCCTAACCATGTTTTGAGTAGTGTAGGGGTATATAAAGATGCATGTGATCTATGGAAAAAGATAGAAGAAATCCATAAAAACCCTACACAAGTTCAAGAGCCCGAGGAGATAAGTCAAATGGCTCAAGAAAAAAAAAAGGACAAGAATTATCAACATCATCAAGTGAGGTGGAAGAATTGAATGAAAGGTCATCCACCTCATTAAAAGAAGAAGATGAAGTGTCGACTTCAAGAATTGAGGGGGAGGAGAGACCCTCAACCATGTCGGAACAAGAGGAAGCATCTACATCATCCAAGGTTGAAGAAGTCAACCTAGCCTCCACCTCCACCTCCACCAAAGCCAAGAAGAAGGAACACATCATGTGCTTTGGGTGTAACGAAAAGGGGCACTACAAGGACAAATGCCCAAAAGGTAAGAAGGAGATAAAATCTAAACCCGAGTCCATTCGATTTAAATCTAATATGGGTTGTAGGAATGGAGAAGCCCAAGCTAAGAAGAAGAGAATTAGATGCTTCACGTGTGGAGAACTAGGACACTACCACACGAGGTGCCCAAAGAGTGGAGAGCTCAAGAAGATGGAGCACTTGAGGAGATGGGAGAAAGAGCAAAGGAAGAAGAGAAGCCCACATCAAGGAGGGACTACAAGGGTAAGGGAGGTAATTCCTAAACATAGATTAAATTGTCATTCATATTTAAGTTCCTCCATGAATGCTAAGAATCATGCCAATTACCCATCCATGAATATTAGAAATAATGCAAATCACTCACCCATGCATGCTAGATTTCATGAAAATTGTCTTTTTGTGCATAACCATGGTTTTAAATATTATGATAGGAATAAGGATAATAAGGTAGATACATATCCTAAGAAAAGCATGCATCATGGTAAATCTAAGACCTGTGTATCCAAGGCTAAAGGCATTAATCCCAAGGGAGGGAAATAAATGCCTAAGAAAATGGGTAGCTCTAGGAATATCCAAAATGAGCATATGGATTCTAGGTTTAGGAACCTAGAACGGGAAAATCAAGCTTTAAGGGAAAAGCTTGAGAGATTAGAGAAAATCCTAGAAAGATTCACTATTGGATCTAAGGGTTTGGATATGGTGTTGGGTGGTCTAAAACCCAATAATGATAGATCGGGTCTAGGATATCGATCTAGGGTCTCCCATGCCAAGGAAAAGAGATATGCTAGGGTAGCATATGATTATGGCAAGAAGGGGGAGTACAAGAATGGCAAGGGAATGCCATCAAAAGGAAAGGAAAAGGTCTTAACTAAGGACAAGGGATCCAAGGTTAAGAGGGTTGAGTTCGTAGGCCAAGAGTCACCGGAGGTTCACCGGTGTGGTTTAGCATTTGTTGAGTCACCTAGGGAGGTGGCTAGGGCTAAGAGCTCAAGGGAGAGCTCTAGAAGCCTTTGGGATATATGGTGAATTGACCTTAGGAGGGGTGCTCCTAGTGGTCTAGATGGACCATGGAGTGTGCCAAAAGAATTGGAGATGGACTTGAATCTCAATTCTTGGGTTTTGGCACGGTGTTTTTGAGCTTCATGCATGGAAATATGACATTGGGGTCATATTGCATGAAAATTGGTTTTTGATGTGTTATTACCATGTAAATCAATGCTAGGGATGTATTGTGGGGTGACATGGGCAAAGACATCAAGAAGAAACCAAAACTAGGACTTTTGGTTAAGGTTTGATTGAACCTTTTTGCTAGTTTTTGGATTTTATGTCAAACGTGGGAATGGTGATACATACATTTTGGAATGTATTTTTCCCAAGTAGATATGGGTACCACAAACCTCTCCACAAAATTTGGGAATTTTTGGAGATTTGTGGAATTTTTGGCGCATTTCTGAATTTCGTCAGAAATGCTGAAATTTCAGACTTTCAGAGTATCAGTCGACTGCCATTTTGGCAGTCGACTGGTAAAGGCCAATTTTTGTATCAGCAGCTGGGTTGGGGTCTAAATGGTGCAAAACAAGTGTATGGGGGGCTATTACACATTGTTTATGATCATTGGGGATTAAAAGAACTAATAATTAGGATATTATTGGGGTCTTTTTGATGTATGGCAAAGGGGGAGAGATGTTGAATTTAAGTGGGAAACCAAACATACCTTTGCTAGAAACCCTAGTTTTAGGGGGAGTTGAGATTAAGGGGGAGCATGATTGCTCCATTCTTGGCGTAAGGGGAACCTTGGAGAGGTTCTTAAAAAGCCTTTGTAAGTCCAATGTAGGGGGAGCTTGGGAGAAGCTTTAAAAAGCCCGTTTTGGTGAAAATTCCTAACCTGGGAAGTTAGGTGTGAAAAAGTCCTAACTTGGAGGGTTAGGTGTGCGATGCATTGGGATAGGATCCACTTTTGCATTGCATATGCATTATTTTTGCTATTTGACTACTATCTTGTTTCCCTAACTTAAACGTATTGCCAAACATCAAAAAAGGGGAGATTGTTGGAGCAATCGGCCCTAAGATGGTCCGGAGTGACCATGGGTTTTGATGTTTGGGCAAAGGGTTTAAGTTAGGTTTACCCTTGTATTTGATATGCGTATGTTGAGTGTGCAGGTTGTACAGGTTACGCATATGGACCTGACTGGACGGTCTCAGTACGGTGAAGGATGGCATGGAGGCCAGCTGGAGGCTGGCGTGCGCATCTGAGGGACCATGGAGTGCAGGGACGATGAGCTGATGGGCGCGGACTTCGAGGCATACGTGAAGGGTGGCATGGAGGCAAGCTGGAGGCTTGCGTGCGCATCCGAGGGACGAGGGCCGAAGATGAAGAGGGCGTGAAGGCAACAGTCGAGGCTACGGAGGAGGAGTCAGTCGAGTCGTGAGGGTACGAGTGCAGAGTGATTGTACTCGGGAAATCCTAGGGGTTGAGTGCGGAGTGGAATGTACTCAGGAAGGGTAACCTTAGGTGGGTGAGTAGACCAGTCGACTGGCCTAGGGCCAGTCGACTGAGGGAACTCACAGAAAGGTCTCAGTGTGGGCAGTCGACTGGTAGCGGCTGGTGAGTTGGCTAAAATTCGAACGTTGGGAGTTACAACGGTCAAATTTAGCTGGCACCAGTCGACTGCCCTGGGGGCAGTCGACTGGTAGCGAGAAATCAGCCCCGAGTCCTATTTAAAGAGGACGTCGTGGTGGCTGAGTTTCTTGACGAAACTTGTCTTGGTTAAGGGCAAGTTAGTAATCTTTGTGTCCAGAGCTTTGGTTGGTGTTGTAGTGAGGTTTCTCCACCCACAAGGAGCGACACGTGATAGCCGGAGGTTATCCGGGGAGTGATCCACCGACGGATTGTTGGATTAGTCACCCGGCCGGGGTGGATACCAACTAAATCAGGTTGTTAGCGTTGTTTTTGTTTGTCTTTGTATATTCCGCTGTGCTACTAACAACGCAGGAACAAGGGGGTTCGAAAAATCGCTATTCACCCCCCCTCTAGCGGACGTACACGATCTTTCAAGTGTTACATGTGTTAGTATAATGCACTATCCTTGCATTATTGTATGCTGGTGATCATCGGCTCCCTTGTGGTCTGAGCCCACCGTCAGTCACATCTGGATCAACACACACTACCACTCACTGGTTATTGGATACCAGCGAATGTGCGTAGTTGCTCTATAATGCTCCGCTCGGCCGTTCATGGGTAGTGGTTCCAGAATGTGATAGTAGGCATGGATCCCTCATCCTTTTATTGATACGAGGAGATGGGAGAGTTATCCACCACTTTATGACTTGGAGTAGGAGTGTTTACTCTAGCAGCATCTTGTTCACTCGTTTACATAGGACCAGTAATGGCAGTATACATACAATTTATTGAGGCAATCTATGATCCGTGGGACCATGTGTTTTGATATTTGGGCAAAGGATTTAAGTTAGGATCATCCTTGTATTTGATATGTGTATTTGAGTGTGTAGGTTCTGTAGGATACACATATACTTAGCTTGACGATTTCGGGTCGGTGATGGATGGTGTTGGCTGGAATTCAACTGGTGTCGGCTGGTGTTAGCTGGAATTCGAACGTTGGGTTGTAATGTTCGAATTCGAGTAGAGCAGTCGATTAGTGTTGGCACCAGTCAACTGGTAATGGCTAGTTCAACCATGAGCTGTATTCAAGGGAGCTAGGGTTGGCTGGCTAGGGTTGACGTAATTGGTCTCGGTTAGAGACCAATTAGTAGTCTTGGTGCTCAGGTGTCTCTGCAAGGTTGTGGCGAGGTTTCTCCACTCACAAGGAATGACACGAGTTAGCTGGAGGCTTTCCGGGGAATCATCCACCGACGGATCGGGATCATCCACCTTATGGACTACTATGGAGTAGGAACTTTATCTCTGAACCACGTAAATCGGTGTATCTCTTCTAGTTGTTAGTTTTAGTTTATATTATTCCACTTACGCAACTAACACGTGTAGGAAGAGAAGACTATAAGTGGGTGATTGGCTATTCACCCCCTCTAGCCATATGATCAAGTCCTAACAAGTGGTATCAGAGCGAAGGTTCGCTCGTCTACGGACTAACCGTCGGGAGAGCAAAGAGCTAGAGGAAATGAAGCTTGAAGACAAAATGGTGGACGGCATCACCATTCCACCTCCATATGATCGGTAGAGTTTTGACTATTGGAGGTTGCGGGTGAAGACATGGTTCGACATGAATTGGGATTTGATGATCGCACTCGAAGAACCACTTGAAGCCCCAAAAGATAAGCATGGGAAGAAGCTCCGACCACGCTATTGGACAAAGCAACGACAATCACAATCAAAGACAAATAATAAGGTAATATCAATTTTGATTAATATTTTACCTAATGATGTGATTAGCCATGTAGGTGAATATAAGAATGCTCATGAATTATGAAGCAAAGTGGTTGCTCTTCATGAAAATCCTATACGAGTACAAGAAGAAGAAGAGCCTAAAGAGATGAACTTAATGGTCCAAGAGGAGGAAAAGGACCAATCGGATGAGGAGATGAGTTCAACATCTGAAGAGGAGAAGAAATAAGATGAACAATCATCCACCTCCTCAAGTGAAATGACACAAGAAGATGAAGAAGCATCATCCACTTCATCTAAGGTTGAAGAGGAAGCCAAGATAAATGAAGAGGAAATATTAAAAATTAACCAAGCAAGCACTTCCACCAAAGCAAAATCAAATGACCACATCATTTGCTTTGGATGCAATGAGAAGGGACACTATAAGGATAAATGTCCATTGGGTATGAAAAAGGAGGAAAACTCTAAACCCAAGTCAATTTCTTTAAATTATAACATGGGTTGCATGGAAAGAAGGAGAAGAAGCACAATTAGTGCTTCACATGTAGTGAGTGTGGTCACTACCACATCAAATGCGCAAGGAAGGGCGAATTCAAGAAGTTGGAGCATTTGAAGAAATGGGAGAAGAAGGAGAAAAAGAAAAGCTCACATCAAGGGGAGCTTCAAGGGTAAGGAAGGTACACCCTAACCTTAAGTGTAATTCAAATTTCAATTCCTCTATGCATGCTAGAAATAATGCTTATTATTTACCCATGCAAAATTTTGATTTTAGATATCATGATAAAAATAGGGTTAACAATGCATATCATAACCCTAGGCAATCCATGCATCATGATAAACCTAGAAATAGTAGACCTAAGGACCAAGACATTAATCTCAAGAATGGGAGACACATGCCTAGAATGAGTAGGTTTAGGAATGTCCATGGTGGACATGTTGATTCTAGGTTTAAGAACCTAGAAAGGAAAAATCAAGCTTTGAGGGCAAAGCTTGAGAAATTAGAGAAAACCCTAGATAGATTTACTTTTGGATCCAAGGGGTTGGATAAGTTGTTGGTGAGCCAAAGACCCAACAATGATAGATCAGTTTTGGGATATCGATCTAGGTTCTCCAATGCTAAGGAAAAGTCATATGCAAGAGTGTCATATGACTATAACAAAGGAAAATCCAAAAATGGCGTGAGAATGTCATTTAAGGGTAAAAAGACTTTAACCAAGGACAAGATGTCCAAGGTTAAAGGGAAGAAGATTTTAACTAAGGACAAAGTATCCAAAGTTAAGAAGGTTAGGTTTGTAGGCCAAGAATCACTGAATGTACACCGGTGTGACATAGTAGTTGTGGATGAGTCACCTAGGGAGGTGACTAAGGCTAAGAGCTCAAGGGAGAGCTCTAAGAGCTAATTTGGGACTCATGGTCAATGAATCTCGGAAGGATATCTCCAAGAGGTTTGGAGAGACCATGAAGTGTGCCAAAGGGTTTAGAGACAAAGTTGAGTCTCAATCCTTAGGTTTTGGCACATGTTATTTGTGTTTCATGCATGAAAATATGACTTTTGGGTCATATTGCATGAAAATTGGTTTTGATGTATAGATACAATATACACAAATGCTAGGGATGTATTGTAGTTTGGTATGGGCAGATACATAAAGAGGAAGACAAAACTAGAACTTTAGGTCAAGGTTCAATTGAACCATTTAGCTTGCTTTGGGAGTTGTGTCAATCTTGGGATTTGAGATATATATATTTTTAAATATATTTTTTCCAAGTAGACACGGGTACTACAAACCTCTTTATAAAATTTAAGAATTTTTGAAGATTTTTTAAAATTTCTGCAGCATTTCTGAAATTGAGTTCAAAATGCAGAAATGAGTTGTTTCTGAGTATCAACGACTGGGACAGAGGGCAGTTGACTAATAATTCTGTGAGTTACTTTTTGATAGGGGTCAGTTGACTAGTAACTGTCTAAGTCGACAGACACATGTTGAAATTATTTTCAGCAAAGTCAAAAAGTGTCCTAATAATATAAAACATGTGTATAATTTTATGGGAGTTAATACATAATGTTTATAATTATTAGAGGTAAAAAAATCCAATAATTGGGATATTGTTGGAGTTCTTTTTGATGTATGGAAAAGGAGGAGAAGTGTTAGGTTTAAGTGGGAAACTAAACACGCATTTGCATGAAATCCTAGGTCAAGGGGGAGCTTAGGTGAAGGGGGAGCATTGTTGCTTATTTATTGACAATGGGGGAGCCTTGTGATAGGTTCTTAAAAAGCCTTTGTATGCCTAATGTGTTGATGCAGTCTGGCCCGGTTGTTGTTTTGTTGTTTGACGATGATTTAAGTTTGGTTGAGTGAATTTGGGTTAAAGTCCTGGTCGGGGACTGGGTATGAAACCCTGGTGAGTGAAGCCAGGTCCTAGCTTGTGAAGCTAGGTTGAAATCCCGGTGAGTGAAGCCGGGTCCTGGTGAGTGAAGCCAGGTGATGGAAATCCCGGTGAGTGAAGCCGGGTCCTGGTGAGTGAAGTCGGGTCCTGGTGAGTGAAGCCAGGTGTTGGAAATCCCGGTGAGTGAAGCCGGGTACTGGTAAGTGAAGCCAGGTGTTGGAAATCCCGGTGAGTGAAGCCGGGTCCTGGTGAGTGAAGCCAGGTGTTGGAAAAGTCCTAATTCGGAAGGGTTGGGTGAAAAGTCCTAGCTTGGAGGGCTAGGTGAAAAGTCCTAACTTGGAGGGTTAGGTGCAAATTCCCATCCTGGAGAATTAGGTGAAAAAGTCCTGGCTTGGAGGGTCAGGTGCCTAGCTTGGAGGGCTAGGTTGGATGAAGTTCTAACTCGGAAGGGTTGGGTGAAAAGTCCTAGCTTGGAGGGCTAGGTGAAAAGTCCTAACTTGGAGGGTTAGGTGCAAATTCCCAACTTGGAGGGTTAGATGGAAAATCCTTAGCTTGGAGGGCTAAGGTGGATGGAAACTTAGCTTGGAGGGCTGAGTTTGAGTCCCTGGATCGGTCTGGTGATCGATCAGGGATTTTGGCACGCTGCTCCTTCGTGGATCGGTCGGGTGACCGATCCAGCGATGACTGATCGATCTGGTGACCGATCAGGGAGTATGCGTTTCACCCATTGACTGGCTCCTGATCGGTCTGGTGACCGATCAGGGAGCAAGCAGTGAGGTTGAGTTCACTTGCTGAACAGCTCCTGATCGGTCTGGTGACCGATCAGGATCACTGTGCAGATCGTTCTGGTGAACGATCCAGCTTCGCGGGCTCCTCACTAAGATCGATCAGGACGGTTCCTGATCGATCTGGTGATGACCTGATCGGACTGCTAACCGATCAGGTGACACCCTGATCGGTCAGTCGACCGATCAGAAGGCCTAGCCTGCGAAACTCAGAAATCGCCCAATATAAGGGTGGATCGGTCAGGTGAACGATCCACGACCTGGGATCGGTCTGGTGATCGGTCCAGGTGAATCTCAAAGAAATCGCGATTTCTGATTGAGCGTTGGGGATCGATCAGGACGAATCTTGATCGATCTGGGACTAGCCTGATCGGTCTGGTGACCGATCAGGAGGCTCTCTGATCGGTCAGGTGACCGATCACTTTATTTCAAATACGCTGTCAGAAGCTCTGATCGCGTCTGTTTTCACTTTCGATTCTCTGCTACTTGCTGATTTCATTTGATATGCATTGCTAAGCTTCTATTGGAGTGTGCAGGATTTACAGGGATGATTCAAACATTGGAGGAGAGTCAATGGGAGGCTTTCCATCTAGCAGGTTTGTTTGTTTCCTTGCTTCAGGTCTCAACGGCTTCTGGAGAGCAGCTGGCAACTGACGGAGGCTCAGCTGGAGAGGGTCTTCAGTGGACTGAGTGCTCAGGGAGTCAGGGGGTCAGGCTGTGGCTTCAGTGGATGCTGATGGAGAGTCTGATGAGGGGAGTAGAGGCTTAAGACAAAGAAGAGGCAGAAGAGCAACAACAACGAAGATAGACAGAAAACTTGAGGAGTTTGGCTGGGCTAGGTTGTGTGCTCTCTGTGTTTTGTGCTTAAGGGTTCTACTACATCCTTGTGAGCCTTCCTTCTTGTGTGTCTCGTGTGCTTAATCTTGTATTCATCTACTGAGACAGCTTGTGGAGAGGTTACTCCACCGAGAAGGAGGCGCTTGATATCCGGTGTTCACCGGGGCTTGATCTGCCGACGATCAAGGGATCGTCCACCTCACGGGCACGCCAAGGAGTAGGGGCAAGTTATCCCCGAACCTTGTACATCTCCGTCTTAGCGTTTGTTTTGTTTGAGTTTCTTTCTCTGCTTAGTTTCTTTGTTCTGCATTTGCTTCCGCTGCCTAACTCTGAAGTGCAGAATAGTTTTGAAAAGCTCAAGAAATTGTGATTGTCTATATTCACCCCCCCCTCTATAGCCATCTCGTTCCCAACAAGTGGTATCAGAGCAAGGGGCTCTATACACGGCTTAACAACCGAGAGTTCTCAACAAGATGGCTTTGCGAGAAGGCTTCTCCACCACCCGACCTCCATTCTTTGATGGCGCCGACTTCCAATATTGGAGATCAAAAATGGAATACTATTTGAAGATGAGCATCCATACGTGTGTTGGATCGATAGAGTCGATAGAGGGGGGGGTGAATATCGACAAAAACTTTTCGAATTTATGGAGAGAGTAATTTGCACAGCGGAAATAAACAAACACGCGAACACAGTATTTTTTACTTGGTTCGGAGCCTAGGTCGACTCCTACTCCAAGGCCCACGATCGTTGATCGTTTACTTTGGGCAATTCTATATGAACGCAAAATCAGTTTACAAAATAAGATTTACAAGTACAGCACTATAAACTAAAAAAAATTCTTCTGTTACCGACGTCCGGTTGTAGGTTGACTTTCCGGAGCAGTAGGACGTCGTCGCTCGAGTTGGGCAGTTTTCGGAACAAGGCGTGAGCACAGAAGAGCGTGGAAGCTTTGGAACGAAGTTGATAAAGTTGTTATTTGAAGCCTGGGGTCGAGGGGTGCTATTTATAGCACCTAGGGCGCCCTGAACTTCGGGGGCGCCCTACCACGTGTCAGCCGATCCGCGCTTCGCTCGGTCAAGTGTTATCCCACCGGAATAGGGATGAGGTTTGACCTCTGGGGCGCCCTGGTCGCAGAGGGCGCCTTGGCTGACTTCTTCCGCGCAGAAATCTCGCTGTGGATAAGCTGAAGCCAACAGTCTTGGGCGCGGAGGCGCCCTGGCTGCTGAGGGCGCCTTCACTGACGAAGGCGCCTTCGCTGCTGAGGGCGCCTTGCCCAGTAAGCAACTGATGCTCATCTTGCTTCGCTTGGTTCTGGTTCACCTTGAGGGCGCCCTGGACACTCAGGGCGCCTTACTCAGCTGCTGCCTCACTCCTTTGAGGCTCTCTGAGTTGCAGACACACATTCCTTCGGTCCTGCATTCAGGTTTAGTCCAAAACACAATAAAACAATTAATTATTATTTTATACAGCCTTAGCTGTCTTGGTTCTGACTTTGGTCTCCAAAATGGAGCCCTAGGTCGAACTGACGCCTACTGTTCCCTCGACGGGGAACGCGTCCTCACCTACTCCTCTCGGGAGAATTTACCTGATGCCAACCGCTCCTTTGGTTGGACTTTTGCCTGGCGATCCTTTGTCAGGTCTTGGATGCCGAGCTGTCCTTCGCCCGGTGCCTAGCATTCCTTCGCTAGGGCTTTGGATGCCGAGCTGTCCTTCGCCTGGTGCCTAGCATTCCTTCGCTAGGGCTTTGGATGCCGAGTTGTCCTTCGCCCGGTGCCTAGCATTCCTTCGCTAGGTCTTGGAGACTGGCAGTCCTTCGCTAGTTGCCTAGCAGTCCTTCGCTAGGGCTTGGACACTGGCAGTCCTTCGCCAGTTGCCTAGCAGTCCTTCGCTAGGGCTTTGTATCCTGGCAGTCCTTTGCCAGGTGCCTAGTAGTCCTTCGCTAGGGCTTTTCCTGCACACTAGAGTAACTTTTTAGATCACAAACAAACTTAACTTTGAATCCTTTGCCAATATCAAAACAAGGTTCGATATGGTGCTTTCTGCACCAACAATCTCCCCCTTTTTGATTATGGCAATGCAATTCAAAGTTAAGTAAAAAACTTTATAATAGTTAAGAAATGAAGGAGTATGAACAGTATAAGTGTAGATTAAAAAATTTTATACTCCCCCTAAATCCCTGAATACTTGTGTTATTACCCTTAACTTTGACCTTTAACCCTTAACTTTGACCTTTCCTCCCCCTTTGACATATATCAAAAATATACATGGGCGAACAAGGTATCTAATAAATTTAAGTAAGAGAGTTTAAAAACATAGTTTTCAAGAAAAAAACTTTAAGTAATGGATTTAATAATAAGAAAAATGATGTTCAAAGTAATAGGTGTTTTGAAAATACATGAAGCTCCCCCTTAAACAAACTTTCAAAACCTTGCAACATTGTTTTCAAGAGTAACTTAGCTAATATTTTGAAAAACAGGTTTTCCCTTTTTTTTAAGAAAAGGTTCAACATTTGCACTCATAGAGAAATTTCCTTGGAATATATTTTGTGCATTAAACCCCATTTTTACTTGAAAAAATCTTTAAATAGACAAGTTTTTGCTGAAACATAGAATTTTTGCTTAGAAACATTTGTCAAAAATTTCAAAGATTTTTGCTCAGACAAACTTTGTTTACTAAGAAGGATTTTGCTTAGAAAAAATTTCAAAATAAATGTACTTAGTGCTTTTAGAGGTTTTGAAAGTACTTTGAAGATACTTAGACCAATTTTAAAGCACTTAAAAATACTTAGTAAAAACAAGATAATATTTAAAATTTTCTCTCTCCTGGCCATATATTAATAAGGAACTTTTTGAAAGAAGATTTAAAAAAGATTTATGTATCAGAGCCTATGAGTTTTGAAAACATAAAAATACTTAGCATAATCCTCGAAAGTATAGCAAAAAAAACTATAACGTAACTCCACTTAAAAAATATTTTATATTTGTAGGCAAGTCTTTTAGAAACTTCATGCACTTAGAACACTATCGCCTTTATAAGTATTAGTACTTTTCAAAACATTATACTTTGAAAAATAGAAGTACTTTTTGAAGATTATGAGTACTTTTAAACATAATATTTTGAAAAAAATTTAATGTTATTTTAAAAACATAATACTTTGCTTGACTAGATTTCTTTTCCAGTCTGACACAATCCTAGGAAACCTTGTTAACTACAAGGACATTTTCCTAAGTGTCCTGAAAATTCTCAAGATTCAAGCAAATATTACTTCTAAAGGTATTTCAAAAAAAAATGATTTACTAAACCATATCTTTAAAGGCAAATTACTTGTATTTTCAAAAGAATTTTGAAAACTTAATGTATTAAAACATATTATTTTGAAATGTTCAATAATTCATTTAATTTAACCTCCCCCTAAATTTAATATAGTCCTCGGAAGCTTGTTGACCACAAGTATTCTTCCTCTAAGTCTTTAGGGTTTAGTTCAGATCAAAGGAATTTATCTAACAATTTTAAAACAAATAATTATCAAAAAAAATTCAGAAATTCTTCTTTCGACTCAAACTCCCCCTAAATTTGACACATCCTAGGAGTCCTTATAGATCATGAAGTGGACCTTCCTCTGTGTCTTTAGGGTTTATTAAAATCAAAAGAATAATTTTGAATGACCTTCTGAGTATGATAACTTTCAAGGAGATACGTTTTTGAAAATAGTTTTCGAAAAACATTTTGAAATGATGATAATTATCAAACAGATAGTAGTATACGAAGGTTTTAATTTTTTGAAAAGTATTTAAAAAAACTCCCCCTGTATCTGACACAGTCTGTGTTTTATCTAAGTTCCTTAAGGGGTTTCAGTGTGCAGGTTTGACTATGTTGACTAGGGTTAACTCAGTTTGCTAAGTTTGACAGATTAATAACTAAATCAAACAAATCTTAGATTCTATCTAAAATGTGTCTATTAACATGAAATTCACTATTTTGAAAAAATAGGGTATAGTAAACTAAATTAATTTGCAAAATTAGATAGTTATGCTTTTAGGTCCTAGATGTCTCACCCAGTTCTACGTGGTCAAGCATGTTAACCTTTTGGGTTGTGTGAGACAAATATTTTAATTTTGAAAATAAATGATTGACAATAATTAAATTGAATTTTGAGAATAATTAATTGAATTATTTTGAATTTGATTAAATTGATTTAATTAAGATTTAAATGAATTTAATTGATTTAATTAAAATTTAATTGATTTAAATAAGATTTAATTTGATTTAAATAAGATTTAATAGGATTTAATAGATTTAATTGAGATTTAATTGAATTTAATTGATTTAATTGAGATTTAATTGAATTTAATTGATTTAATTGAGATTTAATTGATTTAATTGGTTGGGTTGGACTCAACTTTTAGATCCTAAGCATCTCACCCATTTCTAAGTGACAAAACAGGATATCCTTAACTGTTTTGTGAGATGCATATTTTAATAGAAAGATTAATTTTAAAAGTTAAATTAATTTTTAAACCCAATTTAAATTTATTTTGAAAAGAGATATTTGAATCTAAAATTAACTGAAAATTTGTGTTAGATTCGAATTTAACAAAGAGTAAATTGAATTTGAATTTCAAAAATTGGCTTCCAGGTCTTGGCGAGGCACAAGGCCTTCTTTGGCCGTAGCCTTATTGGATCATCAACCCTTTCCTAGACAAAGCCTTTTAGTGAAATTTCATCTTCAAAATTACTTTTTGGTAAATTCTGATCTAACTAGTTTGGATTTTGGATCGGTAGCTTCGGCTAGTTTCACCAGTCTAAAGAGACCAAGTAGATTTGATCTTATTAGAATTGGTTTCCCTAACGTACTATCATCTCACCGCCACCCAATACTATGTTGCTCAAATTTCAATTAATTTGGTTCAGTCCTTATACTAACCATTCCTAAATCTAAGCAAAAAAATAATAAAAATGAAAAAAAGGAACATACAATTAAAGCAAACAAAAACTGATCTAAGTTACATCATAATCGAAATAAAACTTTGGTTTTTTAAAATTAGCATGGTTATGAATTAAGTTTTCTAATGTACTAACCTTAACTAATTTATACAAATTAATCATGTTATTTGAGATAGATATTGAATTTTCAAATATTGAAAACTTATCTTCCCCGATTGTTTTTCCAGTGCTCTTGTAATGATCACGAGCTAATTGGACCGGTTTGGGTCGGTCTCCTTCTTTGTCGTAAAATTCTGAGTCTGAGTTGGACTCGGGTACAAGTTGAATCTTCTTCTCTGGTGGTTCTCTTAGAGTTTTTCCTGCAATAAAATTTACACCTTCCTCGACCATTACAGTATCTGTTTGATTATTTAATACTAATTTTGAAGAGAATTTAAAATCAATTACCGTCTCAGTTAATTCGTTTTCTAAGTCTGGCTTGGATTCGGGTTCAGACTCTGACTCATCTGTTTGTGCTTGGATCGAGAGTGCAAGACCGCTTACTTGATCTTCTTCTTCAAAGACCTCAATATTGGAGCTCTCTTCGTGTAGGTTGATTAGCTTCTCCCACATCTCTTTAGCACATCCAAATGAACCGACTAGCTTGAGTTGTTCGTTGGTTAGACCACACTGAAGAATTGCAGTTGCCCTTGCATCTTTCTCAATTTGGTTGAGCGTTGGTTCATCCAGTTTGTCCCACGCAATTGATTGTCCATCTTCCGTGGGGAATCTGAACCCCATTTGGATGATCTGCCATAAGTCCATGTGGGCCTTCAGAAGGGACTCCATTTGACATTTCCAAAACGTGAAGTTGTCGTCGGAGAATAGTGGTGGACGGGCACTGTTCCACTCGTGGTTGGCCATTTAGTTTAATCCTTGCACACAAAAAAAAGAATAGAAATGTACCAAGACTAGGTCTTGGATTAGTAGTGCGGGAGAAGAAAAAAATAGCCAAAAACAAATTGCACGAATTTCGAGACAGAATAATAATAAAATAATAAAAATAATTTATGACAAGATTTTGAAAATGATGATTTTCTCAATTCTGATTAATAATGAAAAAAATAAGAATTTAATATTTGAAAAAAAAATTTTGCTCTAATTAAAGTAGCACGATTTTCGAAAAAAATAATATTAAAATGATAAAAAAAATTTATGACAAATTTTTAGAAATTGATTGTTTTATTGATTCTGACTTATAGGGAAAAAATGAGAATTCAGAATTGAAAAAGGCGTAAAGATCTAGTGGTATTGCTTAACTAGAAAGCAAAGAAATAATATTAAAAAATTTTGTAAATCCGAAAAACTTTCAAACTGGTGGTTGCACCAAGTTTGAACTACCCCGCTCTGATACCACTTGTTGGATCGATAGAGTCGATAGAGGGGGGGGGTGAATATCGATAAAATTTTTTTGAATTTATGGAGAGAGTAATTTGCACAACGGAAATAAACAAACACGCGAACACAGTATTTTTTACTTAGTTCGGAGCCTAGGTCGACTCCTACTCCAAGGCCCACGATCGTTGATCGTTTACTTTGGACAATTCTATATGAACGCAAAATCAGTTTACAAAATAAGATTTACAAGTACAGCACTATAAACTAAAAAAAATTCTTCTGTTACCGACGTCCGGTTGTAGGTTGACTTTCCGGAGCAGTAGGACGTCGTCGCTCGAGTTGGGCAGTTTTCGGAACAAGGCGTGAGCACAGAAGAGCGTGGAAGCTTTGGAACGAAGTTGATAAAGTTGTTATTTGAAGCCTGGGGTCAAGGGGTGCTATTTATAGCACCTAGGGCGCCCTGGACTTCGGGGGCGCCCTGCCACGTGTCAGCCGATCCGCGCTTCGCTCGGTCAAGTGTTATCCCACCGGAATAGGGATGAGGTTTGACCTCTGGGGCGCCCTGGTCGCAGAGGGCGCCTTGGCTGACTTCTTCCGCACAGAAATCTCGCTGTGGATAAGCTGAAGCCTCGCAGTCTTGGGCGCGGAGGCGCCCTGGCTGCTGAGGGCGCCTTCACTGACGAAGGCGCCTTCGCTGCTGAGGGCGCCTTGCCCAGTAAGCAACTGATGCTCATCTTGCTTCGCTTGGTTCTGGTTCACCTTGAGGGCGCCCTGGACACTCAGGGCGCCTTACTCAGCTGCTGCCTCACTCCTTTGAGGCTCTCTAAGTTGCAGACACACATTCCTTCGGTCCTGCATTCAGGGTTAGTCCAAAACACAATAAAACAATTAATTATTATTTTATACAGCCTTAGCTGTCTTGGTTCTGACTTTGGTCTCCAAAATGGAGCCCTAGGTCGAACCGACGCCTACTGTTCCCTCGACGGGGAACGCGTCCTCACCTACTCCTCTCGGGAGAATTTACCTGATGCCAACCGCTCCTTTGGTTGGACTTTTGCCTGGCGGTCCTTTGTCAGGTCTTGGATGCCGAGCTGTCCTTCGCCCGGTGCCTAGCATTCCTTCGCTAGGGCTTTGGATGCCGAGCTGTCCTTCGCCCGGTGCCTAGCATTCCTTCGCTAGGTCTTGGAGACTGGCAGTCCTTCGCCAGTTGCCAAGCAGTCCTTCGCTAGGGCTTGGATACTGGCAGTCCTTCGCCAGTTGCCTAGTAGTCCTTCGCTAGGGCTTGGACACTGGCAGTCCTTCGCTAGTTGCCTAGCAGTCCTTCGCTAGGGCTTTGTATCCTGGCAGTCCTTTGCCAGGTGCCTAGCAGTCCTTCACTAGGGCTTTTCCTGTACACTAGAGTAACTTTTTAGATCACAAACAAACTTAACTTTGAATCCTTTGCCAATATCAAAACAAGGTTCGATATGGTGCTTCCTGCACCAACAACGTGGTTCGCGGTGAAGGAGGGATTTGTCCCTCCTAAGGATGATGAAGGTAAGGAACTCGAATCTTCACGGTGGACTGCCAAACAAACAAGGAAAAGTGAAGCCGACGCGAAGGCGGTTGTCACTCTACAATGTGGCATGAACAAAGACCAACTCATCAAGGTTGGTCCCTTCACAAGTGCAAAAGACTTGTGGAACAAACTCATAGAGCTCCATGAAGGCACCCGAGACTCGAGGATTGCAAAGAGGGACTTGTTCCTCAATCAACTCCAAAATCTCTACATGAAGGAAAATGAAAAGGTAAGTGAACTCCATGGACGGGTTAAAGAAGTCTTGAATGGTCTAGACTCCATAAATAAAAAGGTAGAAAACCGAGACCTAGTGAGGTATGTGCTCAAAGCTTTCCCTAGGAATGCCTTGTGGTCATCCATGGTGGATGCCTACAAGGTTTCCAAGGATCTTTCTTTTGTCAAGTTAGAAGATCTATTTTGTGAAATGGAACTACATGAGATCTCTAACCAAAGCCCAAAGGTGAAAGGGTTGGCTTTTGTGGCATGTGACAGGAAGAAGAAGAAGGAGAAGGAGGAGGAAAAGAACCACTGTCATGTGGCTCTCGTAGCCTTAGAAGAATCATCCAAGGAGAGTGATAACGAGTCAAGCTCCTCAACCGCGCCTTCATCATCTTCGGATGATGAAGAGGTAATTTCTCCCGAGTTAGATAAGTGCTATCGAGCCATCGCATGTCTAACTAAGATGCTTAAAAAATATAAGGCCAAAGTTAGATCTTTGAAATTGGAAGTAGAACATTTAAGAACCTCTAAGGATGAGGTAATTGATGACTCACATGTTAAGACCCTTGAGAATGACAATAAGGACTTGAGGAGCAAAATTGAGGATCTCAAGAATATTCTTGAGAAGTTTTCAACAAGCTCCAAAACCCTAGACATGATCTTGAACTCCCAAAGGGCGGTTTACAAAAAGGCCGGTATAGGTTACCGACCTAAGGAACCAACTTTTGTATCATTAATGTCAAGAACCCAATTTAGATCATCAAATGATTCTAGGGTTCAAAAAGTCAAAAAGAAAATGACTAAGGCATGGGTGCCTAAGTCTTTCATTGTAAATGCCTTAGGTCCCAAAATTTGGATACCTAAAACCTCAATCTTTAGAATTGTGTAAGCATTAATTGAGGGGGAGCATCTATCAACATAGGTTGTTGATAAGTGGTGCTCCAAACCCAAGGCTAAGGTTATACTAGTTTCAAAATAAGTCAACGAGCCTTGGAAATTGTTTTATATATTACATGAAGGGTTTAGATTCACACATAATTTGCTCTTGCCATGAATTGCTTAGATTAATTGGTTTTATTGTTGCAATTTATAGTTTCCTGCAAATTATGATTTATGATATGCCTTATCTCAAGCTTAAGGTGTTTTGTTTGGTAAACATGATTGAGTATGCCATGATTTTACTGTTTGTGTGATTAACATTAATCTATGGCATGCAAAGTTTGGTTAAGAACAAGATAAACATATAGCTTATGCTAATCCTTATGAAAATTCCACAAGGACTCAATGCTTAAGTTCTATGATTTAATGATTCCTTTGTATCAATCTAAATCAAGACTCTATGATTTGATTATTGGAAATGATTTTCTTTGATATGGAATTGATACAAATCATGACATATATTTTTATTAAGGGAACCCTTAGAATCAAATGGATTACCTCTATGCTTTGACACAAATCATGTTGATCATGTTTTGGGAATTTGATATTAGTATCATATATTGATGATTGTTTGAAGAAATGTAGTTTGATTGAAGGAACCTTTAGGAACAAATGGATTAAAATCAATTGAATTAGGGTTTAGGAATGGTTGAGATTTGAAACAAAGTCGATTTCATAGTTTCTGAAATTTTGTTTCTGAAACTGAAAAACCATTCTGTATCAGACCTGATCGGTCCACCGACCGATCAGGGATCACTCTGATCGGTCCGGTGACCGATCAGATCAACTCTGATCAAGGAACTCCCAGATCGTTCCCAATTGATCCAAAACCTCCTCAAGCCAATCTCTTCTCATCAAATTGTATCAGTTTAATGATCATACTCCTAACAAATCTGATACAAACCAATTACAATTGAAACATATTTGATCCTCCATTGGTACAATCCTGGTACTAAGGAAGTACAAATTTGTTCAAGTGGTACTTGAAACAAAACTTAAATACTGATTTGATACAAACCTATGTTGGAATGTTCAAATTCATAAGAAAGGGTTTGTTTGAGTCTTGACTCTTGTTCTTAATGTCGTGTTTCGGAAATTTTTCTGAAATGACGAATATTAATAGAGTCATCTCCCCTGTTATGGAATGCAAATTGTTAATGTAGTCTGATCAGGAACGTATCAGAGTTTCAGGAATTTTTCTGAAATCTGATCGCTCCCCAGACCAATCATAAATTCTTCTGTATCACGTAATCAACAGACCTGGTTGGTCGTGGAGACCAATCGGGACTATGTTTCAGATACAGTTGCATTCCTTACTCGTCCTATGAAGCATATACGTATTTGACCATGATATACTTCTGTATATGTCTTCACATGAAACTCCAAGTGTTAATGCAGTCCGATCTTGAATGAATCAGAATTACAAAAAATTTTCTGAAAATTGATCGTTCATAGATAAATCAGAAATTTTTCTGTATCGATCATCAGTCTGATGGAACTGCGATAATTGTTGCCATATGATGCATATACATTGTTGCCATGATACATTTATGGTATATGCCTCTCATATGCAATTCAAAAATCATCCTTTGACTTACTTGTCATATGAAACATATACATGATTGACCATGATATTATTCTGTATATGTTTTCATGTGCGATTCAAAAAATTATCCTTTGATTATTCTGGGTTTGGGGAGAGACCCGTGTTTGAGGGGGAGGTATGTTCAAACTTAATAACTATACCCTTTTTGATGTTTGACAAAGGGGGAGAAAATGACTGATTAAGTTTATGGTTATTATAGGGGGAGGATCATGACTCCCTTATAAGAATTGAATGGACTTCAATTGATTGATACCTAAACTTAAATCGGGTTGTCAAACAACAAAAGGGGGAGATTGTTGATGCAGTCTGGCCCGGTTGTTATTTTGCTGTTTGACGATGATTTAAGTTTGGTTGAGTGAATTTGGGTTAAAGTCCTGGTCGGGGACTGGGTATGAAACCCTGGTGAGTGAAGCCAGGTCCTAGCTTGTGAAGCTAGGTTGAAATCCCGGTGAGTGAAGCCGGGTCCTGGTGAGTGAAGCCAGGTGATGGAAATCCCGGTGAGTGAAGCCGGGTCCTGGTGAGTGAAGCCAGGTGTTGGAAATCTCGGTGAGTGAAGCCGGGTCCTGGTAAGTGAAGCCAGGTGTTGGAAATCCCGGTGAGTGAAGCCGGGTCCTGGTGAGTGAAGCCAGGTGTTGGAAAAGTCCTAATTCGGAAGGGTTGGGTGAAAAGTCCTAGCTTAGAGGGCTAGGTGAAAAGTCCTAACTTGGAGGGTTAGGTGCAAATTCCCATCCTGGAGAATTAGGTGAAAAAGTCCTGGCTTGGAGGGTCAGGTGCCTAGCTTGGAGGGCTAGGTTGGATGAAGTTATAACTCGGAAGGGTTGGGTGAAAAGTCCTAGCTTGGAGGGCTAGGTGAAAAGTCCTAACTTGGAGGGTTAGGTGCAAATTCCCAACTTGGAGGGTTAGATGGAAAATCCTTAGCTTGGAGGGCTAAGGTGGATGGAAACTTAGCTTGGAGGGCTGAGTTTGAGTCCCTGGATCTGTCTGGTGATCGATCAGGGATTTTGGCACGCTGTTCCTTCATGGATCGGTCGGGTGACCGATCCAGCGATGAGTGATCGATCTAGTGACCGATCAGGGAGTATGCGTTTCACCCATTGACTGGCTCCTGATCGGTCTGGTGACCGATCAGGGAGCAAGCAGTGAGGTTGAGTTCACTTGCTGAACAGCTCCTGATCGGTCTGGTGACCGATCAGGATCACTGTGCAGATCGTTCTGGTGAACGATCCAGCTTCGCGGGCTCCTCACTAAGATCGATCAGGACGGTTCCTGATCGATCTGGTGATGACCTGATCGGACTACTGACCGATCTGGTGACACCCTGATCGGTCAGTTGACCGATCAGAAGGCCTAGCCTGCGAAACTCAGAAATCGCCCAATATAAGGGTGGATCGGTCAGGTGAACGATCCACGACCTGGGATCGGTTTGGTGATCGGTCCAGGAGAATCTCAAAGAAATCACAATTTCTGATTGAGCGTTGGGGATCGATCAGGACGAATCCTGATCGATCTGGGACCAGCCTGATCGGTCTGGTGACCGATCAGGAGGCTCTCTGATCGGTCAGGTGACCGTTCACTTTATTTCAAATACGCTGTCAGAAGCTTTGATTGCGTCTGTTTTCACTGTCGATTCTCTGCTACTTGCTGATTTCATTTGATATGCATTGCTAAGCTTCTATTGGAGTGTGCAGGCTTTACAGGGATGATTCAAACATTGGAGGAGAGTCAATGGGAGGCTTTCCATCTAGCAGGTTTGTTTGTTTCCTTGCTTCAGGTCTCAACGGCTTCTGGAGAGCAACTGGCAACTGACGGAGGCTCAACTGGAGAGGGTCTTCAGTGGACTGAGTGCTCAGGGAGTCAGGGGGTCAGGCTGTGGCTTCAGTGGATGCTGATGGAGAGTGTGATGAGGGGAGTAGAGGCTTAAGACAAAGAAGAGGCAGAAGAGCAACAACAACGAAGATAGACAGAAAACTTGAGGAGTTTGGCTGGGCTAGGTTGTGTGCTCTCTGTGTTTTGTGCTTAAGGGTTCTACTACATCCTTGTGAGCCTTCCTTCTTGTGTGTCTCGTGTGCTTAATCTTGTATTCATCTACTGAGACAGCTTGTGGAGAGGTTACTCCACCGAGAAGGAGGCGCTTGATATCCGGTATTCACCGGGGCTTGATCTGCCGACGATCAAGGGATCGCCCACCTCACGGGCACGCCAAGGAGTAGGGGCAAGTTATCCCCGAACCTTGTACATCTCCGTCTTAGCGTTTGTTTGGTTTGAGTTTCTTTCTCTGCTTAGTTTCTTTGTTCTGCATTTGCTTCCGCTGCCTAACTCTGAAGTGCAGAATAGTTTTGAAAAGCTCAAGAAATTGTGATTGTCTATATTCACCCCCCTCTATAGCCATCTCGTTCCCAACATAATGTAGGGGGAGCCTTGGAGAGGTTCTTAAAAAATCCTTGGTGAAAAATCCTAATTCTTTGGGGGAGTTTAGGTGTAGGGGATGCCTTGTGATAGGATCCATGCATTGTTTGTATTGCATTTGCGTTGACAATATAAGTCCAAGGTGTAGCCTTAGTGATATTAGCATTTTATGTCATTATATTTGCTCATTTACTTAGCATTTTTTATCCTCTCGTACGTTTAAATCATGTTTATATCATATTTTACGATTAGGATCTATTTTTGGAGCTCATTATAGTTCCTCTAAATTTTGGCATTATTTCATGATTTTTGTAGGGAATTAAATATGAACCTTGGACCTAGGTTTGGATCAAAGTAATTGGACTCAATGCTAGTGTTGAGGAGCTTGGTTCAATGTAAGCATGGTCTAATTTGAAGGCTTGGTTCAATTCAAATGAAGATGGTTTACTTCATCCAACCCAATTTGGATCCAAGAAGTGGAAAGCCCATCAATATCATCCAATCCTTAAGCTCTATTACAACCCTTATTGGATTCGGATCTAATTTCTTACTCCTACCTCATACCCAAAACCCAATAACACATTAAGAAACTTCTACACCCTCACGCACGCCACCCTCACGAGGGGATCCCTGGGGAAGAAACCTAGAGGCGCACTCATCCACCCCAAATCCATCTCCTCCACCTCCGACCGGCAGCTTCATCTCTACCATCTTCCTTTCCATCTCGTCTTCTCTCTTCTTCACAACCGGCAGCCACCTCTTCACTGTAACGCCCGCCTTTTTCCCCCACCTTACGGTGTGGCAAAAGACGGCGTTATGCTAACATACATATGCATATGAACATCTTAATGCAGCGGAATTTTTTTTTCTTTAAACTTACTACATGAATCATACATATATGCCTACATTATCATTCATGAACATGGTGACATAGTAACTTAGCATATTACTGGCATACACAGCATCATGATATAACTATTCCATAACTTATTCATAAGCACCATAAGTAGCAAGTAACTTCTTAGACATAACTATCATAAGTATAGCATAGAACCAAAGGTGGCATTTCAGACACAAGACATGCAATAAGTGTAAATAGAAAATCCCTTGCCATGTCACCGCCACACACATGCCATTGCCCCTCCTGTGGCTTCCCTTAGTAACCTCTTGCTTGATCTGCGGTATAAGAAAAATAAGACTATAAGCACATATGCCTAGTAAGACCCTTTCCTACTCACGAAAATCCATACGTCACATAAACATACACATAATGCTTAAACCATACTTATTATGGCATAATTCTTGACATGAACATAAACATAAACATAAACATACCTATCATGACATCATTCTTATATGAACATAAACATAAACATACTTATCATGATATAATTCTTTCATGAACATAAACATAAACATACTTATCATGACATCATTCTTAACATGAACATAAACATTAACATAAACATGCTTATCATGGCATCATTCTTACATGAACATAAACATCAACATAATTATCATGACATCATTCTTATCATGAACATAAACATTAACATAAACATGCTTATCATGGCGTAATGCATAACATGTATGGATGCATGCGTTGAATGTATATATCATAAGGATGCTTAATTTGGAAACCATAATCATAAATACTTAAACATAATCATAACATCATGGGGGTCCCCGGCTTGTACCACATTCATACATCATATGCGCGCATCCCTAAGTAAATACGAGGTAGCTAATCTCGACCTACTAGGGTAAGGACAGCTTCATCGGTAGTCCCAGAACCGTGGACAGCTTCATCGGTAGTCCAGAACCGTGGACAGCTTCATCGGTAGTCCAGAACCGTGGACAGCTTCATCAGTAGTCCAGAACCATAGACCTTACTTAGGTCCGGTACAAGCCCATTCATAAAATAAAATAATTTCACATGCTTCGTCATTCATAAAACATACATAACATAATCTTTCATTCTTAATGCTTAACATCATCATTATGCCTTATAGGCATGAACCTCATCTTCATTCATCATTTCCATTCCATATCATCATTATGCCTCGAAGGCATGAACTTTAACTTCATTCATCATTCCCATTCCATATCATCATTTTCATTCATAAAAATATGGCATACATACATAATTATATCCCAAGGTATAAACATCATCTTAGTTCATAAAACTTGCATGATCACGGTACCTCAGGTAAGCATGCATTATATACATGGTACATATCACATATCATACATAATCATGGTATCTATCCTAAAACATGCATGGGTAAGATTTGTATGAACATGATACCTACTAACTAGGTTCATAACATTCAACATAAACATGAATAAGTTTACATAACTATATTATCCATATGTCCAAAGTGTTTATCCTAACGCATGCATACTTCTTCCTACCTCACGACACAGGTGTTCATAATATATGATGGAAGACATTCATAAATAAATCCTACTAGAACATGATGCAGAACATAACATACAGGGTCATAATGCATAACATATAAACTTAAGGTTTGGACATTATCAAAAAAACCATACAACATCCTTGCACCCATTCACATACAATACATATACTACCATAGAAAGCCATTAGAACCCTTGATTGGAGTTAACCATAACTCCTAGCCCTCCATCTTGGTCTTGGCCGAAACCCTATAAGGCCACAAGCACATGGGAAGTTTCATAAAACCCCCCAATTAACATCTAATACCATATAAACAATACCATAGGAGCCATTAGAACTCATACTTGGAGTTAACCCTAACACTTGGCCCTATATTACATCTTGGCCGAAACTTGCAAGGGCACAAGGCATGTAAAATTTATACCATTTACCATTAACATCCCTTGTATATTAAGGAAACATAAGAAACATACTTGGAGAGTTAAATCTAGTCTTAACCATGAACCCATGGTGGTGGCCGAAAGTTCCCAAGGGCTTTTGGTGCTTCAAAAATTCCACCACTCACCATACCCTCTTTATTCATCTTAAGGAAGCATTAAGAAACATATATGGGGTTTTAACACCACCCTAAATCAAAAAACCCTACCTTGGCCGAAAGTTATAGGTGTCAAGTTTATGGTTTTCCCACATGGAACCCAACAAAACTTCATATCATGATAAACATCAAAGAAGAACCATTATACCACAGGTG